>CM060968.1:103223403-103610903 GCA_030765045.1 Tenodera sinensis | reverse complement strand
TATGCTCCCTGCTTGTTGACTCAGAACCTAATATTGTTCATTAAGTATTCCATGATGAAAAAATTGGTATATGGTGCACCATTATCGGAGAAAGGTTTCCCAGAGCTTCAATAATCGATTTCTATCTTTTGGGTAACTTAAAACAAAGTATACACGCCCTGGAACAATTAAAACAAAATATCCGCCAGGAAATTGCCAGCATTTCTCAACGTGAACTATGGCAAGTGATGTATGGACAACGACTGTGTCCAGTTTTAGCATCTCCTTTCATAAAGTTGGTAAATAAAGTCTTTAAAAGTAGTTTAAAAAGTATGGTTTCTTCCTTGCCTCTATGATAGCGGCAGATAGCAACATGCGCCGAGAATGCGGACAGCCAAAATACCACGCAGGCCGTTCGTAAGTTTTTGGTTCTCTCTGTATTTGAAGGCAATAGAAATAAACTCTTTATGAATCCTAGCGCGAAAACTTTTGAGGTTATTACCAATCGCCAATTGGTTCGAATTATCACGTGGCATCAAGCTTAACATAATGGAAAAGGAAGAATTAGTAGTGACGAATTCTTAATTTATGTCTCGCTAAGACAAAATAGTTCCGTTTAATACATAGTGCTAAGCTTTCAGGTAACGCGGCGTTACGTCAAATCATCGTCATTCCAAGTTTATCTTGAGCAAGGCTTTTAACTAAGATCATGTTTGGTTTAGGGAGATTGTTCAAATGTCGTGTTGAGGGGAATGTATCAAGTTTGGCACCTGTAAGTGGGTTAAGGTTAACGGTACAGTTGCCCTGGTTAGTCAGTTGCGACGTCTTCCACAAGTCTGCACGAGAATCGGAGAAAGTGAACAGTACCTACATATGTGAGAGTTTGGCATGCGTCTGACCAACCTTACGTAACGCATAATGCAACAAAGTGATAGATCCGTGCACGCACTTGGCCAAGCAATCAACTCACGCAGATCTCACACATGAGCTTCTCAAAGGGCATACGTAACAGTACACACGGGAGCATGCAACAGAGAAATAATAAGTGTTCGTTTTCTATATGTAGATCAACCACAATGTGTATATCTCTGAAACATTAATTATGAAAATCAATAAAAAAATCAATAAATCAACCACCCAATCAATCAACCAATAAAAAAATATTTAAATAAATATCGTAGCGCTCGTAACGCGGCCAGGGGACTTTTTCTTACTGGCAATCAAAAGACAAGCCGAACTGATCAATCGAGGAAGTTTGCATTTCTTGATGTGGAAACAGGTCAAAGGCCTAAATTCATGAAGGCAGAAGGAGAAGGAGAAGAAGAAGAAGAAAAAATATATATTTAAAAAATAAATATACATATTTAAAAACAAATATTTAAAAAATAAATAAATATTTAAATAATAAATATTTAAATAAATAAAAATTTAAATAAATATTTAAATAAACACATAAATAAATATCCGTTACATTTGCACGACTTTCTATCCATTGTTCAACAGACTGTTTTAAAAAACTTCTTATATCCACCTCAGTTTAATCAAGATAAACATTTCTAGAATATTTCCTTTTAGGCACAAAGGAAAAAGGGAATTGGTAGCTTTAAGTAAAACTAAATCAGGAAAGAACGGAGGAAAAAAGCGAATAACGTTTCCTATTTGAGAAGAACATAACCTAGATACACTGTAATCCGGACTTGTGGGCCGTGGTCTCCTGGGCTCCTTCCCAGACGTTTCGTCTGCTCGAAGTACAGCGACTGTTGAACTCTCCACCAGGATACTTCGACCTCGCCGCCACTGAAGATGTCTGCCGCAGTCGCAAACGAAACGTCTGGGAACAAGGAGCCCAGTAGACCACGGCCCACAAACCCGGATTACATTGTATCTAGTATTGATACCGGCCGTGAAAACCTTAGAACTTTGAACAAAATAACCATTTGAAAATTCATTCCAATAATAGGGAATTGAGTTGACAAAGTGTCGGAGGTGTTGGTTAGTGTCTGTCCATATCCTATTCATCATGGCCTCCGTTGAGTAGAACTCGAGTCAGATTTCTTCTCTCTTGTTCACTCTGTCCTGTATTAGTTTTTCGTAAGCGTCTGTGGGTGGTAGCCCTCACTTCCAACGGCAATACGTTCCCTATCTATTGTGTATGTGATAAAGAAGTTTAAAAAAGGCCTTAAAATGTCAACGTTGCTTTATCACATGTAACAGGAAATGTTACCCAACCAAAAGTTCGATATAGAAATTCCATCTAGATTGCATGTTTTAACATTCTCCATAACCAAGAAACCAATTTTATTTCTTCTACTTATATTAAGTAGGCGAATACTTCATTCTACTCAGAAAGATTACACCGGAAATATATATTTTGAAGCTCCTATGTAAACCTGTGTGTGTGTGTGTGTGTGTGTGTGTGTGTGTGTGTGTGTGTGTGTGTGTGTGCGTGTGTGTGTGCGTGTAAACAGCATAACTCAAAAATGAAAAGTTAGTTACACATTAAACTTGTATTTAAGTTCAGCGTACTCCAAGATGAGATAAAAATACTTTAAATAAACTCCGTCCATCCCAGGGTTATGTTTCATGGGAATTGTTTAAAAAGTTCGATTTTCTCAAATATGGGTAACAATTCGATTAAGATACCATATTTTAAACATATTTTTATTACAAATAACACTAGGTCTTGAATTGTTTGGGAATAACTTCTGAAGTCTTTATTCTGATTGACTTTTGCATAAATGATAAACCGTAAGATATAGACAAAAAAATTAAAATTATTTTGTTTTTTAACGACGCTGTCAATTGCCAGGATCACATCAGCGTCGCCGGTGTGCCGGAATTTTGTCCCGCAGGAGTTCTTTTACATGCCAGTAAATCTACTGACATGGAGCTGTCGTTTTTAAGCACACTTAAAAACCATCGACCTGGGCCGGGTTTGAACCCGCGACCTTGGGATCAGTAGGCCAGCGTCTAACCAACTGAGCCACCCAGACCGACGATATAGACAAAACTTTACTATACAAAGAATATAAGTAACGTTAAAACACACAATTTATATTAAATGCATTATTAGTGCAATTAACCCTTTGCAAGATATACCTCGTTATTAGTTTGAACTTTGCAAAACTTACTCTTTTCTCAGATGGAAAGGTTTTTTTTTTTTTTTTTTTTTTGGTCATGCAAAGAGTACGGAATTTCGTAGCCATCAAATATTGACCAGCTATTGAGAGATTGAAGTTTGGCTTAGGCCTAGTATGTTTTCCTATTCCCGTGTACTGCAAGGAAATATGTAATAAAAACATTTGAAAAACAAATGTGTTTGTATAGATTAAAACGAAGTAGACAGAAGAATAAGCATTTCCAAAAAAAAAAAAAAAAAAAAAAAAAAAAAAAAGCTTGTGCAGGAGCGAGTAGAGAAAGTTATGGAAGTGCAACAAATATTTTTACCAACCCAAAGGGAGTTGATTTAGAGATCTTAGAATAGAGGACCCCACATTGGTGGTCTCCTTGTTATTTATTTGTAGAAGGTATTTTCAATAATCCCTGAAATATGCAGGAAGCAATAACCAGTAAATGCAACGGTTTCTTGTAGTCTACTCCAGCATGATTTATGCACCTGGCATTCCACACACATTTGTCTTACGCATGCGTTGACCTTCATGACGGAAATGTAGACATTAAAGTAAGTATTAAAATACCACAAAACTGTAAATCGCCAAGGTCCATACTTGAGAGAACGAATGACGCTGTTGTAGGCCAAAGACTGGTTAGAATGATATTGGTGCAGCTTTCACTTTCTCTACTGTATGTAGTTAAGTAAAAGTATTGTATTTCATTCAAAAATTCGACACCGAGAATTCACCGAAAATACATGTTTTGAAACTCCCTGAATAAAAAAGCACCTTTGTGAGTGTGTGGTGTCTGTCTTTGTGTGTGTGTGTGTGTGTGTGTGTGTGTGTGTGTGTGTGTGTGTGTGTGTGTGTGTGTGTGTGTGTGTCTGTGTGTCTGTCTGTCTGTCTTTTGTGTTTGTCATTGTGTGTGTTTCCGAGTGTGCTTGTGTGAGTGTGTGTGTGTGTGTGTCTGTCTTTTGTGTTTGTCATTGTGTGTGTTTCCGAGTGTGCTTGTGTGAGTGTGTGTGTGTGTGTGTGTGTGTGTGTGTGTGTGTGTGTGTGTGTGTACGTCTTTTTATGTGTTTGTGTATCTGTGTGTGAACAGCATGACTTAAAAACAAAAACAGCGTCCTCTAAAGTTACGAAAAGACGAATTTCAAGAATATTTCCTTCCCCAAACTGCCCTTTAATGGAAAATGTTTCGCAATTTTGAATTTTCCTCAAAAATAGCTAAGAGTTTTGATTAAAATACCATGTTTGAGTATTCATCTGATAAATTAAATGTGTAATTCAAGTTTCTGTGAACAGCCTTTGAAGTCAACCTTTATTGTCAGTACTGGTGATGCACTTATACCCCAACTGGTATTCTGTGTTTATTTTCTTTTATATTGTTGCATTTGCATAGCTTGATCATACCGGGGGCCTTGACGTGAGAAACAACTGACAGCGTTTCTTAACGTTGACTTTTATCACTTAACATTAAAACACATTCACATTCGTTCCCACATTTATACTAGCAGTCTGTGAGGTTGGGGAATCATTCTGGTTAAACAAAAGTTCGCAACCCCAGCCGGGAATCGAACCAGGGACGTCTGAGTTGAGAAACCAAAACGCTGACCTCTTGACCGCAGAGGCAGGAAAATTTTGAATCCCGGTAGTTTAATAATTGCTTTGGATGAGCAGGCCTTACTCAGGGCACCAATAACCAGTAGTTAGCCCTTTATTGACCAGTGTTGCTCTCGAGCAACAGTAAGTTTTATACTATTTATAAAATAATTCAGTAGCGTATTTTCTTATTTTGATATTATACCAACACGCATCAATAGAAAATACATATTATACGTTGATTTATACTATAAGGGTATATTCTACAGTCAACAATGTGGTGTTTGTATAAGAGAAAGAAACAAAATCCACGCAACCACAGTTAAATCAAACATGCAGGACATAGCTCGTTTACATATTTTCGTAGTTCTAGAGCTGACAATTGTTGTCATGTATTCTTTAAGGTCAATAGTGTCAGTAGGTCTTGCAACACACACGTGATCTTTCACCATTTCCCAAGAAATCACATTAAGTTAAATCAGGTGATCATACTGGCCACATCGAAGGGCCATCTCTTCCAATCCCGCGTTTACCAACATTTTCACGCTTATCCTGAATTCCGTGCAAAACCCCCTAAAACCGACGGAGTTCCGTGCGAGCTACCTGAAGGATACGCCTGAGTTGGGTGGGAGTTACCTGGAAGTTTATCAATCACTTCCATTGTGCATTTAATACCTAATATTACAATGTTTATAAACTTTTAATCAGCTTTCAACCCTGCATGCAGTTATTTTAGTAACAGTTTTCGCCTTTTGCCAGTTTGGCATTAGTATTTATATATTTTTGGGAGAAAGTTGAATGACACTGATTTTAAGAACTCCATGCTCACTTTTTTACTATTTTGGTATATGAACATGTTTTTCTGTCAGAGTGCTTTCCTTTATAACGGCTCCTTTGTTCCTTTGAAGGTTTGTTGGTTTGGCTCGATGTCCTTAAAAACATCTGCAATTGGATTTGCTGTAAAAAACATGTTAAGTTTTGAATGGAATACTTCGCATCCGTTTGTCCTCTTATTGAGGCGTCAAACCTTGACCAAATCTTGGGCGGAAAAAGGTTTTCTTCGCTGATGAAAGTTTCTTGTATAGTCAGTGAAACTCTGGGCATTTGCCTCTCGTGGAAGTATTGCCACAGGATCCTCAACGAAATAGTCACCAAGTCCTTTTGACCTTAAAAATTGTACTAAGAATGTGTCGACTTCTTTGTCTTCGTTGTATTATCTAGTGATATCAGTTGACAAGTGTGATTAGAACAATAACAGATCCTGCGCTGAATTGGCTAATTAGCAAAGAACCAATTCTCCGTGCAGGTACCAGCGGCACGGAATTCAGGCCATTAAAAGGATCATCCAGGTAGTTCGCACGGAATTCATGGCGTGCCACTTTTCATTCAGGTAATGTCGAGCCATTGGTAGCGCATCATCTTGCTGGAAGTAACCTGATGTTAAGATAGGGAGGGGAAGATTGCAAAAAATAAATTTGTGCAACATATCTAGACAAGAAGACCCTGTTACAGCCTGATTATTATTAAACATATGGATCAAGTACTCCAAACTTAAAAAAAAATATCGTACCATATGTTAACTTTCGGAGAGGATCGGGTGTGTTGTCTTCGTTTATAAGGATTGTCCGTACTCCAAATGATGCAATTATGCTTATTCACGTTGTAATATCTCATACACTTTGCACTAGTAATTATCAACCATCATTTGAACTTTCTTTGGAATTAGGAATCTTCTCAGCACTTAGGAATGAATGGTGCAGTTCCAATGAGCTAACTCTCTAAAACGGTTCATTGTAGTACAATGGTTCTAATTAATCCATTCATTGGTATGTTCTGGAACCTGAGTTAACATACACGTGTGGCGCTCTGGAAGAAGCATCGGCATTGTCTAACTGTTTTCAAGCAACAGCAGTACTATCTTTTGTAATGGTGGTTGGCAAGGTCAGAGCCTAATAGGACGATAATCGCAAGGCGTTCTGTGCAGTTCACGTTTAATGGGCCTCCAGTGTCGAATACAAACAGTCCTTTAAATCAAAGTGCTTGGACACTAACCTTCATAGTGGTGACTGATTGGACAGAAGACCATCAGGTCTATCTATTCATCTGCCTTTGCAGTTTATCTGAAAATTGTACCTATGGGAGAATCTGTACTCAAATTGCAATTATTTGAGATATTTCTGAATGAAATTAGAAACATTTGATGGTGTTGCACTCACATGACTTTCTCCTCACACGCTTGTGCAAACTATTCTTACAAACTCATTCTTCTATTTCATGTATGAGGTATGTATGGCAGGGTTCGGAAGAGGAGCTTAGCACCTCGATCTATTGAAGAACTTTTGTATCTGTGCCCATAGGCGCCCCGGGTGGCAGAGCTGAGGTGAGTGGAGACAGAACGGCCGCAGAGGGGGGTGTCGCTATACTTTTCGGATTTATACATCCACCGGGAGGGGGGGGGGGCGAGGCACAGAGACCGCCTCCGATGTTCAGGACGAAGATTTGCAAGAGCATCCCCGGGGGGTTGAACCCACGACCTCTGGAATGGGAATCGCTACCACCTACACCACCTCACTCGATTACTTCATGTTAATCAAGAGAGACATTTTAAGAAATTGTAATATTACATACTCTCTTTTAGGTATAATGGAAATAGGGGAATACAATAGGCTATAGACGTAGCAAGTTAATGTTTGAAGATCTGGTGGCTATGTGATAGCCATACACTTTACAGTTCAGGAAGGGGAAAAATGAAAAACGACCTCTCATGTGAGAAAAATATAACTGCAATATAAGATATTCAGTATTCTTGGCCAGGCAAAGGGAAGGAAAAGCGACAGTCAAATATTTTAAGAGCACAGCTGGCCTTTATGTGATAGCCTTTGAAATTTCATTCGCTTAGCATGGTCAAGAGACAAAAAAAATTGAATAACGACTTCTGATTTTAAGAAAAGTATATCTTAGTATTGGAAAGCTCAGAAAAATATCAAGTAATATTTTGGAAATGGTTCACTCCACAAAAAAATGTATGCGACATAAATTGTACACTCTAACGAGATTTTTGTGTGGTAAAGCTTTGTCCATCTTTACGGTTTACCAGATAAACCAAAATCATCCAGAATGAACAGGATTTCTGATAACATCCACAAAAAATTGAAGATAAACTTTTCATCTGTCATAATAACATTTTAAATATATGATGGTATTTTAAATATCACTGGAGCTATTTTTGCTAAAATCGAAGTTTTCCATGTGAAGGATAGACTGAGAAGGGTAGATTATTTTTGAAAATATTCGTGTAACATCCCTGAAAAATGCTGAACTTAATGTCAATTAAATATCAAGTTCGGTATTTAAGCGATTTTTGTTTTGGAGCACAAGGACATTTTTCTAAAAATGCTTTTTTATTCTATCTTTTTTTATTTTATTGTGAAATTCTGCTATCGAAATTTTGGGTGAATGCTTACAATGTGCGTGGCAGAGGAGGTAAAACTGATGCTTAGAGCACTATTGCCGTAAAATGTAACATATTGCAATATATAATTATATTAACATAATTATAATTTTTATTACGTGTATTATCATTATAGCCATCATAGTCCCATCCATCATAATTAGATATCAGAAGATATCTGACAGATTTGTTTTGACCTAAATATTCGCGGCTGTTTTGTGTACGAAAAGGTTTAGGGTTCTAATACCGCTTCCGACTACAGATTTTTCCACCCAAAAATTCGATATCGAGATTTCACCGGAAATATATGTTTTGAGCCTCCATGAATCCAAAAAAAGGCATTTTAAAAAAACGGCCATTGTTTGTCTGTGTCTATGGACAGGATAACTCAAAAACGAAAAGTTGGTTAAATACCAAAGTTGGTATATAAGAAAATAGCCCCATCCCAAACTACCCTTTAGATGGAAAGGTTTTCGAAAATTTTGATTTTCTTGAAAATGGCTCTAACGATTTTGATTAAAATGTCATATGTTTAAGATATTTCTATGACAAATGAAATGTATATTTTGAATTTTCTGTCTATAGCCTAATGTAGTCTTGTTTACTCTGGATGACTTTTCAATAACTCGTAAACCGTAACATATAGACAAAATCTTACCATACAAAAATATAGGTGTCGCTAAAACACACAATTTATGTCTGAATAAATATTTTTGTATAGTGAACCATTTCGGAGATATTCCTTGTTATGTGTGTGAGTTTCGGAAAGCTTGAAACTTTCGTGAAATGCATCATCGTTGTATGGGATCTCAAAGCTTTAAAACATCTGACATAGCACAAAGCCTACTGTATTCTAATATTCCCCTTGCATCTACAAGCAAGAAGATAATTTGTACAAATGTTTATCTTAACTAACGCGAGGAAGATACAGGAATAAGAGTTTGTAGGAATGCTTACTACAAGAGCAGAGAAAGTCATGTGAGTGCAACACATCAGGTTTTTATATCTGTAACACATGTGCTGCATTTTACGAATGCATCAATGTATACAGAAATAACTCGTAACCGAAACCCCACCTAGAAGCACATTTCCTGCACGTCGTCCATAACTATTAGATATAACTTCAAGAAGTAGTCGGGCATACTGTGTACTTGTGTATTAATATTTTCAATAGGGACAGAAATACTTAATTTTGTATTCCGAATTTTATATTATTGTTAAGTTGTCAAATACTCCTTTTGGAAATGATGCAGCACTTCTCGAAAAGCATGTCCCACAAATGAAATGGAGTTTACCCCGACCTCAATTGCCGGATGTCTGAATCACTGAACTTTTTATCATAGTTCAGTGTGACTTAAAGGTTAATTTCCTTTCTTGAACTTCCTGTGAAAAAAATTGTATTTATTCAACATTGTAAACTTCACACTTATTACCTACTTATGTAGCACTCAGGCGTGCTATATTATGGTAATATTACCCCAGGTCACTTCGTGTAGGTTGCGGACCTTCATTTTCTCTGACAGGAACTTGCTTAAGAGAATATTGAATTAACTGATATTTATTCTCATCCTTAATACAATTTCATAAATATAAAAGCACAAGGAAAGGAACAGAATCATTTTACTTTATTACGTAAAGTAAACAGGGAAAGTATTGTATTTCAAGAGATAACTGGTCACAAGATTTCACGGGAAATATGTTTTGAGCCCCCTCCAAGCCATTAAAAGCATTTTTAGAAAAAAAGTGAAAGTGTGTGTGTCTATGTGTGTGTGTGAACAACATAACTCAAAAGACGAAACGTTAGATAAACCAAGTATTTAAGTTCAGCATTTTCTAGGGACGCAATATGAAGATTTTGAATAAAATCGCTCAGCTACAAACTACCCTTTGCACAAATTTTTTTCTCGAAAATGTTGAGTTTCTCAAAAATGGTTCCAGCGCTTTTGATTAAATTACCACAGGCTTAAAATATTTTTATGGCAAATGAAATTTATATATTGAAGTTTCTGGTTTAATCATTTCCGTGAGGTTCCTTGGTATTGGTTTAATTTTTTTAAATACATACACTTCTCCCAAAGAGGTCATCCGTTCTCTCTCCTTCCCTCCCCAAGCTGGTACCGGAGATCGAACCCGGGTCCTCCGTGCCAGAGGCAAGCGGGGTCCCAAAACGTGCATTTTCGGTGAAATTTCGACATAGATTTTTTGACTGGAATATAATCCTTTAGTTATTGCAAGGGCGTAATAGAGAAAGCATACAGTTAAATTGTGCGGCGTAATTTTGTTGAAAAATGAGTCACTATGGAAAATACCGAAATGGAACCGCTTCTCAAGGGTAACCGCACTTGAACTCTTCATGGGCAACTACGATTGGCATGTAATTATCCGAAATCTTACGAATGTTTTAACTACTCACGAAATGTAGGTATTTTGGGCATTCTTCTAGTTAGGCATGTAAGAGGAAGCAGCATAAAGCGGTTTCATGGTTGACGACATTTCATTGTACTGAGACATGAATGGCCTAATAAACCGCAGGGTCAAATTAAATATCATAGTCGTGGTAAAAATGCAAATTATCCTGAAATACAATACTAACACAGTTAGACAGAATGTGCTGTGAACCTGAAATTCTTCCTGCTTTGCGAGGGCCTTGGTTTCAAACAAAACATCAAGTTTATTGCTTATTAAGCGACACTAGCTTTCATTTCCTAACTGTTAATTTACTTTAAAATTGGCACACTTGATGTGAGTAAATAAAGAAATGACAGTAAAAGTTCAAAGGTCTAGTTTGTCAGGTAAGACAGATTTTTAATTAGCACAAAAAATGCAAATTTTTACTTTTTCTTCTAAGTAGAAAAGTGCCACATTTCCCTAAAAAATTAGATTCCAAGATTTCAACGGAAATAGGTTTTGAGGACCCCTGAACCTATCACAAATGCATTTTTGGAAAAAATGCTGTGTGTTTGTGTTTGAACACTCAATTAAAACTTCAGTGTCTTCCAAGGATGTGACATCAACATTTTCAAGAAAATACCCCCATGCTAAAATACCCTTAACATGGATTTTTTATTTTTTGAAAATCTTTATATTCGAAACAATGATCTAACCATTTTGATTAAAATCCTATATTTTGATTGATTTTTATAAAAATGTAATGGTATCTTTATTTTTGTATAAATGACCTCTGAGGTCATCTTTATTCAGAATGTCATTAGTACAATTGGTTAACCCTATGAATTAGGCGTGCCAGACTTGCATAAGTCTTGGCGGTCGACAAAACAGCGGTTGATAGAGTTTTCAAGTTTTTAGTGGAGTGTAACACGAGTTTGAGGATTTGAATTTTTATATACCTATCTTTTATGCTTTTTTGACATCTTTATCACGCTGTTTTGTATATTTATGTATATTTATTTTCCTTTTTACTAGTAACTTTATTTTTTATTGAAGTTTATATCTGGCCATGAATTGTTAAGGGCGCTTGACCATGTAGTTGAGGGCCCTTAAACCTACATCTCCTCCTATGAGTTAGATAAAGATCTTACTACATAAAAAATGGATCTCGTTAAATCACACCTATTTATGCCAAATACATTTTTTAAATTAACCATTTACTAGGCAAATGTCAATTCGCACGCAGGCGCCATCACACTGTGCTAGAAGGCATTGAGATTCTTCTATTGCACCAGTGCCGAAGCTTCCAGTTCCTATGCTCCTGCGTAGATTTCAATAGAGCTCTTGTGAGCAGGCTTTAATCTGGGGATTTATTAAATCTTCGTGATCTTAAACGTGCTTCTTTAAGTCGGTTTTCGTATGGTTTGGTCACAGTTGCCATCCTCAGATCATTTTTGCGGTTTCGAACACTAGGTCTGCACCCCTGAAGAGCACAACTGATAACACAGCAATCTTCTCTAACGATGTTTTACATTTTCCATCCTAGCCTGGTCTCCTAGAGTATGCACATGTTTCAGTGAAGTGCTTCCAAGTTCAGATTTAGACGCATTAATCTCAACAACCACTGCACTAATACTCCTACCATCCTGGAGCAATGTTACTGCTCAAACTGTTTCTGCGTCCATGGGGG
Source organism: Tenodera sinensis (assembly GCA_030765045.1). Taxonomy (NCBI): domain Eukaryota; kingdom Metazoa; phylum Arthropoda; class Insecta; order Mantodea; family Mantidae; genus Tenodera; species Tenodera sinensis. The sequence goes on along the minus strand of CM060968.1, from coordinate 103,598,680 downwards.
CCTCCTGCTGTCCTCAATGCACGCCAAGGGTACAAAGGCAAGCCCGTAATCTACAGATACCTACTACATCTCAGTTTCAAACAAACCTAATACTTAAACACCACTTTAGTATTCAAATTATCTGCACTTTCGGCTTGGAGTGTCCTTGCGTGTACTGAGAGGTAAATTAGATGTGCAATTTAAAAATTTCAGCGTTCTGAATAAAACTATTTACCAGCCTAAACCCAGCTATTGCAGCGATGCATGTGTTCAAACTTTTGCTCTCTAATTGTTTTGAGCAGTTTACATAAATATAGCTGTCCTCGTTTGATCTCGGGACAGAAGCGGTTAAAGAAGGTCGGAGAGTAACAAGAGTTTGGAAAAGGCGTGTCTTTCAAACATACCGGACCGTAACAAGGGAAACAAGAAGGCCTTAGTCTCAGTGGACCCATGTGACAGCTCCATGATATGTTCACCTGAATTTGGCTCTTATCCGACTTAACATCTAAGTAGGAAGTCGCATTCGTCCAATCTTTCGTACTCTGACATAGCAAAATATTAGAAATGAAATTGGAAACAATTGTGTGAATCAGAATGTATTCTCCCGGTGTAATGTTTGTTTAGCCGAGGATGGACGACATTTTCAGCATCTTCTATAAGGCAAGAGCGGAGTTTATGTATGAGCAAAGACGGCTGTGGCACACCCAGTCGCGCACAGGCGAAATGCCGTTAGGTTTTAAATGAAGAACCCTTAATTTTTATTATGCTTTGAAAACAAGTACGTATTTCTGGGTCATTAATAAACATCGCAATAAAAGTAACAGATTTATAATACATTTTGTCTCTAAATCTCCCCATGGTTTATGATCTTTGGGGTTAATCCTACTCTACTAAGGGATGAGGCCAAGACACCCACAGAGCGGAGTCCGCTACCCCTGACAGTAACTGCAGAGGATGGTGGTGAAATGAGAAGACCTAGAACTGGACTCCAAACTATGTTGGGCTTTGCGGATACTTCATCACAGACCGTCAGCACAAGATGCGTATTATACAAAAAGTTGATTAACTTCCTAAGTACAAGTTTCATAAGTAAAAAGCATTTGTTAGAAACATTATGCGTATAAACATACAATTTTTCATAAAGCTCAATAACATGCTGTGGTATGCATCTTGATTCATTAACAATCTTTCTTCTTTAGGAAAACAATATGTCGTACAACTTATTTTTAAGTGGAACTTTTGGTGTGACCACAAGTAAGTTTCCTAAAAATGTATTCAGTCATTCTAGAGTGAAACATTAACACATTCAAATATATATTTCTAAACCATGCACACATACGAGCAAATAATACAAAATTGCTATTGAATGTAGGAAGGACATTATTACACAATCGGAAATATGCATTTTATACATGATTATTAACAAGAACAGTTTCTAAGTAACTTATCCATAGATAGGATAGACAAGCTTCGTAGGGTGCTTAGTTCCTTTGTGCTTATGCTCCTGTCGGAGCACCCCCGAAAGAGAGGGACAAGGTGAAAGGATACTAGGGTTAGTGGGAATTAAGGGGAGAGCTCTGTAATTACTATAGATATGAACTCCCCGGTGGCGGCTCTTGTACAAACTCCCCTCTGTCCTGCGGGCTCACAGGTACTCTGGGAGGGGGGCCCGGGACTCTGAGACCCCACACGATCCGAAGGGCGGGGATTTAGAAAGAACAAGCCCCTGTCATGTGTGCCGAAACTCAGCAAGTTAAGGGTTGCAATTATCCTTCTCACCATTCACCTAGGGACACAGGGAAACCCACGAAAAAACATGAGTCAAGATGATCGGCCATGGGAATCGAAACCAGACCTTTCGAATGCGGGCCTCACACATTACCACGGTCTCGGTAACTTACACATCAGATTTCCGCTAATGCAATGCTGCTAATTCAACAGCTATAACTAATACATTGTTTAATAAGATACAATTTAATAAGCTTTGAGGCAATGTTTGACGGTTCATGCCGCAACTCAAAACAGATTCTTTGGTGTTACAGTTGACACAAAATTTAATGGCGGATGGCTCAACACACCCAATCAGAGGCTTGCCGCGCCTTGCGGCGTTGTATAGTTAACCACACTGTAAAGCCAGTGATATAAGTATCATTTGTACCCACACATTTATTTGCACAACAGGAAAGGGAATATTAGTGCTCAGCTGTCAGCCGCCATTACCTTTTGTGTCTGCCATAATAATAAAGACGGTAATAGAGAATCAGTTTTTCAAGAAGAATTGGAAGTCGTTATCAAGATGCAGATATTGAAAACACAGAAAATTAGGTAATACTATGCTTCCTGCCCTAGATGACAGTAGATGATACATGCGGATTTCCTTGAAACCGAATTCATATATTGGAGTTCAAAATTTACTTCTGTGTAAACATTTTCAGAAAGTAAGAAATACAAGAATGTGCCTCCTAAAAATATCCTTAACATTTTCAATTTATGTAATCGATAATCGCGAAAAACAATTTGGTTAAGCTTTTATTATAGCTATAAATTACATATTCTCTGGTTACGCTATCCCGCACAAACTCCAAGGAAAAAACACACCTTCATCCCCAAGATTCAGTAATTATGACAGAATATATCACGACGAATTAGTTAAGTCTAAAAAATATGGAGGAGGTAATATAATATTATTTGTTATTGTATTTGTAATTTGCTGCAACCTGAGTTTTTTTAAAGTAAATAAAAAGTGAAACTTTCCAATGCAATTTTAAGACTAAACTATATAATGAAACACAGAGAAATGAAATACACATGAAGGTTCATGTAGCGAAGAATGAAACATCATTCCTAATTCCGTCCCGAATCTCTGATGCATCATGTTTGCAGAATAACTCAACAATCTTGTACGCAGGTTCAAAGTTTGCAACGTGGTTTTTGCACCGGTAACAATGGATTGTGTTTAATTGCCTCGTGCAAACAAATCCCATTTATTTACATAACTCTCAGTAACAGAGCAGTGCATTGACAAATAAAGACCAACATTGCAAAAAAGTTAAGATTTACGCATGTGTGAAAAGTGTTTAATTTCCTTTGGTCAATGTACACAGCATGTTTAAGTACACTACGTCATGGGGGTCAGGTTAAACCAATATTTGCTATGACACAATTTTTAAGCCTTCATTTCTCTACCGTTGCCCTTTCGTTTCGCCTTTCTCATATTTTAGGCGTGCATCCAGGTTTTGTTGGGTATGGCGGCACCGGACAGATGGCGCGGATGCTTGCTCATATGCAACAATACTCTAGGTGGATCTAGATGGCTGCTAGATCGACAGGTCGTTCATCACTTCACCCTCTCCTTGCTTATATTCTCAAAGAGTTCATAGTTCAAACAATATTTGATATAATTACTTTGGGCCAGCAGCCTACTTTGATGAGGTAAGATTCACAAGGGTGGCCGAGGTCGTTAAGGTACGAACTTTGAGTCATTAATGGAGGATCCGCATTGGAAATTTCGACGAAACTTAAAGAAAAAAAAAAAAAAACTAAATGAACATACAATAAGAAGAAAATCTGCATATGGAACCCTGGCACCTAATTTCTTAATCGAGGATCATATTTGTCGCCGGACCGCGTATTTGAGCAGTGGTGTGAGGTAGCTTGACCTTGAGCGTCTCTTTGAGGACGGTCGGTGTCACGATATTCCCGGTTTAAATACGAGAGACACCATAAAGAATAACTAATAGGTAGTGAGAAAGTACATTATGTGAGATGCTAATTAAGGATTAACTTTTGTAAGTATCGCGCAGTGGTTAGATGAACGTTTAAATATTCTAAAACTTGCATTAATGAAAGGTTTCATCACAATGTGTAGCGAGGAGTGGAACTCGCACTAAATGTATGCTCACTAATTTGAGCCCACACAAATGATGCAAACCAAAGTATATTTGCAGATTGCAGCAAAGGAGCTAAGATTGCACTGTTCTTCCAGCTTTCTATTGGCAGCAAATGGTCAAGTTTGTTTTCAGAATGAACGAAGCGGTCCTTCCCTTTGATAAATACTAACGCAATTCAACTTCCTGTACGTGCAGTTCCATGCAAGACCATCTGGCACAACTACATATTTCCTGGTTACTCCCTGAATAACAATAATTAACTGTTAAACCGAAGTGCGTGCGTAGATTAAAGTATGTTATTTTTGTCGTATTAAGATTTAGGATGACATTCCGTCTGAATCTCCTTTCCACCCCACTCACTTTTCATTGGTATTGTAGTTTTCATCAAGTAATATTACCTTATGTAATATTTACCTAAGGAAACAACTGCATTCGACCCAAAAATCGATACTAAAATTTCATTAGATTAGCTGGTTTTAGATCTACAGAAACAAACAAACGCAACTTTAGAAAAAGCTGCGCACGCGCGTATGTCTCTATGTGCACCATAATTCATACTCTAAAGATTTTGTTTAAGATGTTTGAATGAGGAACAAAACGCACATCTGGAATTTTCTGGGACTGGTCTGTGAAGTCCTCTTCATTTAGAATCATTTTAATTGGTAAACCGAAAGAGACAAAATATTATAGAGAAAATCTACACAAACACTGTGTAAATTAAAGCACTTTATTAATTTACCTTTTTGTAGCGTTAACCATTTCCGAGCAGTTCTTTGTTTAGAATTGTAAGTACTTAGTGGATAAAATAAAATATATGTTTGCCCATAGCAAGTAGAAGTTTTGTATTTCTGGTGAAATCTGGATATCATTGGGCCTAAATAACCTAGTTGTCGACGGGCCCTTAAACCTCCATCACTCACTCACCTGATAGCGAATTTTTGTTGGAATACATTTAAATATTTGTTTAAAAAACCTAAGGCACACGTGTGTGTTTGTGTGTGTGTGTTTCGAAATAATGGAACTGCCATGAGGCGTCTACGCGTATGTTATCCGATTCTTATTTACATACTACGTAACTAACAGGGAGAGGAGATACTCCGTTACATCCAAAAATTCTATCGATATTTTACCGGAAAACATGTTTTGAGGTCGCTGAATAAAAAGCTAGAAAAGGTCCCTCACTCGTGTGTGAATAAGACGAAAATTCGGATAAATGCCAAACCCAGTAATCAAGTTCAAAATTTTGGGTGTCAACAAAATGAATCTAAAGAATTTGATTAAAATATATGTTTAAGATATACATCACAAACAAATGTATGCCTATCTTGAATGTTTTGTGAAGTCCTGTTCATTCAGAAGAAATGTTGAATACTCTTGTACACTGAAACGATACTACACAAGTTACTTGTGGCATAAGCCATTTCCGACACATCCGATATTAATGATTCGAATTGTTCAAAACCATGGCATTATTTTAAAGCCTACCTCTATTCAGTTGGTTCTGGTGATTGCGTCGACAGAGCATGACATTTTAAAGCCAACTTTTTAAACATTTGACTATCGCTATGCCCTTTGTATCCATAACGGAAATTGTAATGAAGTTATTTCTGCAAAAGTTTGTTTCGATTACAATAAGGTAAATACTGAAATAAGATTTTGTAAGAATATTCTATATAACAGTAATCAGCGATAGAGAGAGTTTTTCAGTTCCAGTTCTACGTCTCTAATGTAGCATATGATTTATCTCGTTAATGCACATACATTGTGTCAAATGCGTCTTTGTGGAGTAACCATTTCCGAGATATTTTGTTATTGGTTTAAATTTTCCAGTATTTCTACTTTATTCAAATGGGAAGTTCTTATTCTTTTTTCTGTCCTCGTATACAAATAGAACAAGATGTCAAAGCCTTCACATAACGACCAGCACAAACAAGCTTACTGCACATCCCTGCTCCCATTGTACCTGAAAGGAAATATGTAACAAAACCATTTTTAAAAAAGTTTCTTTCCCTTGATTAATGCAAAGTAGATAGAAGAACAAGGTGTTTTAAGAACATTTTGTTGAAGACTGGATAGAGAAAATCACGTGAATGTAAGATTTTTTCTTTTTGAAAAGCTATACCTTTTTAGCTGAAGAATAATTCTGAATACGATATGCATTTTATAGGAGGCTGTAGATACTGCTTCAGTCATACGTTAACCAGAGATTCTACATAATCAGTATAAGAAATATATCCAATATAAGTATTGTCAATAAGAAACCGTTGTGCCGAAAAAAATAATTTGTGTCAAATATTTGGAGCCATTAAATTGTGGCTAAATTTATTCGAATTGAAATAAAGATATTACAGCATTATTCACACAATGTTTTGGCAACAGTTAGTGAAACAATAAATCTTTTTGTTATCCATTGGTCTAGAAACTAGATGGCTCCAAATATTTGTCCTAAATCATTGTTTTTCGGCGAAATGGTTGTTTATTGATAATTGTACTGGCCATGTTTGTCACACTATCATGTGGAATCCCTGACTGAAGTAGTACCTTCCACTGAGTGTAATTAATAACGTGAAACACAAATAAATGAACGTGTAATATAAGTGCTGAGGCTTTCACGGCCGGCGTTGTCAACTATGTTAAGTAGATTTTCCGGGCTTGTGGGCCGTGGTCGAGTTGGATTGCCTTCCTACGATGTTTCGCTGAAAACTGCGTCCAGCATCTTCAGGGTGATCCAATTAGTGAACTCCCGAGTCCAAAGACTCCTCTAGTCGTGTTGGATTGCCGTGGTCGAGTTGGATAGTGAACTCCCGAGTCCAAAGACTAGAGGAGTCTTTGGACTCGGGAATTCACTAATTGGATCACCCTGAAGATGCTGGACGCAGTTTTCAGCGAAACGTCGGAGGAAGGCAATCCAACTCGACCACGGCCCACAAGCCCGGAAAATCTACTAAACATAGTTAATGAACGTGTGCTGAGAAAGTGTAGTTTTTGGAAATGGCAAGTAGGCTAGCATGACATAAGTGCCAAAGACAGACTGATTCTTGTAGAAGTGGTTGTATTGACCATGTAAATGAACTTGTGACGAAAGAAGAGTACTTAAACAAACAGAAGGTCAGCACAATGATGTCACACGTACGATAAACACATACTTTTTCCCTGGTTGATGTGTTAGTTTTTCAAATTTACACTCACCGGTAAAACCCCACTCCAAAATGAAAACCTCTTTCTCACCTTTAGGTCTTTGTAAAGTGGCCTTGGTCTTGACTGGAAATGTTGTAACACTAACAATGGCCTACGAATTGCTGATAAATCGTAAATGGCATTGGAAGAGAAATTAAAATTAGTAATCCTAAACAAGCGGATTTAACAGCATATCACAAATGCATAATTTTTGATAGAAGAGTTAAAACGGAAATTTCATATCTTCGAGGAGGTGTGATTTCAAAACGTGTGCAGCGAGTTGAGCAATTCTGCGAGAGGATCAAATTGCTTTGAACTTGTGTGTCATATGCTTTCTCTATGTACAGTAAGTTGGGGAAGTATTGTATTCCATATTCCACAAAAAACTTGATATCACTTTCACCGCAAATGTGTTTTGAGATTCCTTGAATTGAAAACAAGAATTTTTAGAAAAAAGTGCATGTGTGTGTTTTATTTCATATTTTATTGAATGTCCCATTGCATCAGTTTACTTAGTCATTTTCGTAATACATAAAATAGATAATTTATAATTTTCCCCGTTAGTGATATACCGTGCCCGAGCGGTTAGAGCGTTCGTCTACCACCTAGACAGCCCGGTTTCGATCCCAGGGACCCGCATATGGTATTCGTGATGGACGAAGCGGCATCAGGGCGGGTTTTCTCCGGGTTCTCCTGTTCCCCCGCCACTCATTCTACCAATTGCTCCATCATCACCTTTCCAATCATCTATTTCGCCTGTATTTCACACCACCCTCTTTCTCAGTATCATACCTGGTGCTTGGCTGATCACTCACTTCCAGGTCTTCACTCTGTCTGGGTTAGCGCGCTCGCCTACCACCTAGGCGGCCCGGGTTCGATCCCAGGGACCCGCATGTGGTATTCGTGGTGGATGAAGCGGCGTCAGGGTGGGTTTTCTCCGGGTGCTCCAGTTTCCCCCGCCATCTCATTCCACCGGTGCTCCATCTTCATTCCATGTATCAGTGTCACCGCCTGCGGTGCCGTAGTAGTAAAAGCGGGCGTTAAACACAACAACAACAACAACTCTGTCTGGTCCAGAGTATCCTGTGCTCCCCGACAGGCGTCTGAACCTAGGCACTGGCTATGTAAGAGACATCATACATTTACTTTGATCGTTATGGGAAAGTAAGGGAAAAACGAAAGGAAGATATACACGTCAATATTAAGAAAAAACGTAATAAATTAAGGTAATAAAGCCAGTAACATTAAATGTCACATGACACAACAGTAGTCTTACTCCTAGTCTATGAATAAATTCTTATGCAAATGCCAGTATAAATAATTCATACCAAACAGTTTCAGTTTTGTTCGTTGTATAACTATTAAGGCTTGACAAGAAAAGAATATATCCTCGTGTTTAGCGTTGTTTTGTAACTAATATTATAGGTATACTGTATAGGGACATCTTGCGCACTGCGAGACCTATCTCGGCTACTATCCCCCTAGAGAAAGGGATGAAGTGTTTGAGACACAGGGGGGCTACACGTCGCAGTCAAGTGGACCATAGAGACGCGCTTAAGTCCCTAACATTTCCTGTCTCGAAGTGGAGCTGCCCAGAGAAGGTGAAGAACGACCTGTGCAACCAGGCAGCTCCCTAGTGCCCACGAGGTATAATATTTTTCTTCGAGCAAGCATCTGCGCCCTGTGTGCAGCACCGTCTCTCGCCATGACACCTAGAAGCACACCTGAACATGAGAGGAAATGAGAAAGAAAACTCGTAAATGGGATACTATCCCAGTATTCGTCTACCGGCCACAAAAAGCCCAAGGTCAAAGTTTGAGATTGACGGAAGTATAACCAGAGACCTTCCATATTACTCTCGCACAATGTGTGTGTCATCTCTCGGTAATAGCAATAGGGCTCTAAAAATGAATCTCAATCCAACTTACACCAATCACGACAAATAAGATTTCTAGAAATGGGCCTACTCATGCTGAAGTAACATTTGCCTCCTCATATTAAGTGATATCGATAGAAAGCGAAATATATCGTTTCAAAATTGTCTTAGCAAGTAATGGTGTTAAAATTGGTCTAAGATTTAGCACAAGAGCTGTCAATCTCAACTCTGTGTGTGTGTGTGTGTGTGTGTGTGTGTGTGTGTGTGTGTGTGTGCGTATGCGTGTGCGTGTGCGTGCGTATGCGTGTGCGCGTGCTGCTCAACTACTAATTCTTTTTCCAAATATGAAAACGTTGTTCCCATGTTTCTAGCTTTCTCATTCATTTTTGAATTCGATCTGTGTCATGATCAGGAAACAACGAAACTAACCCTACACTAACCTAAAACATTTCGTCTGCTAACCAATCAAAACAAAGCGTTGCAAAGGAAAGGGAAGACAAGGACTTTCAGAAACAGTCAAGTTCGTTCACCAATTTCTTGCTCTTTGACCTTAACACTCTGAGTTAGTTAACTTTTCCCTGGAAAAGCCTGATGAAACCAGGACCTCCTAAATACCGGACCTGACACTGTGATTCAAGATGGCGGCCTATGTGGTGGGAACTACTTGTAAACAACTCGTCTACAGGCTAAGATTTCAACGCAGTAAAATAAAAATGTTGTGTAATAACACGCCTATTTTGTGAATATGGGCTGTGTTAAACACAAAAACACTGTCTTAAACATAACCTCAAGTAAACAAAAAAGGATGACATTTAATATTAAACGATAACCCATGGGCAATGAAATATATAACCTTAAATAACATTCATGCAATCTACAGGTTTACATGCTATTATGTAACTGCATTACACACTCAAATTACAAAGAAGATAGACAAAACTGCAAGCAGCATGTTACTTAAATAAAACAGAAATGTTTACATTGAGTTGACTCAATTATTAATCATTGTTTACACTGTTTGTCACACTTGTACAATCTACATGATGTTACATACCTACACAAACATACTATACTGAATGGCTGATATACAAATGCTGCCATTTAGAATAATTAGCTACCTACTGAATTAAAAAGCTTTAGGGTGGACATTTGCTTTTACTATTACTGAAAACTTTTGATTACTCAGTTTGCAACAACATATTACTCAGCACTTCATGACACTTTATTTTACAGGGGGAATCCACAAAAGCAGATGAAATATTAAAAATAATAACCGTAAAACAGCACTGTAAATGAAATACATATATGAAATACGTAATCTTAAATCAGTATTGTAAAGCAACATTGTGTTAGATTAGGTTAGGTTAGTGTTGTATATGAGTGGGGTGACAGGGTCCTGTTATCGAAATATTTACAATTTGACCAGTGTTTATGCAATCATTTCAACGTAAATGCATTAATCAATCATTGTAGCATATATTACACTCGTTTATACACATTTATTAGCTAAATATCCGCCGCATAAGCGAAATAAAACCACTTCATCGCACGTACGAAATTTTCTCATAAATAAAACACGAAGCTTGAGCACACAATAAAACTTACAAGATCGTAATCAGCAATAAAAACTGCATCCATTGCACTATGTTTCATTCGTTTTCTCGGGCGGCCGATTTTTTAAATATTTACCAAACTTTGCTATAGTCTACAGTTTTACATGCAGCAACATAACACATTTCTTCTAAACTACAGCTACACATTTAAATTACAAAGACAAAAGATAATGTATGAATACAAGCAGCATACTACTTACATGAAACAAACTGTTGGTGTTGCAGATGCCACTAATTGAGTTCACTCGAAATTGTCTTTCACTATTCAGACTATTCACCATGTTATATATACAACGGCAACTAACACATAACACTGCAATTTATAGTAATTAAATACTGAATTTACAAGCTTTACGTTGTAATTTACCTTTTGTTTTAACTGTAAGTTTCTGATTTTTAATTTGCATCCGGGAATGCAACAGTTACGGGGCATTGTCATGTTTGAGGTTAGGTTGTAGTATGGCAACAATAACATACACTACTGGAACAGTTTTTCTTCAACAACCACTCACCACTGTAATCGTGACACAAATAGTACTTCCAAACAGATAAATTAACCACACTATACGGCTAATGTAGCCATAGTCCTAGATGAAACACAATAAACATGAACACGTGGTTAAACACACGGCACAGTCAACACGTTATTAGATTTATTCCCGTTCCCTATACTGCCCAAATAAAACTTTTGAAACACTCGCGTTGCTAATATGAAGACAAACTTACATAGGAATTATTATAACAAACACTAACTCGATGACATAGAAAATAATACGAAAAACAGCGTGTGGAAACACCTAAGAAATCACTCCCACCAGCCGACGCCATTTTTGTACAACTGGGATGCCAGGGTCAGGTACGTTAATCTAGAGGGTCCTGATGAAACGCAAGAGCCTCACATAGAGTTGAATTTTTAATTCAAAGCTAGTAAACTGTGTTACAGTATTTTAACCTGCTCAAAAACAACTTTAAGCAGAGATCTACAATATCGGAAATAAGAGCCACAATAGGTAAGCCCCGAAACAAAACTGGATAGTTCACTTTGGTTGGATAAAAGCATATGTCGGAAATTATGGCAATGACATGGCAGATAGATTGGCGAAGAAAGCTGCAACAGAAACAGAGGAACTACAGAACATACAAAAATACCTAAATATTCAGTAATTATCATGATAAAAGAAGAAGGAACTATTAAATGGTAGAATCAGTGGAATAATACGGATAAAGGACCTACCTGAAAACTTCAATTAAACATAACAGAGTTTTCTGCAATAGTAACGGCACACGACAAAAACAAATCACATCTCCAAAGAATAGGAACTATAAACGATTTAACGTCCGCATGACAGAAAGTAGCACTTTCTAAACTATCACACTTACGAATGTGAAATGCAGCAACAAGCAAACACCATGAAGGATGAAATTCGCAAAAATGGAGGAACATGGCCAGTGACAGAGAAGGACTTGATACAACAGTTTTAAGACACTTTAACAAATACGTAAGAACAACAGTATACGAGGAGGTTTAAGGATAAGAAAAACAACTTAACCAATACATACTGTACACATTTATGTAATATCATGTAACTAGGTTATATTATGCATGTAATATTACTAATGTAATGGAACATGCTGATAAGGAAAAGAATAAAGAAGGAAAAGAAAACATCCGTTGATGGAACCGTCCCTTAGAGATTAAGTAAACAGACCTGTGTTATTAATCATAAAGATTGTTTTTAAAAGAAAGTTAATTATTTGGTCGATCAACAAACTCGCTATACAAGCCAGTGATAAATAAGGTTAACAATTACTTTACATATAACAAACTGAGGACGTTGCCTCTGAGCATACGATATTAACAATTAGATTTGGCTGAAAAATCGTAACAAGGTATTGAACAAGTTAAATATAATGATCATAGTCAGTGATTGAGAAAGGGTTTGGACGAGTGAGGTTAATTGAGGCATTGGCAAAATTTGAATCTTCAGGTTTTTCATTGAGATGGTAAGTGGCAATGTCAATGCCATTAGTAATCTGTCACAGATGTGAGAAGATTATGTCGAAGATGTAGTTGCTAGAGAACATTGTTTATCTTGATTACAGTGTTCATTAATTAGTCTACCTTTCCCATGCCAATGCCTCAATTACTCTAAGAGATTTCTATCAGTGAGCAGGGAGTCTTGAGACAGTTTCTTCTTTAGCCTCTTCCGTACGTTTCTTAGTCCAATGTGATAAGCAGGGCCCAGATTTATATACACTAAAATCCGCATGCACTAATGTTTAAAATATGCACTAAACATAAGCAATGTGCATATTTTTTTACAGGAATTAATTTATTTGAACTCGCTGATGTTTAATTCCTTATAAAACAAGTCACACCACGTTACCAAGAATTTAATATTTTCAAGGGTTAAATATATGAGACAGAATTAGTTTTTGAAATTGAAAATGTTCCATTCATGTCGATGGACGTCATTGGGCAATACTTTTACGCTGGTAGCGACTGCTCAAAACATCCACGTGGCAAGTGCTGTCTGATTCCATTTACATACTTGTTAAGTGTTTTAATTTTTTTCAGCCCTGGCTTAGCTTAAACCTTTTCCCCAGTTTTCTGAGGGAAAAAGAGAAACAGTTGTGCTATCAATCAAATTAAGATATTGGTGTAGGGATGCACCGTGAGTTTCTGGACAGTTAACAACCTTTAAAAGTGACAAATGATATACATCAATAAATCAATATTTTGTCGTTAACAATGCTTACAATTTCCTGGATCATATCACCGCCACCGGTGACAGAATCTCGTCCCACAGGAGTTATTTTACACTCCAGTAAATCTACTGACACGAGGCTATTGCTTTTAAGCACACTTTGACGACCTAAAAATAGGAAGGCTATTGTGGATACACAAACCATAGATTCATTATATTTTACAGTTTGTTTGGAAATATCAAGTAACCGAAGCTACACAAGGTAAACAATGCTGAAATATCCATATATCCCTGAATATGCACCAACTTTCAAAAAAATGCATTTACATATACGCATATACATTTTCAAAAAATCTGAGCTCTAGTGATAAGCTACAGCACCTGGTACTCCACCTAATTTGAAGAAGAATTTCCTCGAGAACAATTTGAAATGTTGTATGGGAAGAATTCCAAATTCCTAATGCAGCTGAGCTTTTGTAATAGTGCGGAGAAATTCATTTTCTAGCTATAACGCGAAATAGATGGATGCGAGTTTTGCGGCGTATTATATTATAGGGCACACTAGAGATTTGTACAGCATTATTGAGTTCTCCAGTCCAAGCTGTGATGTTTTGTGTGGTAAAGATGCAATTTTATGATTCTGGAAGCAACTAGTAGAAATGTAGGATATGAGAATCCCAAGTTAATCCTGTGTCTAGCAGAACTCCTAGATATTTAACTGGTACATCTGGAGGCAACCATGCACGTGACAAATGATCTTGCTGGGATCTGTGGGAGTGATGTCGTGCAAATTGATGGTGGGGGTAACGCCTCAGTTTCCTACTTGAAATAAACAAGACACCGCTGATAATGTAATGCACTTAATTAAGCACACTGCAACAAATCGGAGAGATAGTAACCTGACATAACCTTATAAATACAAAGCTGAACTCAACCATAAACCTCTGCGCAACGTCCAGACATTCGCCACGTCTAAAATACCTCTGAAAGCTATTGTTCCTGGAATAGTAGTGTGGGTGGGTTCTTGTATGGTCTTAAGGAGCATATCTTAGTTCTATGTTTGTTGGTGTTCAGCTTTATTTTTCAGGCTGTGAACCACCTAGATAGCAGATTTAGCGACGTCAGTAGCATTAATTACAATATTTAAGTCCGGATATGAATATAAGATAACTGCGTCGTATGTATACATTTCAGCAGATGTAAAATTTGCATCTGGTAGATCATACAGTCATGAAGATTTAATCTGAAAAGTGTATGTTTAACATCATAATAATTTCCAAAGAGAACATAATTAATTCCCCGCGAATTTCCCTCACTTTTGACTTAATTGCCACAACAATCGTGTAGTAATGGCTTTACTTCCTGTTAAGGCGTTACGGCAGTGGTGAAGGTGAAAGCGATTAGCAGTAACGTGTGTGTGTGTGTGCAGCATAATATAAGGTAGTGCACGCATACCATATGGGATTCGCCACGTGAATGCGGTCTGCTCTCTCAAATGTTTTACGTCATTGGCAAGTCCATCTACTCAACTCTCCGAAGTTGCTATGTAGATGAACTTGCCTTGCATTCAAGTCGCAATTCTCATCTATATTCAACAAAACCTCTATTTTTTATACCAATGCATTTTAGACATAGACTTAATAGAACTACTTTTTACTTTCTCTACTACGTATAGTAGTACAAGAAGTATCGTATTCCACCCAAAAATTCGAGATTTCAATGAAATATTCGTTATGAGACAACCTGAATTAAAAAAAACGACAGTTTTAGAAAAAAGTCCGCGCGCGTGTGTGTGTCTGTCTATGGACAGCATAACTCAAAACGAATAGTCGATTAAAACCACAGTTGCTATTTAGTTTAATATTTTTAAGGACGCGACACTAAGATTTTGAAGAAAATTCCTTCACCCTAACCTACGCCTTACATGAAAATTGATCTTTTTTCGAAAATAGTTCCAACGATTTTGATAAAAGTGCCATATATCTGATATTTTTATGACAATTAAAATGTATATTTTGCATTTTTTGGCTATAGCACATGAAGTCCTGTTTACTCTGGATGACTTTTCTATAAATGGTAAACCGTAAGAGACAGACCACATCTTACTAAAGATGTAGATCTTGCTAAAACACACAATTTATGTCAAAATGTTTTCTGTAGAGTGCACCATTTCGGAGATATTCCTTGTTATTTGTGAGAGCTTTGTAACACTTCAACTTAAATCAAATGGAAGATCATTATTCATTTTTTATATCTTAGTCGTGCAAAGAGAAAGGAACCACAAAGCTTTAAAAGATTTGACTATCGCTCAAAGCCTACTGTATTCCCATATTCTCCTTGCACATACAAGCAAATAAACAGTAACTTCTGCAAATGTTTATCTCAGCTAACATGAAGTAGATAAAGGAATAAGAGTTTGCAAGAATTGTTAGTACAAGAGTAGAGAATCACATAACTTTTTCTAATCTTGCACAAACTATTCTTACAAACTCGTATTCCTATTTCTACTTCATGTTAGCTGAGATAAACATTTGTGAAATTATCTTATTGTTAATGTTAACCATGATAAACATATTTTGTAGAATGGTTATTGCATTTTTCCTTGTACTCTTAAACCAGGTGATGCGCATAAAAAGATAGCTGTTGGGATTGCCATTTCTAAGCTTCCTCACCAGCTTCTTTACATTCTTGCAAAGAGTTCTACTCCTACTCTTCACACCACGTGGATGTAGATTTATACGAGTCAATATGCGTCCAGGTTGCCAAATTATTTTGGGACTCATTTCGCGAGCATGAGCAGTAAAACGGGCTTTTTAACTGCCAACGAAGCAGCATCATCAGTGAACAAATTTACACACCAGTCCTTACAAAATTATCAAAAAGTTTACAAAATATCCTCTCCTATTGCATGTTGTAGTAATTTTTTACATCTTTCATCAGCAATATCACATTTTAACTCAAAATATCGGATATATATAGCCATTTGTTTTATCTCGGCCCAAGCTAGTTCTGTGGGTTTCAGCTCACGCATGTATGGGGCAAACAACTGAAAGTGTGGCCCAATGAAACCAAAGATGCGTCCGCTTTAGAAAACTCTTTAGGTTTGTTTGTTGCAATCATCTTGTAAAAATCTGTTTTACACGTGGTGGTGTCACTCTGTAACCCTTTGTTCTGTAACCACAATATCATAGCAGATTTCACAACACTCCTAGGCCGGCATTTATCTATGTCTACACTCCTTTCTTCTTTACTCCAAGCCTCGTCCAAGTTTTAACTTAATTTATGTATTAATCTATTAGCGAGCCATCATAGAGGGAATAACATTGGAGGTAAGTTGGCCACCTAAACCGCCAAAGCGTTGCGAACTTTACAAAACTCGGGTTACACTAACGTGGAATATATATCCTCTCCCCTTCAGTCCCCTAAGACCATCAGCTGGTGAACAGGCAGTACGTTTTCCTACCTGCTAGGTACTACCTTTCACAAATTCGCTTCATCTTCGCCGTTAATAAAAGATATAATATGAACTTACCATGCACACTGAACACTAACACTGAACATGTTTGTTCTGGATAATGCTCTTTTTTCCCAAGATAAACGTAAACGAATATCTAGAAACAAAAGCAGAAAATTTAAACCTTTGTTAATGATGCCACTAACTTCCTGCCTTGAAAAGAAACTTTTGCCAGCTTAATGACAATGTAACTTAATATCACATGAGTAGAGCACATATTGCCCAAGCCAGAAACAACAGAAGTCGTTGGGTGGCTACCCATAGGCGTCGAAAGTACTGAGTGTCAGTGGTTCAAACCTCAACTCCTGCATGCTTATTTTCTGAAGTGGAAAATTAACAAGCATCTTTAGTCCTCCAGGAATGGAGAATCAACATAAAGGCACAATTCTAGAAATTAAGTTAATGGGCACATGGCAACATTGTATGGTGCTTGGAAATAAACAAGATGGCAACGCTTGAGGGTCCAAAGGTTGCTCCACGTTGAAGTAATCTACAACTGATTTGCATTCTGCTTAATACATCATTTACTACTTTATTCACTGGCATCAAGTTCTTCTCGCTAAGCATTTTTGTGACCAAGTGATACCTACTCCATTTTCTTTCGTATGGGATGCAATACACTAAATTAATTTTCCTTCAATTGTTTGAGCCTTATTCTCGCGTAGTATATTTGTGTTATATTACTGTACAACTAAGTATAAATGAATGCAATCATGCTGAATGATTAAAGTTTCTAAAATAATTATTTCCGTTCCTTGTGCCTGGAACATTTTAGTTTTCCTGCATGTCGATATTTTCTAACATGAATAAGATGTGTTTTCTTTTATTCATTGTAAACTAATTAAACAGTAAATGCGCATAACGCAACTAAATTCTTTAAGATGTTAATAATCTTCGATGTTTATAGAGAGATGTCTTTGAATGCAGGAATTCCCTATTTTATCTGCAGATGTTGTAATTAGTATCTTCTAAAACTTCGAGTTTTAAAATTACAATCGTAT
This sequence comes from Tenodera sinensis, assembly GCA_030765045.1. Classification (NCBI taxonomy): domain Eukaryota; kingdom Metazoa; phylum Arthropoda; class Insecta; order Mantodea; family Mantidae; genus Tenodera; species Tenodera sinensis. The sequence continues at coordinate 103,580,922 of CM060968.1, read as the reverse complement.
TGCAGCAATATGATAGTAGTATATTTGGCACAGGTTGTATAAATAATGGTGTTCCGGTAAAAACAGAAAGGAAGGGAGAAGAACAAAAAATGTGCGATACATGGAATTTGATCCAAGTTCAGGGTATCACTCTGTGTCCGTTGGTAAGCAAAGGATACAATACTGGCATCGTTGTTACTTGTTATCCCCTATTTAATCAAAACCCTGTAATAATATATATTTTCTGCAGGTATAGTAATATTGAATTTGCAATATTTGTGTGTTAGTGCAGAATGATTGCTGAAATAGTTTTTCAAAGCTGCGAGGTGAGCGGATGGCTGCCTTGCCCTCTTAATGGCAAGGGAAAGTGACAAATTTAATTCTCATACCATCTATTTAGGAACGCCTTAGAATTAGGTGGCCCTTCGCGCAGGTCTCAATGGGTATTTACTTTTGTGAAAGATAGTACCTACTTCTGCAAGTCAAAGGCGGAGTAGTTATTTGAAGAAGCAGAGACGATGACCACGACACACCCGTGGTTGCTAAGAAATAATGTGCTATTTTTGTGCTTTACTGTGGTAAGGCACAGGTAAAGTGGCGTCTTGCAATAGCAAGTGAGTTATTCCTAAGAAATATTGTGTTGTGATATACAAGCCGATTGTACTGAGAGTGACTCCTGATGCGATGACAGTATTGGGGATGTGAATTATCAGCAAATCCATGTGATCTATCATCATAATCACAGGTAAACATCAACAAAATGTAATTATGTGGAATGTCATAGCATGCAGCGTTGTGACTTATCACGACCAATGTGAACCATGACACTTTTTGATTAATTATATCATTTAATTTGCTTCAGCGACCTTTTAGTGGCTTAATTTAATATTTGGTGACTTTTGGCTAATACTAGTTGGCAATATTGATATGTGGATCACCAGCGTGCACAAACAGTAGGGATGTTTACGTAGAACATTCCTCAAGCTCGCCTTCTTCTGGTGGTCATTTTGTTATTCCAATTAGATGAAACAGAGCTATTGGTGATTATCTCTCTCTCTCCCCAGTAAAGCATTACGACAATCATTACTTACTGGACGACCTCAAGAGGGCGTCAAGGTGACCTAGCGAGAAAGCTTATTGCTCATTCAGTCTTGGCAGTGTGAACTGCTCTTCCTGATTCTAACGCATTAGAAGAATGATTAATTACTCAAGACCGATGACGTCATACTTACACCATAGCAGGTATACCGGAACACATTTCGTATGTTGTATAGGACATGGAGACATGCCCAATCTTTTCTTTTTGGCAGTTTCTAATTACGAGGTTAGCACAATCAAAGAGACCGAAGTAAAATCGATGGTGTTTCTTTCTCTGTTAGCTCTCGTATGCACAGGAGACAAAGTACTCTATTCTAACCAGAAATTTCACTGAAATTTCACTGGAAATTCCCTTTCTTGAGCTCCCTGAAACCAAAGAATAAAACCTTTTTAGATAAAGCTTTGTGTGAAATTGAAAGTTTTTATTTAAAGACCCCTAACTGCGTTGGTTCTAAGAACCCTAATATATTAGGCGTAACTGCTAAATTTTGCTCAGATGCCTACTTATAACAGGCTTGAGATTATTTTCCAGTTTGTAAATATATAACACGAGAGCAAGATCTTTATTTTCCTTTCGAAGGAAGCACGTCATGGATTTTTACACCCGAAAAAAACCATCGCCGGGATTAAACCCGCGACTTCAGGAACCAGAGATTAGCATGTTACTCTAGACTACGGAGGATAACTGGAGTGGAGTGTGGAGTTTAAGGGCCCGTCGACAGCTGGGTCATTTGGGTGGAGGATAACTGGTGTGTGTGCGTATTTGTGCGTGTACACAGCCCAACAACGAAAACTCGGTTAAATACAAAACTATTTTAGTTCGTCTTCCAACAATGTTACACGAATATTTTTAAGAAAATCCTACATCTTAAACTACTCTTTACATGCAACGATTTTTATTACAATAACGGACGTTTAAAATGTATGGTTGAATTTTCTAGGAGTGAACTCTGCAGTCTCTTTCGTTCTGAATGACTTTTGCATAACTGGTAAACCGTAATAAAGACAAAATCTTGCTGCACAAAAACGTAGACCTCGCTCAAGTACACAATTTGCCAAATACATTTTTTGAGGGAAGTAACCATTTCCGAGATATTCCTTGTTAGTTGTTGGAAGTCTTCAATAATTGTACTTTTCTCAAATGGGAATGTGGAGGACAGCGCAGACGACCACTGCAAGGCCCAAAGCAATAGTTTGGCAGTGGCATTTTCAGCTCATCTCTGTAAGTGGGAATGAGGCGATGCTCTATTGTTGAATATTCTGTTCCAGTTGCCGAAGGAACCACGTCTTAACAGTCTTAGTTAAGGCATTTCCGCCATTCTGGACTCGTCGAAAAAGGAAGGACCATACAGCTTTTCATGGATTGCGGAGTCGCATACTTGACCTCCTATAGAATTTTCTCAGACTCATATCCTAAGATTATGTTTGTGCATTTACATATGGAAGATGCCTTCATCACTTAACATCAATGATTCCAAGAAATCATCAGCTACCAGTTTGTTGTTTACTTCTTCACAGAAAGACACTCCTTCACTTGTCTTCTGGTTTTAAGGTCTGCAACAGTTGTATACGCCAGGGATACACCAGGAACGTTTGAGTGAAATCTTTCACACAGAGGTTGCTGGAAATATAATTCTTGGTTGAGTTTGTCGGTGCATTTTTATGTACAAAACCCTCACATGATCCACCTTGCCTCGTTCACTTTCGAGTTTCTCTTAAGATGCATTCCCTTGCTTTGCAATCTGAGCACTACACTATATAAACCACCATAAGCTTTTTTATTAAAAATGAATTCACAGGAAGTCATTCTTACGGATTCAATAATCTTCCTTATGAAAATTTACAATTAAGGAATAGACGAAAAAAAAAATGATTTGCTTAATATTGAAACAAAATATATTTATATAAAGCTCAAAACTAGAAGGTTTAAAACTGAATTAGTATGGCTTATTACTAGCTCAGGTAACAAAATGGGCAATTTATCAAATACAATTTGCAACTTTCTAATAAGGATAGCTACATAGACGATATCAAGAACATTTATGCCTACAAATTGGAAAGTAAGGCAAACAAACAGATGCTCAAAAGGTTCAATAAATTCAAACTAAATAGAACTGAGGAACCTCACTAAATATTGGGGAATATCCTGCTTTTCTAAAGAACATTGGTTCAGTAAATGATGACTTGTATAGACGCTTCGGAATAAATGAAGATGTGATTGCAAGTTGCATATAATAATTATAAGTTGTAATTAACGAGAACTACTTTTTTATTTAGTAAGCTTTTGTCTGTCTCTTACTATTTAATATTTATGCAAAAATCATCCAGAATGATCCTCTGGAGTTATTTCCAGAAAATTCAAGGTATTACCTAGAAACTGCGATAGAGTCGCCTATTTGTGTCCGACACTGGATGCTGACTGTGTCTGTCCAACTGAGGACTAAAGAGAGAAGGTTGCACATCCTTGATCTAAAAACGTACGAAAAATCCACCGATAATCAAGAAAATAATTATGAAGCTTTGTCTGAGGTTTTATTTCCAATTTCCTTTACCTTCCCAACAGTTTTGAATTTATGGAAACAATGTTTAATCTTTATATACATTTTGGCGCAAAAATAATTATGTGAATGTGTTGCGCTCACATGACTTTCTCTAATTTCTATTGCTCTTCTTAGCCATTTTCTCGCAATTTTCCTTGTAAATTCCTCCATCGTATTTACTTCTTTTCATTTAACTTCTAATATGTTTATAGGAGCCATTTCTTTGCTTGAAAAGGGAAGTAAATAAGGTGAATGGTAAGTAAATGGTACAATTGAACTACCACGTATTTATTGCATGATAAATATAGGTATCAATATTTGTGGCATTAAATACATTTTATTAACACCTGCGTAAAATGTAAAACGAATGGGATACAGGAATTTTAGCTTTCTACGCATGAAACCATGAGCGGGAGGTTGACGTAAAAACAAGTGCCGTCGAAAAACAACTTCGCCCAGCTGGGCCCTTTCCTTGTGAGTTTGATATTGAGGTAACTGGTCCAGTGCAAATGGTCTGGTGCAGCAACCTGAATTAATTCTCGTACATTATAACAGCTGCGGAACAGCACGCTCTGGGTCAACTTGTTCTTGTAAACGAGATACACATATAGGGCACAACCAGGTCAATGCACCAAAACACTGTGACCTTGAAACAGTATCTCTTAACCGTTTGAAAACGTAGTTTACCTTGTAGTAACCTTTGGAATGCTAATCCATTCATTAAGGATTTAACATAAGGATTAGCGTTTATACAAGTTCGGTTTACATGTGTAAATGTTTACATTATTTGTTTTGAGTACTTATTTCACTTTAAACATACATTGTGTATTATCCCATAATTAGAGACCATTCTTATGTAATTACATATTCTATTCCTTCATCTATGGACTCCGGTTGATACAGTTTAGTGTTCCTTTGTAAGCGCTCATAAGAAAATGTAAAATATAGAGATTTAGGGAAGACGATAGTTTTCTGTTACGGAAAAATAACAACGCTTTGAAAATGTGCGAAAAGAATATAATGTATCTGTACACGAGAAAAGTAAAGTTTAATATATCTAATGCATCTAATTCCAGACCACTATGAATTATTACAAATCAGAATAAACAAGGATATTAAATATTGAGTCCTGTCTTTGTAATAGTAGCTTTTCCATCACCAACGCCTGCAAGTAAGAGTTTTAATGCAAATATCAACTGAGTTAGAACAACAACACGGAGATAAAATGAACTAATTTCACGATAAACAGAAAATGTCTAATTGAATATGGACATAGTTATATAGTTTCATTTTATATACTACAGTTCACACAATCTTCATAAACTATTTTGCCGTTGTTTTGCTTAATTATTTATTGTATTTTTCCTTACTTCTTTCTATTCCGCCTACGTTTACTTTTTTTGCCACGTACTATCTTTTCACAAAAGTAACTGTCCAACCCCAGTGAGACCTGCGCGAAGGGTCACCTAATGCTCAGGCGATCCTAAATAGATGCTATGAGAATAAAATTTGTCATACATGTTTCGCTTGCTGTTCTAACGACATGGCAGCCATTGGCTCACCTCGCAGCTTTGAAAAGTAATATTTCAGCAATCATTGTAAATTAATGGACAAACATTGGATATTCAACGTTACTACACCTGCAGAAACTTGCAGCTTTGCTTACCAAGGTAATATTAATCATCCACACACAATTCCTGTACTCAATACTAGAATTTAGACTGAATCTCATGCACAGCATCCTTTTTTTACCTTTCTTTTCCCCCTTCCGTTCTGTCTTAACGGGAACATTATTTATATAACCTGTGCCAAATATACTATTACACAATATTGCTGCAACACGATTGAAATTTAAGAACTGAAAACTTAAGACGATACTGATTAAAATTGCTGTGGATAAAATAAGGAATACGCCTACTTCAACTGTAAATCACTCTTCCAGAAATTAACAACCAACAGTTTTCCTTTAAATACCCACATTCAAAGGCCGTGCGCTGTTGACATATATCATAGTATTTTTCGTTATTTAAAATGCTGCACTTTTAAAAACATTTGCCCAATTGACTTATAATTTTCAGAAAGGTAAGGTGCAGCAACAGAAACGACAGCAGCGCGACCATGTGAACCAGTGTTCAATCTAGACAATAAAACAATTTTTCAAAAATACACAAACCAAAATTAAAGCTTATGCAAAATATTATACATTTCTCCAGAATTTCGCTAGTGAAAATTTTAATTACACTATTGATGGGAGTTTTAGAACCAATATATAGGTATTGCATTGAGGTCTTCCACATTGGGCAAATTACTCTATGGTCAAACTGTGCCACAATGTCAAGGATAACAAAGACATTAGTAAAGGCTGGAGGAATGTGCGTTTTTCCATAACAATACTGCACATGGACTTTACTGTTATCGCTCGCGCATGTAAACAACTGCAGGTAGGTACAGTATGACCATGAAAACCGCCTCACTGCAGCACAACCTACAGGCATCGTGTGGACACTAAAGAACTCTATCACTCCACGTCTGCAGCTCACTGCCAGAAGAAACAAAACAGTCGCGTTATACTACACCTTGACCTTGCGTCTGCATACACTCGCAAGGCAACGCTTCACTTGTTTGCAGAGTACTATGTTACTTTGTTTTCGACTCTTGCTTCTAGTGGCAATTTTGTTTGCACATTTGATAACCGTGCTGTACTTCTGACGTCATTCTTACTCTGCGTCCAGCTAACCTGTATCGCAAGCAACCACACATTCCTCCGGCCTTTAGACATTGGTAAACACTACAGGCTAATAGTGTTCTTGAAGGTTAGAAGCCGAATTATTCTTGTAACCTTATTTATGTATAATATACTTTTATTTCGAACTTACGTTGTCAGCACTGGTGCTCGATCTTGCTAAGCATTACAGGTACAGCATATATGAAAAGAATATAATTCATAGTCTACCATTTTTCTATACAAATTGACATCTGTCTAAAAATAGGTATAGCCATGGACATACAACAAGACCATGTCCGACAGACGATAAGATATAGAACAGAGACTATCAATAAACTCATCTACACAGCTGGAAATACATGTAGGACTTAGAAATATTCCTAATGCGCTCAGTTATTTTTTCCCATGGCTGTACAACACGCTTGTTCAAAGCAATTTTATTATGTGTGCAGAATTTCTCAACTCGCTGTGCTGGTTTCGTAATTATTTCTACGGTAAAATAGAATCTCGCTTTTAATTATTCTATAGCAAATATTTACTATCTACCACTGTTACGAAAGTGCGCGATTAACTAATTGTGTTCAAGCAATAAACACTAATTATTATAATATATTTTTCTTCTTCAAAGTAGTTGCTGTTTCTAAAGGCGAGTTTTTTTCTTTTGTCTTTTAATACGTGTGTGTGTGTGTGTGTGTGTGTGTGTGTGTGTGTGTGTGTGTGTGTGTGTGTGTTTTATATAGCATAGCAACTAACTTATGTTCCCGGAAAAGTATGAATAGATACACTGAACTACAATTCTGAACATTTATTTATAGGAGGCACATCAATTGAAAATATTACATTTTTTCTACGAAACTGTTAACCCTGCTGTCAATGTGTATATAGTTATTTCTCAATGCTTTTAGCTCTGGTATAATATACAGACTGGCCGCCTCCGTAGCGCAGTTGGTAGCAGCTTGCCTCTGCTGCGGAGGACCCGGGTTCGATCCCAGGTACCAGCATGGGGATTTTTCCCCCGCTGGGAGTTCTGGTATGGGGTGCACTCAGCATCGTTAGGTCCTGGGGCCCAATTCAGGAACTACTTGATGGAGAAGTAGCAGCCCCAGGTGGCGAAGGCCACATAACTGGCCGGGAGGGCTCGGAGCGCTGACCACGTCCCACCCTCCAGTACTGCACCCGGCTAATGACGCCTGTAGGAGGTAGAGGTGAGGGACGCAGTGGCTAAGAGTGTAGATATTGTGGCACAGGCCCACCGCGGCGGCGCACATCAAAGGAAGCGCGAGGCCGGCTGCCCCACATCACCGCCGATATATGCGTCAAGGGCGCAAGGCTGTCTTGCACAGCTGTTTGCAAACACGAGACAACAATGAGCGCGGTACGTCATAAGGATTTTCGAGATTATTTGTAAAAGTTCCGGTAAGGTGAAGTTCGAGAATGGTTCGTGTTACCTTATCCTCGCTATATAAGGAGGTTAGGCAAGGAAAATTGTGTGTGTGTGTGTGTGTGTGTGTGTGTGTGTGTGTGTGTGTGTGTGTGTGTGTGTGTGTGTGTGTGTGTGTGTGTGTGTGTGTGTGTGTGTGTGTGTGTGTGTGTGTGTGTGTGTGTGTGTGTGTGTGTGTGTGTGTAAGCTGCGTGTGAACGGTCGTCGTGAGAGAACTGGCGCGCTATGAAGGAAGATAGTGAAGCAATTAATGAATGTTGAGCGATCGTATCGTCCGACTTAGTGTATGAGAGACAGAGAAAGTGAAGACAGACAATGTAGGGAGCGAGTCAAGGTCATGAGAAAACACAGTTGTGAGTTATAGTATCACGATAAACTGTAGACTGTTAACGTTCATTCATTTGGAAGAAAACAAAGTGAGAAAAGCAACTGGACTGAACTTTTTTCGTTTGTTACATTGGTGTCAGAAGCGAATTGTCATTTTGTTACACTGGTGTCAGGAGTGGGATTTGTCGAATTGTCGTTTAGCCATAATATTTTGATAATTAGTATCTTAATATGTATTCACTTTGAGGCGTCGGTTGCTTTCTTCGTCTGTCAGTTTTCCCACACACCAATCGGCTAATTTACTGTGTGTTTTTTGCGCGGTCATAACTGATCTCGAAATGAGCAACGCCTGGCATATAGACCATCAGTTTTGCTTCACGTCTCAACGCATGACCTAGCTGTCTAGGTCTTGCGAGGTCATTGGCCTCGCATAAAGCACTAGAACTCGGTTCCGATACATTCGTTATCACGTGATCGACCCACTCTGCATCATGCCTTTTGTGCCACGCCTACTTAGAGATCCTGAGCAAGCTGAAAACATACTCCTGTTAATAAGTAAAATTATAAGTTCGCAAATGAATAAAATATTAATGTAGTATTATTTATCACAGTGTCACCAATTATAAACCAATGCACTTATCCCCTGACACCCTGCATAAGAAGAATATGCAAGAAGAATCTAGAAACTAGGCAGATTTTCTTTCCTTTTGGTTAATTATAGTTCATGTATAAACATATGCACTTTCACTTTAAAGTACTGTTTGACGGCTGATTTACCTTGATATAATGCTACACTTCCGAGAGAAACATAGCTTCCCAAGACATAAAACGACTAATGTCTTTCCATTAATGTTTCTGCCCTTGGAAAACTTAAAAGTATTGAAGCGGTAAACAAATTGCAGTGGAGCGATTTTTTCCGCAATAAGACATTTGCTACCCCAGGCTATGCAACAGGAAGTCGTCCATTCTTGTTATAAAGTTAAGTACATATCCTGATTTTGAAATGAACATGTATTCGTTTGTAGAACTACAGTAATCTTACTGCAATTCATGTAATGATATACGACACCTTCATGCTAAGTTAGCAAAGTGTCAGAGTTCATTCGAAATAATCACTTTAAAGAATTAAAGGAATATCCCGAGCAGCTTTTTCAGACGTGAAGTAACTCGGCAACGTTGCGTTGAGGTTGTTCACGGATCTGAACCGGTTTCTGATGTAAACATGTCTGTCGCTTACAGGGTGGTGTAATCTTCTGGGAGATAGCGATTGTGACTGGCCCACACTCGCACAGTAAACATGGAAGGGCATGGCGTGGTATTTGTTTACGTTCACCAGACTCGTGGCAGCAGTAGTCAAGCGTGTTTATGTACTGACTTTTTTTGTTGTTTAACGACGCTGTCAACCGCCAGGATCACCGGTGTGCCGGAATTCTGTCCCGCAGGAGTTCTTTGACATCCTAGTAAATCTACTCGCAATGAGCTGTCGTTTTTAAGCACACTTAAAAACCATCGGTCTGGGTCGGATTTGAACCCGCGACCTTGGGGTCAGTAGGCTAGCGTCTAACCAACTGAGCCACCGAGACCAACTTTATGTACTGACCTGGTGAAAGTGACACCCACACAATCTGCAGTGTTGCCAGCTTGTTTTCGACAGAACTAAAATATCTCCATAGGAAATTTTCAGAGGCCAAAATGTAAGATACGAAAAGTGTGATTATGGTTTAAATCAATGCACTGACTTCCCTTCCACCCGGTATACATAATTTATTATTAAACTAACTAACCAACTACGAACATTTAACTGTCTAGGCTGTGATTTTAAGTATAAATATAATAATGAATATGTTGTACATGTGTGTTATGCAAACAATAGGTGCCAATATACAGATTTTAGGGCTATAAATGCCGATATTTGTATTGGTAACTCAGGACAATGCAATGAATAGCATTACATCAATATTTACTTAATTTGCAGGCTAATACTTTTAGTTAACTATTGTATATTTTTAGGTTGGTTAGTAGATTCATGTACGCGTGGCACACACAAGCCATACGCGTTTATTTTGCTCGAGAGCACAACAGAGCGGGCAGTACATGGTTATGAACCAAAGGGGGAAACGAATTTAGCTAGAGAAAGTTAATACTATAGATGAAGTTAAAAATAACATTCGTAAAGAAATTGCTACCATTCCTAAGAGGCAACTGCAAATGGTTAATTTAATTAAAAACTTGACAACTTGCAGCTCATACCTAGCTGCTTAAATAAAAATAAATATTTTTATAACGACGCTGTCATCTGCCCGGATCATATCAGCGCTGCCGATGTGTTGGAATTTCATCCCTTAATATAAGATCCTATGTAAAACATTAACAAAAAGAAAGGATATGAAAAGTTAGAGGATTTAATATGAACATACCGTGTTGTAAAATAGACAAAACACAGACAGAATCGATTACCAACCCGGGATAGAGCAAAATTTAGCTTTCCACAATAACAGCATGTACAGGAAGTGGATACAAAACACTATCTTCGAACCACATGTTTAAGATAATTACAGGCATCTTACTAAATGCTATTCTCTGTTTGCCATCCCGAAATTTGTCGTTCACACCGACTTATTGTCTATGGGGGACAGGTAGTGATCCAGCTGCCTTTTGGAATGCAAATGAATGCGTCCTTCAGCAGCCTTGACATGACATTTATCCTACTTGTCTACATGGAATTGAATACATTTGTCTGAAAGAAAGACATCTGTTTAGTTACGGAACATTTCTGATCTACAAATGTCCTTGTCCATAAGGAGTTTGACTTGACAAGGTAACTTGTGTAAATCATGAAAATGACGAGCTATTTAACAGTTTAACTCAAATGAATTAAAGCCGTGAACTGAATCTTGCTCTTGAAGGCTCATCACTCTTTGGAGATCTCATCCGAACTATGATGTTTGTGCCGGAATTAATGGCATCCCCAAAGCTTTGGGGGGAACTCTGATGGCCTTCACAACTAGGTATGCATAGCAATGTGCATCTGTTTACCTTTCCACGAATACAGTGGCACCGCGCACAGTTCTACAATATTTACATATGAATACATAATTTCGATCAATGTCTTCAACTGGCAAATTTTTTCCCACATATCCACAATTCTTCCCCGATGCATCCCCGCAATATCTACATATATCGCGTCAGTTAAGAAACGCTGGGACTGGCTTTTCTTATTTAAATTTTACATCTGTTTACTTGAAAATTGACGCATTGATATGAATAAAGAACTGGCTCTGCAAAAGCTCAATGTTCTAGCTGAGGCAGTTTCTCAAGTAATTGAAGTAAATACTTTTACTTAGCCAAAAAGGTCGTTTAAAACTGCCTTCATATTTTTCAGAAAAGCACAGAGTATTTCAAAATGAAAAAGCAGATTTCAATTTCGTATTATGAAAAACTATTAACGATAGAGGCACATTGCGCATGCCACTGTATAGATGAAGGTTCAAAGTTTGGCCGCAGCTGCGCTGTTGTTTCTTTATAGCAACTACACCACAAGAAAAACATTTTGTGTGTCGAAATTTGCAAGATCTTAGTCGATTGTTCAAGTGCACGTCAGTTCTAGGATGTTTCTCGTGCTCATGCTGAGTGTATAGTGCCTATGTAAAACTTTAAACCTCCCTCTATACAGTGACATCCGCAATGTGCTACGATATTTGATAGTTTTTCCGTAATACAAAATTGAAATCTGCTCTTTCATTTTTAAACACACTGTATATTAGTGGCATCAGTAAATTGAAAATACATTAAAGTATTTGATTAACGTTTATATTATCATTTGAAGAAATATTTGTTTGAATGAAGTTCTTGGTATTAAATGCCCTTTGTTTTCAGCATAAATTATTATTTTGTGACCCAATGAATAAAGGAGTCATGTACATATTTGAATCTTTAGACACCACGTTTGAGATTATGTATGGGAATTTACACACAAATTAGGACAAAACTGAAATGTAAGGGATAAATTTCATACAAAATTCAAAATTGAGGAAAGAAAAAGACCAACACAGTGTGGTTAAAATGAAGCATACGCTTGAAACAGAGTTGAGAATTAAAGGAGAGTAAATTAATTTCTAGACCTAGTCATCCTCCTATTTATATTTCAATTCATTTGTTTTATTGCAATGTTAAGATATATTTTGTGTATATTTTGACCCCTTCAAGTTTTATTAAATATGCCATTGGACTTTTAAACATGGCGAGTCGGGAAAAATGTTGCGCCAAAATAATTCACAGGTGTCCATAGATAATTTTTATGAGATAATTCAAAAACTGAAAAAGTCGTTTTCACCTAAAAATGTAGTCCTAAGGCTCCTGACCTACACCACTACTTGTTCGAACAACAAAGGCAGAATGCTCCACGCACACCCCTCCCTGCTATGCACTCACCGGCTGAGAAGGTTGGTGAAATGCCCCATGAAGCAGCAAGGACGGCTTATGTGCAACCCAGGGTACATTGTAAATGTCATGATTAGACATTGGATTTCCTGCATTAAAATATTTAAAATATGCTTGCACATTTTATGCTAATAAATATCTTTAAAGTATATTTTATAATTTCAAAAAAAAAAAAAAAAAAAGAACACTAACATTGTTAACTTTAAGTTGAACTTTTGGGTGCTCAGCGTACACATTCTTGCTAGACATCATATTTTCACGTCGTTGTAATTTGATTTGTAGTATATAATGATAATGTTCTAAAAGTGCTCAAGTGTAAGTTTATGATGTTTATCTACTAACCTAAGTTTCTGTGTTGAGAAGGATCTTTGCACGTCTACGGAGATTAGCGGGGAAAATTTAAAGAACACTTGCCATCCTTGGGTGAAATTTAATATGCGTTGTGTTTTCACCTCGATTATGGTTATCAACGGAACATAAAACTTTATTGTCGAGATTTCCTTCTAGAACACTGATTAATTTACCATTTAATTTTCCTGCATATTTTCAAACAGCACTCTAAAGTTTATTCTGAACGTAATTGAAAAATGATTTGGGGTCTCCATAGCAATACTGTGACGCTGGGCGCGGCGCACAGCAAATGACGGTCAGGCTAAGCTACTTCACACCACACACCAAGCGAGCGAGCAAACAAAGTCGCTCAAGGTCAGGCTGCCTAGGGACTGTTTCTGTATGCATGACTAACAACAATGAGCGCGACACTTAAAGGATTGCTGGAACCTTCGAGAGACATTTGACGGCCGGCGTGTTTGTGGAACTCGAGAAAGGTCCATGTTACGTCATCCCCACTATATAAGGAGGAAGGAAACACCAGAAGAGAGACATGAGTCGGTCATTGTGTCAGTGAGTAAGAGACAGCTGTGCGGTACTTTCGTCGTGAAAGAAGTCGCGTCGAGGTGAAGAAGTGTTAATGAGTGTCGAGTGATTGTATCTTCGGAGTAGTGTACGAGAGACAGAGAAAATGAAGAAAGACAGCAAAAGGACTGAGTTAAGGATACGAGAAGAAAACAGTTGATAGTTGTAATATCACGAAAGACTGTAGACTGTTAACTCAGTAAGAGAAATATGTTTTTGTGCAGAAGTTGAGAAAAAATAAAGCGATAGAAAAGTAACAGGGCTTTTCCGCTTTTGTCACAATATTTTAAAATTAAAAAAAAGTAAAATGTATATAACATATACTAGTTGCATATAAAAATGATGAAATACGTAGCAACACTGGGAACATGCACGTATTAACACTATAAAATTTTACATAGAAGCATAGAAAAACAAAATACATTACAATGGTCGTCCAGTAAGTGTACGCATTTTAAAATAGATGGCGTTGCTAATGCAGGTTGGTGTTAGAATCGGGTACCGTCATCTGTTACACGTTAACAAAACAATTTGGTACTGATCAGGACCCTCTGGATTAACGGACCTGACTCTGCCATCTAAGTTGTACAAAAATGGCGTCGGCTGGTGGAGGTGATTTCTGAGGTGTTTCCACACGCTATCCTTCGTATTATTTTCTATGACTTTGAATTATTGTTTCTTATAATAATTCCTATGTAAGTTTGTCTTCATATTAGCAACGCGAGTGTTTAAAAACTTTTATTTGGGCAGTATAGGGAACGGGAATAAATCTAATAACGTGTTGACTGTGCCATGTGTTTAACCACGTGTTCATGTTTATTGTGTTTCATCTAAGGCTATGGCTACGTTAGCCATATAGTGTGGTTAGTTTATATGTTTGCAAATACAATTTGTGTCACGATTACAGTGGTGAGAGGTTGTTCAAGAAAAACTGTTCCAGTAGTGTACGCTATTGTAGTCATACCTCAACCTAACCTCAAACATGACAATGCCCCGTAACTGTTGCAATCCCGGATGCAAATTAAAAATCAGAAACTTTCAGTTAAAACAAGAGGTAAATTGAAACGCAACGCTTGTAAATTCTATTTAATTACTATAAATTGAAGCGTTATGTGTGTTGCCGGTGTATATATATATAACATGGTGAATAGTGAAAGACAAATTTGGAGACGCCGCTTTCCTACAGTTTTACCCATGTAAGTAGTATGCTGCTTGTATTTATAAATTATCTTTTGTCTTTGTAATTTAAATGTGTAGCTGTAGTTTAGAAGAAATGTGTTAAGTTGCTGCATGTAAAACCCTAGACTATAGCAAAGTTGGGAAAATGTTTACAAAATCGGCCGCTCGAGAAAACGAATGAAACATAGTGCAATGGATGCAGTTTTTATTGCTGATTACGATTTTGTAAGTTTTATTGTGCGCTAAGCTTCGTTTTTTATTTATGAGCAAATTTCGTACGTGCAATGCAGTGGTTTTATTTCGCTTATGCGGCGGATATTTAGCTAATGAATGTGTATAAACGACTATAATATATACTAGAATGATTGATTAATGCATTTACGTTGAAATGATTGCATAAACACTGCCCAAATTGTAAATATTTTGATAACACAGGACCCTGTCACCCCACTCATATACATACACTAACCCATATATAATAATCTGTGCACTAACCTAACCTAACACGGGCAAAATTTCTATAACATAGGACCCTGTTACTACACTCATATACATACACTAAGCCTAACCTAACACAGGAAAAACGAAAATGAAGCTTGACCGGCAAATAAAACTTTCAAAACCGTAATCAGCAATAACAATTTCAACGTAAATACATTAATAAATCATTCTAGCATATATTATACTCGTTTATAAACATTTATTTGCTAAATATCCGCCGCATACGCGAAATAAAACCACTACATAGCACATACGAAATTTGTTCATAAATAAAAAACGAAGCTTAAGCGCATAATAAAACTTTCAAAAGCGTAATCAGCAATAAAAACTGCATCCATTGCACTATGTTTCATTCGTTTTCTCGAGCGGCCGATTTTTTAAATAATTACCCAAAGTTGCTTTACAATGCTGATTTAAGGTTACGTATTTCATATATGTATTTCATTTACAGTGCTGTTTTACGGTTATTATTTTTAATATTTCATCTGCTTTTGTGGATTCCCCCTGTAAAATAAAGTGTCATGAAGTGCTGAGTAATATGTTGTTGCAAACTGAGTAATCAAAAGTTTTCAGTAATAGTAAAAGCAAATTTCCACACTAAAGCTTTTTAATTCAGTAGGTAGCTAATTATTCTAAATGGCAGCATTTGTATATCAGCCATCCAGTATAGTATGTTTGTGTAGGTATGTAACATCATGTAGATTGTACAAGTGTGACAAAGAGTGTAAACAATGATTAATAATTGAGTCAACTCAATGTCAACACTTCTGTTTTATTTAAATAACATGCTGCTTGCAGTTTTGTCTATCTTCTTTTTAATTTGAGTGTGTAATGCAGTTACATAATGGCATGTAAACCTGTAGATTGCATGAATGATATTTAAGGTTATATATTTCATTGCCCATGGGTTATCGTTTGATATTAAATGTCATCCTTTTTTGTTTACTTGAGGTTATGTTTAAGACAGTGTTTTTGTGTTTAACACAGCCCATATTCACAAAATAGGCGTGTTATTACACCACATTTTTATTTTACTGCATTAAAATCGTAGCCTGTAGACGAGTTGTTTATAAGTAGTTCTCTTGAATCACTGTGTCAGGTCCGGTATTTAGGAGGTCCTGTACTGATTTATAGGTTAGTTGGGATTTGGCAGGCATTTCAGTTAGCCGTTCAACGTATTTTCGCTAAAATGGAAAATAGTGCCATTTTTCATGAATTTAACGTGAGCTTCATTACTTATCTTCCTAAAATTGTTTCCAAACGTTTATCGAGGCCGAAACATATTAATTGAGCTTAATTCCTGAAGGTTCGTGATTATTTTATCCGAAAGTATTAACTATAGATTTTCCGAAATTTCAGTAATTTTAATATTACCTTTAGAACAAGGGAAATAAGTACTTCAATACCGTGTTTGGCGCGTGCTGATAATTTGAGCCATTAATGTCATACAAGTTATTTTGTAACACAGGAGTGTCCTTGAAGATATTGCTGAGTTTTTAAAACACATTGCTTAGTTGGTGACCTGAAACAATTCAAGTGGCGAAGTGCAACCTTTTGTTTTATCATTCTGGGCCATGTATTATCAAAAAAGATTACTGTATGTTTTACTTTTAATCTATGGCTCAACTGTTCTCCCTCTAATCTGTATTAGATGTTTGCCTTTGTGTTTTAAACTAACAGCTAGGTTATTTTTCGTAGTAATCATATCCCTAGTGGTGTTATAATATTGTTTTTTAGACAGTTGATAGTAGAAGTCGGACTTTTAGCAGTTCACGACAGTGTTGAAAGTATAAAATTCTACCACTCAGTGTTTAAAAGCTTTTAATACTCCGATAATGCCAACTTTGGTTTCTTACAGAATGTGACTACGGATTTCAGTTATACAATGCTTATATAGAATGGCGAGTCATTTGAATGTGAATATGGACTGTGTTGTACCTATTGAAGTTTTACAAGCAGCAGAAAGACTGAAATTAGAATTGCTATTCTTATCCAAAAAATCAAGAAACCAATACGACATTGCATACAACACATTCTGGATTGGTGCAGGATAAAAAACATTTTTTCCACTGCCTTCTTTCTGTAGAATGTTGTGGTTTTGTAAAAGTCATCATCTTCTTAATACTGATGCTAAGAAAGGCAACAACTAAACAGCGCAGCCCAATGACTATCATGATCATGAAAAAGGTAAACCAATAATGTATATTTACATATAATATACCTATAAATGTTCAGCATTGTCTAAAAATAGTGTATGATGCACGGGCTAAAAGGAATTTATTTTGTTCGCAGGTTTCCTCAACTTGACTTGCGGCCTCGTTTCGGAATCACACTTACAAAGTAAAATGTTCCTTTTAACCCTTGTATTATAAATAACTTATGTTTACCTAGCAAGAAGAAAGTTTTGAAATCTCATTAAATGCATTATAACATAGGATTAATGCAATTAATGTCATAGTTTTAGCTTTGCAATATTAGAAGCCTATGTTTCACAATATCTTATATTTTCCATTCCTAGTTATAAGTTCTGTCACAACTATAAACTTGGGTAGCATAAAAACATTTTCATAAAATTTATTAGCTATAATGTAGTGAATACGAAGAATAAATAGTTACTCAGAATGTCCTCCTTTGGATGCTTTCAAATGGCACGGCCGAGCATCTATCACAGCATGTATGGTGATATTTATGTCCCAATTCTGCACTGTTTGCTTCAAATCTTGTTTTAGAGCCTCTAGATTTCTGTATTGTGTTGAGCAAGTTTTACTCTCAATTTCCATAGTTGGTAATCCAACGGTTTCAGATCTGCACTTCCCAAAGGCCAGTCTAGTGCGCTATAGACTAGAGAATATTGTCCCAAGTCACTGTTGTACTTGCTTAGCCTTATGAGCTAGTGCAGGATCTTGTTGGAAAACTGTTATATAATATACGACTCACAAGACTGCACCCGCTCATAAGGCTCACGCACAAGAATACCTTAAGGACAATGTTCTTGAGCTTAGAAAGTACCAAGATTGGTCATTGGGAAGTCCAGAATTGAGTCTGTTGGATTACCAACTGTGGGACATTGAGAGTATAGCTCGCTTGACACGATACAGAAATCTGGAGACCTTAAAACAAGATTTGAAGCGAGCAATGCATAAATGTCATACGTGCAGCTAAAGATGATTGGTCGCGCCACTTGAAAGTCTCCAAAGGAGGACATTTTGAGTAATTATTTGTTCTTTGTAACACTATACTGTAGTATGGTATGAAAATATTCTTAGATGTGCTACCAATATTTATAGTTGTGACAGAACTTATGATATGGCTAGGTAGAATTGAACGGTTTTTTGTCTTTCGCGCACACACTTTCCTGTAAGCATTTTTCCCCTAACTTCTAGCAACAGCAGAGTTACATTGTTCCAAGAACCAAAGACAGGACAAATGTAAAGCCAACTAACAAGCAATTAATAAAATTAATTATAGCTTCTTTTATTCAATTTTTAATGAAAACAATGAACATAAATTATTTCGTTATTGAAGTTAGATATTATACAATATATTTGTACAAATGAATATCATCTTGCTCTAATCATAACTATCCAAACTTTGTACCAAAAAAAGTAAGTTCTTTTGATTCTGAATCTGAGTCACTTTTCGTTTTGTTTGAACCTGGAATACTGAAATGATAATCTGTTGTTGCTTATGTCTATTGGGCATTTACTATAAAAATAATAAATAATGATGATAATAACAATAACAACAATATTAACAATAACAACAATTTACGAAGCATACTCTGAAAATTATGATCTTTGATTCCTCCCATAAAAGATTTCAATTTCGTAATCTGTTCAAACAAGTTCTCATTCATTTTGCACATTTTAATTTAGTGTATCTAATTCAGCAAGTGTTCAACATTTTCTTAGGTGATACATCCTTCGGCAGCATTCAATCAAAATGTGCCAAGTTCATAATGAGGCTTGTTACATCCAATTCATCCGATAAGCTACAGCTTTCTGATAATGTTGACCCGAACCATATTTGAACAATTTAATTTGTTCAGTGAGAAAAATGAGCTGTCCTGTTAAACAACTTAAAATTCAAGAGATCCTGCCTCTCCCCTCAAAGAAAAACAAAAAGAAACAAACTTGTAATGTGGGAATGGCAGCGCAACAGGATTATTCAAAACAGCATTTTTTACACATTGCTGACTACTTAAAATTCGTGGACGTTTATTAGCATAAAATCATGGATTACGTGAGAAATCCGTGGCATATGGTAATCCTGAGTGACAGTATTTTAATCCTCCTGATCACTAGCAAGCCTCAAAGTGTACCTGATAGGATTAGTCTCATTGTTCAGACTGCTTTCATACAATTCTCTTGAACCTAAGATAGAAAATAACACCGACAATGGGTAGAGTCCTTGGCTGTAAGGTAAAAACAGTCGAAACCTCTCCATTCACAATTATGAATAACATTAACTCTAGTGTCCGCCTGAGCCACGGTAATTAGTTGTACTAACTCTCATTATCAAACTGGTATGGAAAGTAAACTCTCCCAAATAATAGCTATCGTCTTGCGGCGACTTGGAAAACCTACAATAAAGCAAGTTCGAGAAGGAGAAGGAGAGTGAGGGATAAGATAAGGGAGAAGTGTGTTAGTATGTTGCGGATTTTCCTACAAGTCGTGTGAATCTCAACATGCATGGTGAAAATGAAGAACACCTATAAAAATGTAAGTTAAGTTGCCTATAACACACGTTACAAGTTTTGAAAGAGATATACTATTGTGACAGTTTACCTTCATATGTATGTTAGTTGATTCCGAAATAAAGGGTCCTTAACTCACTGTAACTTGTGACCACCTAACTTATGTTAGCCCATATCCTTGCATATTAAAGGCGAGGATTAGATGTTTATCCTTTAAACCGTGAACAAATTTATTTCATATCTTATATTTCTTCGTTGCTGCATGATAATATTAAATGGAAACACTATTTTAATTTTAGTTCAAAATCAAACTACGCTACAGTAAGCAGAGGAAGTATTATATTTCATCCAAAAATTTCATACCCAGATTTCACCGGAATTGCATGTTTTGAGGTTACCTGAATTTCAGAAAACGTCTGTGAATAACAATCAAAAAGTAAAGTCGGTTAAATACCAAAGTTTGTATTTAAGTTGAGTTGCTTCCAAGTACTCGTTTGTAACATGAACATTTTCAACCCCCACCCCATTCCTTAAATGGAAAATTTTTCGATAATCACTCTAATGATTTTGTTTAAACTACCATGTGTTTAAGATATTTACCTGATACACGAAATGCATGTCTTGAATTTCAGGAAATAGCTTCAGAGGTAATCTTAATTCTGGATGACTTTTGTAAAACTGGTAAACTGGTAAAAGTTTTCTTTTACTCCCTTTTGTGGAAGTTACTGCTTTGGCCATAGGTTGACCAGGGATTCTATATGGTGAGTGTACCAAATATGTCCAGTACAATTTGTGTCAATAAAGAAACATTTCGTAGAAAAAAATAATTTGCGTCAAACATTTTGAGTTATCTAGCTCCTTGATGAATGCATACAAATGGTTTATTATTTCACTAACTCGCGCAAACATTGTGTGAACAATACTGTAATCTTGTAATTCTAATTTAATTCAAGCGACAATTTAGCGTTAACGTAACGTTCCCAAACCTTTTAGAAGTTAAACTTTGCATAACATCCTAACATTAAATTGACGAGATTGGGAGATATATTCACTCCATTTGTCATGAAAATATCTTAAATTAAAAGCGCTTTAATGAAAATCATTTGCCATTTTTGAGAAAATCAAAATCGTCAAACGTTTTACCAAATAAAGGATATTTTGGTTTTCTTGAAAATCTTCGATCACATCCCTGAAAGTTGATGAACTTAAATATCAAGTTTGGCACTTAAACGACATCTACTCCCGCCCCCCCCCCCACACACACAGACATGCGCGCACACCTATTTTAGAAAATTCGTATTCTTTATTCCGGGGACCTCACAACGTGTATTTGCAGAGAAATCAAGTTTCTGGGTAGAAATGCAATACCTTCTCTACATAGTTCAGAAAGTATGAATGTCTTTCTATTTGAGAAATGTATAGGTATTTGATAATCCAAAGTAATATCAAGGAGTATTTTGAAAATGGCGATCTCCACAAATAAAGCCACAAATTCTGTGCTTTATTGAGATCTACATTTTTGTTTACTAAAATTTTGTCCGTCTCTTTGGTTTACTAGTTATACAAAAGTAATCTAGAATGAAGATGACTTCAACGACTATTCCCAGAAAATTCAATACAGATTTTATTTACGATGTATTTGTCTTTAATATAAGGTATTTTAATAAAAATCATTATTCGATATTGGCTTCAGAAAACCCTGTGCTATTGCGTGAAAAACGCCTCATTATGACCTGATAATAGGAGTGTGGTATGTGATAAAAGCTAGAAGAATAATAGAACCCGTTTTATTCAAGAACAATAAGAGAGGTAAGGATTTTCATGCACCTTTGCCTGCACTGTTTCCCCGGCGACTCTCGCGTACTGGAGAGGAGCTGCGAACGTAACCATATATTTTGAAGATCTTACAGATATGGGGCATGTATGTAGCTGCTCATCTTTACTATGAGCATGGCCAGGCCAAAGTTTAATTTTACTAAAACCGCAGTTGCCTCAATTCCCTTCTGTACTCTTAAAATGTTTGTATTAGTATGTATGTAATGGAGGGCCTAATGGTGGTGAACTGGTATAAGCACTTGCTCTGAAAGCTTGAGGTAAAGTGAAACTCAATACTTCGTAATAAGGTAGGTACCCAGTACTGTGAATATCGGATTACCGAGAAATGGGAAGTGAACATAAACAAAAGCTCCCTCTTCAAATCATTAGTAAAACAAGGGGTAGGTCTGTTTCGACTGCTGGCCGCTTCACAAGGTCGAACTGAATACACAGTACTTTCTCTCCATGTGTGTTAAAGGAGGGTTCGTTATTATTTCTTTTGCTTTTTGGTGATGTCATTACTTTCACTTCGGAAGTTCAGTATTTCCGTTGCATCCTAATGACAGGTTAGTTTTTTCAATTAGTTGTACGCAGCCTTTCCAGTCAGTGTACCGTGTATATACCATTCTCACGCTGTTCGTTTGTTTCCGCTAACATCTGTTTAATGTTACAATCTTCATTCACAGAGTTGGAGCTTTATGAAGGAATCTGTTCCGTATGCCTCGAAGTTGTGTAGGAAATCGCATGTGTATGCTTTTTGAACAACACTATACAGACTCTTAGGGGTGTAAGTGGTGCCTTAACCCTGACTGCCCCGTAGCGCAGTGGTAGCTCCCCTGCCGGGTTCGATCCCCCGTACCGACATGGGATTATTTTCCCCGCTGGGAAGTCTGGTCCGGGGTGCACTCAGCCTCGTTAGGTCCCTGAGGGATCAACTGAGGAGCTACTTGAATAAAGAATTAGCGGCCCCGGGCCGGGACCGCGTAGCACTCTCCAGTACTGCATCCCACTCAAGACGCCTGTAGTGAGCAAAGTTGGGGGATGCAGTGGCCTGTTGCGCCATGGGGTTAGTTGGCTTAGTTGGTACCTTAACCCTAGCAAAGCCAACACTTATTCCAGAACTTATACACCAAGGGGGAGGGGATACATTGTCACCATCACTGGTTACAAAATGTTTGAGCAATGTTTAAAACAATTTTATTTCAAAATTGGGTATTATATCTTGTCATATTTATAAAGGCAACATTTAATACTGTTTAACTATTCCTTTATCTCCTTTTTACATGAAACACACTAGATATTGTGCCAATCCCTATTACCAACTTTATGGTACTTTGTGACCACCACTGGTAATAAAATGTCTGAGCAATTTTTAAAATAAATTTATTTTAAATTTGGGTATTATATTGCAGCGGACCTCTCAAGCGGAGAGACCCGAAGACAACGGGTGTAAGCTCAGAGGTGTAGAGGCACTCAGGAGAGGTTATGGGAGGTTTTTCCATTTATAAAATTTACATCTTTCTCGTGCCTTTCGTATCTTACTCTTACTGTGATCGACTATTGGCAGTCTGTAGCGTCTAAATCCGCGCTCGAGTTACCCATACTTGACGGTCGGCGCAAGAGGGCTCTCCGCTTAGCTTTCAGAGATTTGAGATAACTTAAGTTTGTCACATTTATTACAGAAATAGTGATTTTAAGTAGTAAATTTGTTGATACGTCAGTAGTTAGCAGGTATAATACTCCAATAAATACAGTTCCTCGTGCTAAGAGTGAGAAACAAATTGATTCTGCATTCTCAAACGGTAGGCAACTAACCAACATTAAATTTATTAGCCAACTTAACTGGTGTTGTGCATCTTCACACTCCCAACGAATACTCTGAGAAAAAGATTGCATGGTTCACTGCTGCAGCATTCATCAAAGACAGAGATATTTGAGACAGTATAAAAATGCCAATTATTCTCTAAAGCTGCACCAATTTTCCTATATTAACTATTCCTCCAATAATTTCGTTTTTTTTTATAATATACTCAACATAAAACTTAATGAACACAACCTTCTGACGAACAATGCTAAATCTATAAGAATCCTCCAATCCCGATAGAAATTTGAAGGAAATGATTTCCTATATATCTTGCTGAGCGAGTTCGTTAGCATTAACAATGTTTTATACCCCGTCAGAAAGACCTTATCAAAATTATTCGAGTGTTAAGATATATACACGCGCGCACATACTCTTTCTCTCACCCTATGTTAGTATAGCAAACGGGTTTACCTTGCAAGACCACGAAATGAGGAAATGATTATTTTTTATGATCGGTATCTACCTGATCAAGGTGGAGCTGTTTCGAATTATTTATTGCTATGTGGTCTGAGGATTCTTTTGTTTCCAAGTAATCCAAAGCTTTGTGCGGTCTTTTTAGAGGGTGAACCGGTTAGGCTCAGGGTAGCGGGAAAGTCCAAACATGTTGCTATGACGTTATTGCATCTTCATACCTATCACCGTTTGTTGAAAAGCGACTCAGAAACTCTGCTTTCTCCAACAGCCTCGATCCTTTTCTTCCACTCTACTTGAACCTTTGCCATTCTTCTCACTTCACTCAGTTTTATTCCTTATTATGTCCAAGTTTTCAATGTATTCCAGATAGTCTTCTACCTTCCGATCTTTTTCTTCAGAAATTGCCTAGGTTTTCTATCCAAAACATTTTAATCGTCTGGTCTAGTATACAAGACGTAGAAAGCATATTTATCTGCACTCTTATTGTTGTATTTCTGACAATGTGTCTTCTAGTTTTCCAAATAAATTCGTTTTAATTACGGGATTTCCATGGCTGTTATTTGGGCCTTGAAAACTAACATAATTTGTTGTTATCTATATAAACGGAACTGACTGTAGTAATTACAGAAACAGTCTACTTAAGCAAGACAAAATGGACGGTAAAATGAATGCCGGCCAATTTTGAGATGCTACTATTGTAAATCCAGAAGAATGGATTCAGGAAAGGAGGATCGTGCATAAATGGGATTTTAAATTTAACAATTAGTTGAGAAAAATGGAATTTAATTTGGAAATACACAAGTTACATGTACACATATTTTCAAAAAAGCTTTCCATTGTATTTAGAGGTAAATTGTGGAACAATGAAAACGAAAGGATTCCCAAATCAATTGTTGAGAGCAGTTAGTCTTCACTCGCTGACGTACAGGCGTCTGTAAATGATACTCTGTTAACGTAACATACTTTAGCTCTTCAATGCACGCTTCTAATAAAACTGAAACGATGTACCAGTGTATATACACTTAAAGTTTTGAACTAAATGAACTTCAAAAACTTCAACATAAGTTTGAATTGTTATAGTTAGTGTTATAAATTTCTGTAATCAGGGTAACTATTTATAGACAACCGTATATTGCAATATACCATGTAAACTCAATCTCAGAAGAACTTTAAACAGCCAGGCGTTAAGAAGGTTGCACGCTTTCACTCATTTTCTTCGGTGCATAATCTATTGATGAAAAGTGGCAAAATGGATTAGTGGAGAAGTTTACAATAAGCAAAAGCATTTAAGTACAATTCTCTATGTGGACCATTAAGTGATAGTATCAGATGTTAGCAATGAACTTCAAAGAGCGGCAGCCATTCTAACAAAAATAACATTAACATGTGATCTAGGAATTTCGAAGCTAGGACAAAACATACAGTCTTCATTGGAAAACATCTAATAAGAACGAACATAAATACCAATATTATTGAATAAGTATCAAATTGTAATTATCTAGCTTGCAATACATGGTTAAAATGCAACCAGAAAGACTTGCACAAGTTAGTAAAATTTCAATACACGCGTAGGGACTATTAAAAGAACATTAGGTTATAAAATAAAGAACACACAAAGTTTTACCAAATTATGGCCGTTTCCTACGAAAAAAGAGCTTTTAAAAGAAGTGATGAAAGACGAATTGAGGCGGACGATATGTGGTAGGCTGTACAAAAAGGGATTTAAAAAAAGTATGGACATAGGCGAAGAATTGAAGGTGAAGAAGCTCAATGAAGAAATAAAGCAAAAAGAAATAGACTGGTATGATTATGTATAGAGAAGCAACTACAACAGTTATAACGGTTATCCGAAAAATAACAGTTTCGCACAGCTATTTTATCAACAGTAAGCGTTTTTGATTTATCTGAAAAAAAAAAAAAATAATAAAAACTGTGATAGGATGTTAGTGAAATCTTAAGGATATAACGATTACAAGAAATAAATACAATAAAATAATGATGTTCTGCTTTCATATACTCTTTCTGTTTGGTTTCGCGCTGTTTTGGTGAAGATAACTGAATATCTACGAGTAAAACAAATGACGATAACAAACAAATCAAATACTAGGGAGATGATAGAGATATGGGATAATCTGTTATAATTTGTTGAAATACGTAGCGTCTTATAGGTCAAAAGTAATATGACGTAGTAAAGTGGAATAATCAATACAAGTTTTAGGCGTTTTATCTTGTTAAACAATTTGTAAGTGCGCTGTCTAGGAAAATTATCCAAACAAGATGAACTATTGTGCTATTTGCTTAGAATATTTACTGAATAAAATATTTAATAAACAAATAAAATTGAAATGACATGGATTTATAGTGTTTAATTCATTGCACATATGTAAACATAGAATGGTCTATGTTCTTCAAATTTTCTTCATTTTCTTAAATTTCTTACTTTCATTGATAGTCAATCATGATTGATTCAACCTAATAAGCGTTTTAAAATGATTGGTCAGTATTCAGTTCCTGGTCTGCGAGGAATAGTCTAGCAAATAAAAGCTCAACGCGTGAAAAATAAATAAATGTGACATCTTTGATTCAAAGTGACAAAGTGAAGCAATATCTTGAACAGCATGTGCAATCTTGTCCCTTTGGAGACGCTTACGTAATTTGCTGCTATCTCCAACCCCATTCCTTCAGTCAGAGGGTGAATCGGCTCACAAACAGTTAGTATCCGTGGTGGACAAGGACAGGCGATTCCATGGCAGTTTCTAAGTTATACGTTGAATTTTCTGGCAATGTTCTCAGAAGACCTCTTCATTCTGGATGACTTTTGCATAAATGGTAAGCAGTAAGAGACAGGCAAATGGTTACTATACAAAATGTAAATCTCATTAAAGCACACAATTTATGTCAAATAATGCTTTTTTTTTTTTTTTTACTGAAGCGTTTCTGAGATATTTTTTATTATTTGTTTGAATTTGACAATAGCTATACCTTTGTCAAATGGGAATGTTATTCGTTTTTTAAGCAAAGGGTACGAAATTTCAAAGGCATGGAACAGCAACCACCACTTAAAACATTTCACTATCACTTAAAGCCTACTGTATTCCCATATTCCCCTTGTACGTATAAGAAAATTAGCAATAAAATAATTTCTGCAAATGTTTGTCGATTAAAATATAATAGCCAGAGAAGCAGGCATTTGCAAGAATAGTGTGTATAAGAGTGATTATAGTTCTACATATCATATTTGCGAACAGAGTTTCTCCAAATCGAATTATATTAAAAGTCTGAATTGCAATAGGTTACGCAATGATCACTTTGTGTATCTTCGACTTTGTCGCCAAATATTGATAGACTTCTTAAACATAAGCAGTAGGTACCAAAGAAGTCATTAATGAACAAATGTTTATCGCATAGGATTTAAAAGTGGTTTCGTGAATCAAAAGCAACGTACATGTAACGAAATCACCACTGCAATACAATGCACGTCCGAGTATTAAAGAATGGCTAAGTCCGCATATAGTGGAATGAGGTAAATCCAACCTGCCCTCTTTCGCAAAAGCTGGACATCGCTAATCTTGAAAGATAGTGTTACCTAATGCTGCAATTGACAAAGGACATGTGAATTGGGGGAGAGGGGGGTTAGCATTGACGATTGTTAATTTCCAGTCTTGTCTGCACGTAACTTTAATTGTCGTCAAGGCAGTGCAGGTTTCGTGATTTAACGTCAAGTGCATAGTAGAAGTGCATCATGGGAAAACCGAGAAACCACACACGTAAGGATTTTAGGAAACTCTGCAATTAATTAACCGCTTCTTTGTTTTGGTGCTTTCAACTGTTTTCTGAGAAATGAAGATCGGCTGTTTTCAAGTACATTTTAACAAACAAACTAGAATCACAAGCAAAGGAGACTGCTCAAATAAGAAGTGATACCAAATTATTGACGTGTAAAATTAACAATATTATAAAAAAATATTGTAATAAACATTTTCTATATATTACAATAAATGCATAACGTAAGGTCACAATGAAAATTGTTTCATTAGGTAACCAGTGTCAAAGAAAAGCAATGTTGAAGTCAGTGTAGCCAAGGCAATTAGACGTTTCGATGAAATCAAGCCAAAAGAAACGCATTAGTGCAAGGTTATGGTATCTGGAACGCAATACGTTCAGAGTCAAAGCTGCAAATATGCAGGTAAGGTTCTGAATGAATAATGTAGGAAATCTGGTGTGAGCTAGTGATGAAGAAGGCGGGACTTAGTTGTCCAAAGAATGCATATTTTTTAAAATATTACCTTCTTTCGAATCTTTCGTGTCTTACAGAAGTGTTTTAGTGTTGGCACTCCGTACCCAAAGACCGCGCTGGGGTTACAATACTTAGTGGTCTCTCTGGGAACTTTTCGCTTAACATTCCAGCGATTCACAGCAACTTGCATTTTTCAGTACTATTACGGCAACAATTATTTTGAACCGTAGTTATTGATAAAAGTACGAGATACTTCTCGTAAGTACGGTGAACATGGATGCTGTTGGCATCCACCCCTTCCACTCACCTTTCACTAGTCCATTGCCAGAGCTACTGCTGATAGCTCGCTTCGAACATGGCCAACGAGAAAGATAGGCTACGGTGCGAACTACAGTGACGTAATTCTCCTAGCCTGGTCATGGTCCAATGAAGTAAAACCACAATTGCCTAATACATCCGTATTCTAAACTACCAAAAACTTGCTCGTTGAATTCATACAAAAGATAGTTTTATCACGATGGTATACATTGTTGGCCATGTATCAGACTACCATTAGTGCGTAACTCCGATTCGCGCCGTAGCCTGTCTTTCTCGTTAGCCATGACTTCAAAGTACTGACGTCATGAGCAGAAGATTGAATTGAAGGAAAGACCACATAATTCTGAGTATACTATATCTGTCCCCACCCCCCCCCCCCTCTCTCTCTCTTTCTCTGTGTGTGAACCTTAATTTCGACTGTATTTTGTAATTTAAGTACACCCAAATATTCTGATGGCAGTGAACACACACACACACATACACAAAACCGTCAAAATAGAGGTAAACCGGGAAAATACAACATAGATCCTTCAGATATGCCGCTGATAATGATGCTGCAAGACTCTGAAGCTTAAAGGAGAGAAGTTGTTGGAAGTTCGACCCTTAATACTCCAAAAACATTTTGACACACGTTTCCCCTAGTGGCAGAGGATGCCTCTTACATTGGTGTATAATGTGAAGCAACTCTCAAAATACATCAATAGTGCAGGTTATAGGTGGTCATTCAGATGGATCCAAAATGACTTGCTTGAAAATAATAATATAGATAAAGATTAAGATTTCAAGCGAAATTTGAAACCTGAGACGTGATTTACGAAGACGCTGATATTGAAGAGGCATAGATATTGAGTTGTATTTTATTTTCCGCCCTAGTAAAAATTATATGTTATTACAACCCCATATTTACCTTGGCAGACATGGATTCTTTGGAAACGAATTCATGTGTTGTAATTCCAAATTTCCTCGTGCGTAAATATCATCAGAAAGACTTAGAAAACACAACCGATTGTGCAATAATAACTATCCACATCATAAAGCACGAAATGCTTAAAGAGAGGCTTGGACGCAAAGTAAAATATACATTTTGTAACAATTCTAGTGATTAGACCACAGATTTCTAATATAGGTGGCCAACTGTTCCTGTCAAGCGTAACGATTAAACAAAACAGTGTTACAAAATGGTGCTTCTGGTCTCTTTGAATATTTGTCCTTGCATGAACATGGTTATGGCAGGAAGCAAGATGAAGAATTAGAATAAGAAACCCCTAATCAGTACTCAGTTATTACGCAGCAGGAAATAAAGTGAACTCTTGCTCCCACAAGAATCACGGAAATTTTTTAGGTCCCTTTCAGGTAAGCTGAAGGTATACAGGATGTACCTGGTCGCAAACATGAGCCAAGTACATCATACAAAGTAATTAAAGAAACTATTCTCAAGGTGATAAACCGGAAACATATTTGAAGGCGGGACTTCATTATCTAAATTAAACACTTGGTTTTTTCCGAGAATAACAACAATACTGTGACTTCATTACTGAACCCATCAATTTGTTTCTCTACCTAAGTGCAAATTTATAAATATTTTACCTTGAGTATGACAAGAAGTTATGCTTCCATTAGAGCGTTTAACGTTTTATCAATAAATCAAGAAGGTTGTATTTGTGACTAATTTATAAAATGTTAACATACCATTTGTCCGCATTCTGAGCATTGTGAAGGCTCTAAAATGTTTTGGGATACCTACATTAAACAGTGCGGAAGCAAAATTGCGACATAGAATTAAATAAATCTGATGTGTTGCACTCGCATAACTTTCCCTACTCTTGTACTATTCTTACAAACTCCTATTCGTATATCTCCTTTGTGTTAGCTGAAATAAATATTTCCAGAAATTATCTTATTGTTTATCATCTTGTAGATAAAATGAGAATATGGGAATACAGTAGGCTTTGATGGATGGTCAAATCTTTTAAAGCACTCAAATTGCGTTCTCTTTGCACGGTTAACATATAAAAAATGAATAACGATGTTCCATTTAACAGAAGTACAAGTTCTCCAAAGCTTACACAAATAACAAGGAATATCTCCGAAATGGTTCACTCTACAAAAAACTTTATTCATACATAAATTTTGTGGTTTTGCAAGATCTACATTTTTTGTATAGTAAGATTTGGTCTATCTCTTACGGTTTACCAGTTATGCAAAAGTCATCTAGGGTAAATAGTACTACACGGGCTAGAGCCAGAATATTCAAGATATGCCTTTCATTTGTCATAAAATTAACTTGAACATATGGCATTTTAATCAAAATCGTTAGTCATTTTCAAAAATATAAAAATTTTCGAAAAATTTTCCACATTAATGATAGTTTAGGGTGGGGGCATTTTCTTCAAAATCTTTGTGTCGCACCGTTGAAAGACATTAAACTTAAATACCAACTTTGGTTTTTAACCGACTTTTCGTTTTTGAGTTATGAAAAGTGATTGTCCCAGATTGAGGCATCTTTGATTTAAATAGATCAATGCATACAAATTGAGAAAATGGACCCTGTGACTCTGTTTAAGTACTGAACCCGCTTGACTAATATTACTAAATATCTATACGAATATACAAAAAGAAAATATAATTGCAGTTTTTTTTTAAGATATTTCATCAGATTTAAGCCGTTTCTTCAAGAGCACACAACATTAATTCTAATTATTCCTTCGTGCAAATATATAACATTCAATACTAGAAGGATATTTTACAAACACGACCATCTACAGAGTATCTTACATTCATGCATACATATTTTTAAAGAACGAAATGAGTCAAAAATACAAAAAGTTTCTTGTTTATGATTTAGAGCACAATGAAAAGTATAGAAACCCTTTCATTTGTGTATAGACAAACGTGATGGTGTATTTATCATTCGATGAACGTAAGTAGGAACTATATCAGGCAAAATTTAATGGCGGGTGGCAGGAGGAGCTGGTCAACACGACATCCAATCAGAGATTTTGTGGTGTTGTATAGTTAAACAATGTGTGAAATTGCACTGTAAAGCCGGTGATATAAATATCACATGTGCCCTCAAAATTTATTTGCGCAACAGAAAAGAGAATAGTAATGTTCAGCTATCCAGGTTAAAATTACAAAAATCCGAGACAAGTTTGAAGTCGATGGAATAGGGTAAGGGCGGTGCGAATGAAAGAAGTTCCATCGATAATAGGAGGTTGATGCAATCTCTCGCGTGAAAATCATACCTGTGGCAGTACGGGATGCTCTGAACATGCACGGGTTTAAGGAATAACACCACAAAATCTTCAGTTGTGTCTCGTTTCGTTGCTGAGAAGTGGTGTTTCAAACACTATATACATCATTTTGATACACTCTGTGTATATAGCAATAATTCTAACGGAAATTAAACGCTCCTCTTCATTGTTAATGCTGTTAAATATGTTTTGTTTGAGTTACAGATAATCAAGAGAGTTAATATAAACAACAAACGCAGTCTTTTAAAATCTGGTGTGTTGCATTCACATGACTTTCTCTACTTTTGTACTAACCATTCCTACAAAACCCTTATTCCTATATCTTCCTCGTGTTAATTGAGAAACATTTGCAGAAATTATATTATTGTTTATCTTCTTGTAGACACTTTCAGCGATAGTCAAATCTGTTAAAGCTTTAAAATTCCGTTCTCTTTGCACGGCTAGGATATTAAAATATGAATAACATACTTCTGTAAGTTGCATTTGACAGAAATATAAGTTCTCCAAAACTCAAAAATAAGGATAATCCCCGAAACGGTTCACTTTACAAAAAATAGTGTTTTAACAAGGTCCACATTTTTTGTACAGTAAGACTTGGTCTATCTCTTACGGTTTACCAGAATAAATAGTACTACCGGGGCTATAGGCAAAAAGTTCAAGATGTACATTTCATTTGTCATAAAAATATCTGAAAAACATATGGCATTTTAATAAAAATCCTTAGAGCCATTTTCAAGAAAATCGAACTTTCGTTAAACTTTCCCTGTAAATGGTAGTTTAAGGTGGAGGAAAGTTCTTCAAAATCTTCGTGTCGCACCATTGAAAGACATTTAACTTAAATACAAACTTTGTTTTTATCCGACCTTTTGTTTTTGAGATGTGCTGTCCACAGACTGACAGACAACAGACACACGCAAGGACCTTTCTCTAAAACTGTCTCTTTTTAGATTCAGCGGGCCTCAAAACATATATTTCCGGTGAAATGTCGACATCGAATTTTTGGGTGGAAAACAAGTTTACCATATGCAGCCGAGAAAGAAAAAATGAACATCAAAATCTGTATCTACAAGTCAATATCAAATTCTATATCAAAAACATATTTAAATCTACAACAAAAAATCAATTTCAAAATCTATATCCATAATACACGAATACATAAACATCGACATCGAAACATCGACAACGAAACATCGACATCGACATCGACATTGAAACATCCAAACATCGATATCGAAACATCAACCTCGAAAAATCGACATCGAAACATCGACATCGAAACTACTACATAAAATATCGACATCGAATCGTCATAGAATTAGAAACATCATCGACATTGGAACATCAAAATAAAAAAATCGACACCGAAACATCCACATCGAAAAATCCACATCGACATCGAAACACCAACATTGAAACATCGATACATCGACATCGACATCGACACATCGACATCTATTCATGGACACAATCGACATCGAAACAGCGTCACCGAAATCGAAACATCGTCATCGGCACCGAAAACCCCCATCGACACCGAAACACCCCCATCGACACCGAAACACCCCCATCGACACGTAGAAATCGATACATCGAAACATAGAAACTACGACATCGAAGCTACGACATCGAAACCACGACAGCGAAGCTTCGACAGGGAAACTACGACATCGAACCTTCGACATCGAAACTACGACATCGAACCTTCGACATCGACCTTCGACATCGAACCTACGACATCGAACCTTCGACATCGAACCTTCGACATCGAACCTTCGACATCGAACCTTCGACATCGAACCTTCGACATCGAACCTTCGACATCGAACCTTCGACATCGAACCTTCGACATCGAACCTTCGACATCGAATCTTCGACATCGAATCTTCGACATCGAATCTTCGACATCGAATCTTCGACATCGAAACTTTGTCATCGAAGCTTCCACATGGAAACTACGACATGGAAACTAGGACATCGAAACGTCATCGACGTGGAACGTCATCGACATCGATACATCGTCATCGACATCGAAACGTCGACATCGATACTTCGACATCGAAACATCGTCATCGAAATCGAAACATTGTCATTAATACATCGCCATCGACACCGAAACATCCACATCGACATCGAAATATCGACACCGACACATCGGCATCGTCACGTAGACATCGACACATGGACATCGAAACGTCAACATCAACACCGAAACATGAACATCGACATCGACACCGACACTGAAACACGACATCGAGAAACCAAACATCGAAACGTCGACATCGAAACGTCGTTATTGACATCGAAACATGGTCATCGAAGCATAGACATCGAAAAACCAACCATCGAAGCATTGACATCGAAAAATCAACATCGAAACTACGACATCGAAACATTAACACCGAAACGTTGTCATCGACATCGAAACATCGACAACAAAACACCCAAATCGACATCGAAACATCCACATGGACATCGAAATATCGACACCGAAACTTCGGCACCGAAACATCAACATCGACACCGAAACATCGACACCGACACATCGACAAGGAAACCAACATCGACATCGACACATAGACATATCGCAACATCGACATCGACATCGACACAGACATATCATCGCAACATCGACATCGACGTCAACACATCGACATCGAAACTTCGACATCGAAACTTCGTCATCGAAACTTCGTCATCGAAATATCGACACCGAAATCGACATCGACATAGACATCGATTCATGGACACAATTGACATCGAAACTGCGACATCGAAACTCCGACACCGAAACTCCGACACCGAAACTCCGACACCGAAACTCCGACACCGAAACTCCGACACCGAAACTCCGACACCGAAACTCCGACACCGAAACTCCGACACCGAAACTCCGACACCGAAACTTCGACACCGAAACTTCGACATCGACATCGACAACGAAACAGTGACATTAACATTGAAACATCGTCATCGAAACATCGTCATCAAACATCGACAACGAAACATGGACATTGCAACTTCGACATTGACATTGACATCGACATCGAAACATCGACACACACGGACCTTTTTTTATAAAAAAACTTTTTTTTTTTTGGATTCAGGGGCCTCAAAAAATTTCCGGTGAAATCTCGACATCGAATTTTTGGGTGGAGTACAATACTTCCTCTACTATACGTAGTAGAGAAACTAAAAACAGAAGCTTTCTCCCTTGTTCCCAAAAATACTTTCGTTTTAATACAGGATCTATAATATTACTTTAACAAATTTAATGTTGCATTCACATGATTTTCTCTACTCGGTCTTCTATAAACTTCTTATAAACGCATCTATTCTTGTACTTCTTAAACGAACCACTGCAGCCACAACGTCAGCAGCCACATGCACCAGCACCAGCCACTGCTTCATCTCCAACAGCCTCAACCGGAGTAGCGACTCCGGACGCCATACAGGATCACCATGCTGAGCTTCTAAACATCATGCCCAGATTAGCTGCCCTGGAAGAGATCACTTTATCCATCGTTAACAAACTTTCGGACCTGCATGCGGCTCCCAACGTAGAAACACTTCAGTCAGGAGATCAGTGCCGCCGTTGACACCCGTTTGCAGGAACCGGAAGCTCAGTCGCCGCCACCGCCACCACCACTTCAGCCGCAGTTCTTTGTGATGCCTCCAGAGCGCCGGCGGTTCCTCAAGGAAGGACGACGAAGGAACAACTCCGCATTCTCCTTTGCTGCAGTGCTACAGTCAGGGCATTCTGTCATAACTGCAGCCTAGGACCTTAGTTTGGTCTGCTGCAGCCATCTTATCATACGCAGACTAACGCGGGTGCTTACGCGGGACCGCACAAACCTTATCCGAATCCTCTCAATAATCCACGATATTCCCATCTGGTGGAGGATGTTTTTAATCGAGTACTTCCAGAGTGGCGAAACCGACACACCCCAATGTGTTCAACACAGTGGGAGTCCTTAAATTGATTTTTCCTCCGCTCGAAAAAAAAAAAAAAAGTCTATTAACATGAAGTAAATAAAAGAATACGCGTTTTTAAGGAACAGTTTCTATAAAAGTAGAGAGAGTATTTGAATGCAACACATCAGATGTTTTGCTGTTCTTCGCGACCGCGAGTGCAGTCACAATTTGTTTAATATGAATTAACTGCGCTTTGTAGATAAACAAATTGAAATCTTATTTTGTTCTTCTTTCCTTTAAGTTAGTAAAAGGTCAAACCTTTGTCTCAATTTGGATGCATTCGGATGTGGATGACGCCAGCCAAATGATCCAAAGCTAAGCTGTATTTCATTAAGCACCAAGATTTTAATTCATTGTAATAATTTACAGGTAGGGATCTTTTAGATCATTCTAAAGCAACGCTGCTTGTTTGTTTTAGTAGAACACTAAATGGATTTCAATTTCCATTTAAAACACATAGAAGTAACTTTATATTTTAAGAAGAACGATAAAGATCCAGTTCGGCTATTTTTTCCTTACTCTTTCTTCTAACCGAATGCACAACACAGTTCTCTTTTAATGACGTTAACGCAGTCTATAATCGTTCGTGATGTTACAACTCAACTATTTTCTTCTCGTAACCTTGACCCACTCCTTTGTCTTTCTTCAGTTTCTTTGTCTTTCAAGAAGCTAACTGACGATTCAGTCAGCACTCATTAAAGACTTTGCTATCTTCCTTTTGACGCGACCGTACTTACGCAACTGACACACACACACACACACACACACACACACACACACACACACACACACACACACACACACACACACACACACACAGACACACACACACTAAAACTAAAAACTGACTGACGACGATTCATGTCTGTAACCGATTCTGTCGTCGCCTCGCCTCCTTATACAGCGAGGATGACATAACACGGACCTTTTTCGAACTTTCTTTCATGGAACGCCGGCCGCCGGGCACCTCTCGAATAATCTCAAAAACCCCTTTTAGTTCTGTCGCTCTGACTGTTGCCACGCGTTAGTTCACCGGGAGTGGTGTGAGTCAGCTTGACTTTGAGTGTCTTTGTTTGCTTGCCGGCCTGGTATATGGTGTAAGATAGCTTGACCGTGACCGTCCTTTGTTGTGTGCCGCCGCCGGCGTCACACTATATAAAGCTGTCCCCGTAGCTCAGCCGGTAAAGTATCTGCCTGCTGTGTGAGAAATCCGGGCAGGAGACTTTATCTAGAGTATGGAAGTATGAATGAAAGCGTGTTCAATTTAATGTAGGAAACATGAAGAAAAACCACAGTATACCAGTTATCATTGCAGATATGCAATATGTTCCAAAGTGAAAGACCACTGTAGTTGTAGGCGGGATACAGGTGGAACAGATATATTATATATCTCTGTTTGTTATAAAAAAACTTCAAGCAACTATCACAATAGAATAATGAAACTATTTCCTTATGATTGTGAAATAGCATTTTGTTATCTCTAGTTAAATACATGTAAATGATGATGTGAGGATAGAGGGAAATAAATATTACATAACAAGGGGAAATTGCTAATAAAGACATTCACAGAATCATAGTGTTCATCTCCGAAATGGAAGACTAGTTTTCTTCGAGGCCAGCAATCCTCTCGTGATCTCAGCTCTTTATGTAACTGAGGTCTTCATAAAATAAAGGTGATCTTTGCTCCATAATGCATGCAGGAGAATCACAACGGATATGCGTTAATGTGTATGAATAACACATTTCATTTAGGATGGATATGATGCAGAAAATTACTATCCAAATGCTCTGAAACTTAGTTGCATAATGTGTACAGGAAGTATGTGAACTAGCGAACATGCAAGAGGTTTCTACATAATCTTTTGCATATGCTGTTCAGTCGCAATTTGATTCAAATGAGTCGTCAAGTGAAAATTGGTTAGATGCTAGAAGCGTGTATGTTTGTTATATGAAAAATAATATCCTTAATTAAGGCAATTTTGAGCTCGTCTATTACTGTCGAAGGAGATCATTACACAAGAGATTTGATGGTGACAAATACCTGAATGTAGTGGTTGAAGTTGTTGAAACACACATACCTACATCTGTGTGTGATGAAATTAAGTAGATTTTGTGAAATAGGAACGCAGTGTTAAATTATGTAAGATTTAAAAATACAAACTTTTAAAAGAAACTTGGCAATAAATATAAAATTATGATATCAAAGCAATATTCTAATATTGTATGTCAGATCACAACCACCATCAGTAATATTGGTGAGGATGTACTTCATCGCCAAAATAAGCCTTTTATATAGAAAAAATCTGACTTGTTGCACTCACATGACCTTCTCTACTCTTGCAGAAACTATTCTTACAAACACCTATTAATCTATCTACTGTGTGTTAATCGAGATAATCATTGGTAGAAGTTATCTTATTGCTAATTTTCTTGTAGGTGCAAGGGAAATATGTAAATACTATAGGATTTAAGCGACAGTGAAATGTTTTAAGAGCCTTTGAAGTTCCGTTCTCTTTGCAAGGCCAAGAGATGAAAAAAGAACATACTCGTATTTGAGAAAAGTATAATTATTGGCAAATTCAACAAGTAATGAAGCAATGGGAAATGGTTCACTCAAAGGAAAGAAATATTTGACATAAATTGTGTGTTTTAAGGAGATCCACATGTTTTATCCAGTAAGCTTTTCTCTGTCTCTTACCGTTTACCATTTATGCAAAAATCATCCAGAATAAACACATTCTCCAAAGAGACGTAGTTACGAAATCATCAGCTACTAAATTATGTGACACGTTCGTGGTAAAACTCTTATACGAAGGGGAAAAAACAATTAGCACACTAAAGTAGATGCATTATAAGGTACCAATTATAAAAATATAGGTATCTATAGCCCTAACACACTGTATATAC
Source organism: Tenodera sinensis (assembly GCA_030765045.1). Taxonomy (NCBI): domain Eukaryota; kingdom Metazoa; phylum Arthropoda; class Insecta; order Mantodea; family Mantidae; genus Tenodera; species Tenodera sinensis. The sequence continues at coordinate 103,542,300 of CM060968.1, read as the reverse complement.
CAGGTGAGTCAGCCGCGCCTTATTTTCTTTGGAAGGTAGGCCACCCATCTAACGGCATGTGCACCTTAGTCCAGTTTTGCGCATACTAAAATTTCTTGCTTGACGTTCTTAAAGAGAGGAATGCGCAAAATTGAGAGTAACAATACTTTAAGGGACAGAACGTACTCCTCACTAAAGTACACCTCAAAAACATACGACTCGTTTGCTGAGAGCGAATTCCGGTTTCCAGTCGATTTTACAAACTTTTTATTAGAGTATACATAGCAACGTAATTCAGCAAACGCCTCGGAAAAATTGGACCTATCATATGAGTATGCTAACAACGTCAGCTAAAAAGAAAATGGTGGATTATTGTACTTAGAGAAGGGGTTGGCTGCTAAAAATAAGGAAAAATTTAGACACGCCTCATCCATCATGGACCCGTACAGTCAAAACGGACATATTATTAAATAACAGTTCATTTACATTTTTGCGTGAACTACGCCTCGTGCATCTCAATTAATATGCATAACAGCTTTTGCCATTTAAGTAATAATATTAAAATGCCCAGCAAATGATTAAAACTGTCTTAAAAGGCTAAATCAAGCACGCAAACTTGTAAGGTGGCAATGGCATAGCGCCAGGCATACAAGTCCTACTATTGCACGCGGTAGGTGCTTTCAGGCAAGTCTCGGAATAGCTGAATAGGATTGTGACGTGTCCTCTGCGCTAAGCCCCAATGACATAGGTTCGAGTCTCAGTAGTATATATACTATATATATACTACTGAGATACTATATATCTATTTTTTTATGTTCATCAAAACTTGGAAACCCTGGACAATTCAGAAACCCTTCGTCAGCGTATTACAGTGGCTTGTAGATCTGTTCAATTCTGTGTATAAATGATCCTTATTTCAATTGCACCTACCTGTAGGTATGTTTAAACAGCTACCTAATTGTAGTTCACCAATAAAGAAACATCAAACAATGCCATAAAACATAAACAAAGGGATAAAAATGAATATAATAACCGTTTTCAGAATAATAATTTCTAAATTGTGAGGATTGGACAGTAAAAAATTAGTACATGCAGGTGATTCGAACCACCTTCACAGCAGACCGATTACTTCGGAGTCTTGCGCCCGTTCCAACTGAGCTACCTAGTAACGTGTAAGGTAAACATTCCGTTTAAGATGTAATATTCGCTAGTTCCAATGAACATTTGCAGAAGTGCAAACGTCAGCTGTCTAATTACTAATATACTAAAAGCCGATGTTATAACATCTATATTAGAACTAATTTCACCGAGTGTTTAACATCCATGTTAAATACGCGGGTAGAACCTAGTAATGGGGTCGATGTTTTCATGTTGCGGTATAAAATGCGGGTTGCATAAAACTCGAGAATAAGGGGCAGCTGACTCACCTGGTATATATCAATTCAATAGGAACCAACAGACAAGCAAGGAGTTTTCCTTATAATTAGTTATTTCTTTTTATACAGGTTCTTGTCCCATTATATTATTCAGGGAATTATGTCTTACGGAATCTTATGTGTATGTATTTCCAGCACTGTAGTGACCTCGGATCATGATCCCGGATGCCTGACCATCCAGAATATTTGCAGTATCCAATCAAATTTAGAATTAACTGGCTTTACAGACAGAAAGGTTCAAGTGTCCGTCAAATTAGTTTCTCAAGCAATTGCCAAAGATGCCATTGCGTTTCCTCTCAAGTTAAATGTTAACTCTCATCAATAAACGAAGTCAAAATTTTGATAGCAGTAAGCATGTAACCCGAAATAGGATTTTCAGGCCGTTTTAGTCTTTGTTTTAGGTTTTTACACCCTTAAAATAGTATTCTGTCAGGTTTTCTTTCTGGATCGTTATTACTAACACTAATTTTGCTTGTTTTGGTTTTCACGCCTATAATTTAGGTTTTTATATGCTGAATATAGGTTTCTTTAAATAATTGCCCACACCAATAATTTTTACTTTCTCTACTACGTTTAGTAGAGGAAGTATTGTATTCCACCCATAAATTTGATGTCGAGATTTCACCGGAAATATGTTTTGACGCCCTCTGAATCGAAAAAAAAGCACTTTTAGAAAAAGGTCCGTGTTTGTCTGTGTGTCTGTCAGTCTGTGGACAGCATAACTCAGAAACGAAAAGTCGGTTAAAAACCAAAGTTGGTATTTAAGATTAATGTCTTTCAAGGATGCCTCACGAAGATTTTGAAGAAACCTTGCTCCACTCTGAACTACCCTTTACATGGAAAATATTTCGAAAATTTTTATTTTCTTGAAAATGACTAAGATTTTTATTAAAAAGCCATATATTTGAGATATTTGTATGGCAAATGAAATGTATATCTTGAATTTTCTAGCTATAGCCCATGTAGTCCAATTTTCTCTGTGTAATTTTTATATAACTTGTAAACCGTAAGAGATAGGCGAAATCTTGTTATACAAAAATGTAGATCTTGCTAAAGCACACAATTTCTGTCTAAATTACTCTTTTGTAGAGTGAACAAAATCGGAGATATTCCTTGTTATTTGTGCGAGTTTTGGAAAACATACTTCCGTCAAATGGAACATCGTTATTCATTTTTTATATGGTAATCGTGCAAAGAGAACGGAATTTGAAAGTTTTAAAACACTTGACTATCGCTCAAAGTCTACTGTATTCCCATATTCTCCTTGCAACTACAAGGAAATAAGCAGTAAGATAATTTGTACAAATGTTTATCTTAACTAACACGAAGAAGATATAGGAATAAGAGTTTGTAAGAATGGTTAGTACAAGAGTAGAGAAAGTCATGTGATTGCAAGACATCGGAATTTTTTTTTTTTTTTTTTTTGTTATTTTCTTAATATTTATCTTATGTATAGTCAGGGCACACATCGGTTTTCCAGTTTCACATAAAGGGAATATTTTACCTTCTCTGTGGTAAAAGTTTATTACACATTTTATACTTTCCTTTTTTAAGAAACATGTGAATTATGCTGCTTTAAGTTCCGTAACAGTGTCATAAATGCGTCATGTTACCACAATATTACAATAAAAAGCGCCGAAGAGGAAACGTAACCAGCACCTAAAGTGAATATAACTCAAAACTGTGTCGCTAGGTCCATACATTTGTCAAGCTACTCTAAAGATACACCTTATCAAGAATTATAACAAAACACATAACATATATTCCTTTATTGTGTCTTTTGTTTGTATTTTCTAAAACAGTATATAACCATATACAAATTCAAATAATTGTCTGGCATGAAGCATTTCCTGTTATCAAGTAGCACACCCTTATGTTGAAGAAAAAGTTCTCTCCCTAGAATATGATGAATGTCATTGGAGCATAGATGCTGAAGCTGCAGGTTTTAAAGTTAGTTTTCCTGTATATGTTTCTCCCTAAAGCACTGAATAGATCAACTTCAGGTTTTCAAAGTCAGGATTGCGTTTAAAAGTTCTCGGCAGCTTCGAAGAACATGCAACTCCCACTGGTCAAAGTACTTCTGTTCCAGGAGTGTATATTCCAGGAAGCAACAGAAGCGTTGCCTCCCAATTAATTGTTAGTAATACATTATTTACTAGATCTTCATTAAAATCATACTTGTGGGAAATTTTGTAATACCATATTTAAACAACGCGAAGGAAATTGATACACAGAAGACACTTTTGCAAGTAGTTTTCTAGAGCCCTAACAGATAGCATGGAGTATTTGTTGATGGTTGATATTAAGATACAATGCAACACATTTGATTGTTGTTTTTTTCTTCTTTTTTTAATATTTCGGATATAATTTTAAAGATCGAAGTTTGTACAAAGCATAGGCTAGTCATAATTTACTGCACCTCATCTTAAATGTCATCAGCGCCTAAAATCACAGACATTTATTAATTTAAACAAAGACTCGTTGAACTGTCTCTCTTTGTGGACATTCTTGCCTTGATCTATAATGCTCATGTAATTGTATAGAACAAATGTGAAAGAGTGACTGGCCCCCATGGCGCAGTTGGTAGAGCACCTTCCTGCTGTGTTAGGGGTTCCGGGTTCGATTCCCGGCAGGGGTAGGAATTTTTCTCATCCTTCCCTGAGTCTGGAAGTATGAATGAAAGTGAATGTGTGTGTGAATCCAATGTAGAAACCCCAATGTTAAGCGAGTAAAACCAACAGTCAAGACCGCCTATATGACCTCTGCAGTTAAATGGAAGAATAAAAAAAGAATTGAAAGAAACAATTTATGTTTATGGACGATATTATGAAAACCGAATCTATTCATTCTGAATCATCTGTTTCAAAGGATTATGTGCTTTTCCATTAACTGTCTTGTGAAACAGCACAGAGCCTGGGAGGAAGATGAACCCGTTGCAGCAAGTTATGAGGATATGACGCACTATACTCTGCCTGAAGCACTAAAGCTGACCTATTTGTAGCTCACGATACTTACAATTCATTACGCATTAGCGTTATGAGTGCTTACAGCAGCGTTGCTAAAATTGTCTTAATGGATACAGCTCTACTTAGGGAAATTTTAACGGTGCCAATAATATTTTGCTTTACGCGATTTGCTCTTCGTTTAAGTATTATTAGACCTTTTGTTGTACTTTTAGGGATGTTTTTCGGAACAAACCTGGATGATGATTTAGCTTTAAGGGTGTTCAACTACTCGGTCGTCAGCACTCTTCAAAATGGATCATGGCAGAAGCCAAAAATAAATTTCAATATAAAATTAAAATACTAACAAGAAGCAAATATACATAAATATACCAAACAAAGAGGCATAAGACAGAATTAAAACCAAGTTGTAAAAACGACGAACAATTTCGATATGTACTTCTTAGGTATGTGTTTACGATTGCTAAAATCCTAAAAGTTCTTGAGACCGCTTTGTTTATCGTCCGCTAGGACCTCTGCAAGACTGACATACAGTTACAGAAATCCCGAAGGTGCATAGGGAAATGCACTCTAGCAGCACGTGATGCACCGACTAAAGGTTGTCACACAGCGGACAAAGAGGAGTAGGGTTCCATAACAATGCGTGAAATTGAGGTGCCTAATGCGTAACCGAGCTAAAATCATCTCTTCGCGACGAGATATGAGAGAGGAAGTTACCCAGTTTATCGGAAGTTCTTTCACCTCTCTAAGCTTATTACCGCAGAGCTGACCACTCTTCGTGCTAGCACGACAGCACCGCTCTCCGCACTTCAAGCCTCAAGTTCTCCGAAGTATACGAGAAAAGGCAGTGTTGAGTTTTGTGGTTGCCGCCTTTGCTACCAAATCCACCATTTCATTCCCCAGCAAACCTATGTGACCAGGAATCCATGCACACACCACGTTAAAGCCAGAGGCGTGTAAAACATGGAATTAAACAAGACATACTGAGGAACATAACTCGTTTTACCTTTTATTTATTTTTTAAAACAACGTTAACAGCAATTTCTTATTTTTTGAGATTTCGAAAAGTAAATCGCTTTGGGGGATGTGTTAATTTCAACACAACTAATTTCAACTTACACGCTTGACGCCTTTCTGCTTGTAATGACGTAACACCATAACTAGTTGAATTTGGTAAGAAGACTAGCAGAATTAACCGTCTTTTACCATGAGTTACGTGTGAGGATATAGGTTTTTCTTTCTTTTCTTTTTTTTCCACTTTCTCTGACAAGTACAAGTAGGTAGGGAAGTATGGCAGTCTACCCAAAGTTTAAATTACCCCTCCCGTTATACCTCCCGACCCCCCATCCTCCCGGTTGTTATTATTATTGTTGTTGTTGTTGTAATGATTTCAAATAAATACTAATAAATGTACGGGAAAAAAAACGAACAAAAAGGGAATAGTCTCATAAGTGGAAATACTTTATGTACTTTTTTCGGAAACTGTCGCGTCTGTTCACTCCAGCAACCAACTGTTTGCCAGTCAGTTGAAGCTGATGAACGCGAATGATGTGATTGCATAAAAGTGCTTAAATAATAATAATAGAGAGAAAGTGTCTTAAAGGTTTATTGGTATATACATTTAGGGAGAATTGCTGAATTACTTTCACAAGACCCCATATATTGGTCACAATATCTCCGAGGAAAAGAATCTTAAAATAATACTCATTAAAAAGCTGTTGAATTCGAAATTAGTCATTCTTTCGAAACACCAATATATTTGTTATACATAATGATATTTCATCTTTTAATTTTCTAAGAATATCGTGTATATAAATGTTAAATAACGGAGATAAACTACTTCCTTGTCTTAAACTATTATTAATTATCATATGCTGTGATAATCGTCCATTTCCTATAACTATTTCTATTTTTGTTTCCTGATATAATATTCCTGAGTTCATCTATCAACTGTTTTGGATATTCTTTTCTGTCTAATAGTTACCATAGTCTATTCGTACTTACTTTATCAAAAGCATTTTCCAAATCCACAAAGGCTATATGTGTTTATAAATTATACTCTGTCTGTTCGATAGTTCAGTGAATAGAAAATGTTATCTGTACAGGATCTTCCTTTTCTAAGCACCATTTGGTTTTCTAGTGTACATCTGTGCGTCTTTTAAGCAGTCATAAATGCATTTGTTTTAAGTAAGATAAGGGAACGAAATTCCAGTGAAATAAAGCATGACATTCAAATTAAACAAAACCTGATATTCAAATAGGCATAAGCACAAAGTGCACCAGGTGCAGTGCATTCATTATGAGGTGATCTGTATAATATTAATATTCACAACAAATGTGAGAACTTACGCGAGGTGAGAAATTTCCGATAATTAGTATTGAACCACCATCTCACAATGACTGATTTTGAAAGGGTACTCAGTGAATTTCGTATGCATAAAAACCAACGTAGGTATTCTAACATAATATAATGCAAAATATGCAAATAAATACTGACATACAATGTGTAGATGTGTAAAAGTTAATTTTAAAAAAATAATAAATGTTCATTTAGCAGATTACTGTTGGCTTCAACTCAACATTTTCATACTTCACTTTAAAAAGCCCCTCGTTAATATTATAATTTATAAAACTTTCTACTACCAGAAGTTTGCACAAAAATATAATTTCCACAAATGTAAATTTGATTTGTACATATTTTGTAACTGTTTTATTTTCTAGTTTAAACCTGATTTTACCCAAAAATTCGAGATCAAGGTTTTACCAGAATAACATGTTTCGAGGCCACCTGAATAGAAAAAAAGCATTCATATAAAAAGTGTGTGTGTGTGTGTGTGTGTGTGTGTGTGTGTGTGTGTGTGCGTGCGCTTGCTTGTGTGTGTACAGCATAATTCCACAACAAAAAAGTGATAAATGTCAAACTTGATGTCATTTCCAGTAACTTTCAAAATTACGACACGAAGATTTACAAGAAAATCCCGCTAACTACCTCTTGCATGTAATGTTTAAAATTTCTGATTTTATAATAACGGTTTGATTAAAATAGCATACATTACATGTATTTACATAACAAAACGTACATCTTTAGTTTCGTGTTAATAGCTGGTATTAACTTTGTATAATTCTGTATATGTTATGCGACAGAGGAAAACATACTGCACAAAAAATGTAGATCTCTCTAATACACACAATGTGGCATAAGCTATTATGAATGGTTCAGTTGTTCAATAGTTTGTAATTTTAAAGTCCTGTCGATATTCGGTTCTTTCTTGCGATTTCATGGAAACAGTAATGGACTTTAAGACCAGCATATAGCGTACAGGTTTTAATTATTTGACATTGCTGTTCCCCTTTTATCCTTTTTATCTATAACGAGAACTGCAATATTGTTATTTCTGTACATATTTATTTCAATTAATTTAAGGAGATAGAAAAACAAATTTCCGTAAGAATATTTTGTATAGCTTGACGATAAAGGGAGGAGAAAGTAATGTGAATGCAACACATCGGATTTGAGCAAAGACTGTCCTAAAAATAATATTAACAACTCTTAAAGTCTCTAAAGTGCTGCATTCATATGACTTTCTCTACTTACTCTTCTAATATCTGTCGTGTTATTACAAAATATTCTTTTATCTACTTTTTATCAGTTGATATAAATGTTTATAGCACATTTTCTTATAAGGCTAAAGCGGTAGTTATATTTCTAAAATGTGGGTCGCTATGTGACGACTTTAAAATATCTTTGTATGATCACGAGGGGAAAAAAAAACGAACAGAAGCTTCCACTTCAATGAAATACACGTATGTATTTGAAAATTCAAAATAATAATGAATATCTCGGAAATTGATAACGTCACAGAAAAAAATTTCACATAAACGGTGTCCTTTAACATCTGCGGTTTTGTATAGTAAGCTTTTGTCTTTCTTTCGGTTCAGTAAGTACACAAAAGTCATGAAAGTCAATGTTACTTATACCTAAATGTAAATACACGGTGTTAGGAATTTAGCTTCAGATATCTGTATTGGTAACTCAGGATAGTAAAATGGGCTACATTACATCAATATTTACTTAATTTGCAAACCAACAATTCTAGTTAAGTGTAGTATGTTTTCACTTTGGTTAGTAGTTCCAAGTATACGCGTGACACAACATGCCATATGTGTTTATTTCCAGGATGGATAAAACAGAGCGGGCAGTCCCCGCGATAACGAATGTCGTGGTTTCTCTCGTGAAACTAATAACGGGTACAGTAAAATAGCCCTCAACCTTACGTCGTTTGCAACCGCGACCGAAGCCTACTGATAGCAAATGGAGGAATCAGCCACTGTTCTATGAACCCAAATGTTTATTATTTTATCTACAACTTACACTTACAGATGAAGAAATGAGAAAGGAAGTTTAAATACATTTAATTGAGGATTTAATGCTTATCCGTGCATTTTCAATATATTCATTGTGTAATTGAGTTTGAACGCTTTCCGCAAGGCTAATGACCGCAGATTACCTGGGCCAACAAGTCTGGTATTCAAGTGTAAACGCGTGTAAGCAAACCGGGTGGTCTATAACGGCAGGCTTTCTGTGTGTGAGTGTATATATATATATAATTTTTTTTTTTTTTTTTTTTTTTTTTTTTTGCACCGTTACGACCCGCAGAAAATATCAGATAGTAAATTATGTAATATGTTTGTGGGAAAACTGCTAGATGAATTTTAATCAAAAACGTTCGAGTCATTGCTGATAAATTAAAAAAATAACGAACAAGGAATAGTTTGGGATGGGGAGATTTTCTGGATGTCGCATCCTTTGAGGACGTTGAACTTAAATACCAGATGTGGTATGTAATTTACTTTTCGTTCGAGTTATACTCTCACAATGTTTTCTGAAATGCTTGCTCTCCTTAAGGTAGGTAACAGGTAGGGGAAAATAAACATGTCAGTTAATATAATTTCAACGGATTAATTTATTTCTGTGTACATTTGTTAATGTTTGCATTTTATATATATTCGAACTCTTTCAGGAAGTAGCATTGAAATATTTTATAACATAGAACCTACTATCTACTTACAGGAAATTTTCATTAATAAGCGAATTGTTCAAGTTATCATACTTCCTGGGCTATTGTGATAGTGCTAAGGAAAATTTGATGTTTACATCCGGCGAAATCACGATACCTCTTGGGTACTACAGGAGGTGTTGGAGAAAATAATAGTAATCATTACGATATAAGTGCGTAAGTGCCTCTTTGCAGGAGGAAGAAGTTTGTACAAGCACTTAACGTATGTATGTTGCATGCTAGTTTTTCACTATAGTGAGTAATAGAAATATATAGGTGAAAAAGAGAATTCATTGCTAGCCTTTACGAACTGAACTGACCAATCACAGCAAAATTGAGCACGCATCTGTATTTTTTTCATGGAGAAGGTTTGTATGCTATTTTACTACGCAACTTATTACATTCACACGGATTTCTCCACTTCCTTTTCTTTTGCGTATCACATTCATATGTCCTCTGCTTGCCCTTCAACATACAATTCATACAATTTTCTATGATTTAAATACATATGCAACGCATTACATTCACATGGTTTTCTGTACTCATTTTTCTTTTACGAAACAATATTTCCTTCTTTGCCCCCGCTTCTACATACAATTCACATAACTTTCGATGCATGTGAAATAGAAAAGCTATCTTTTACATTCATACGGTTTTCTCTACTCACGCTTTTACTTTCTCTACAACGTGGAGTAAAGTAGAGGAAGTATTGTATTCCACCCAAAAATTCGATGTCGAGATTTCACCAGAAGTATGTTTTGAGGCCCCTTGAATCCAAAAAAAGCATTTTTAGAAAATGTTCGTGTGTGTGTGTGTGTGTGTGTGTGTGTGTGTGTGTGTGTGCGTGTTGGTGCGCGTGTGTGTCAGTCTGTGGATAACATAACTCAATCGTCTGATGTCTTTGTTGCAACTCACTGAAGTTTAGAGACTTCACTAGTTTACCCAGTCATTAACTAAAGAAGGTAGTTTCCTTGCAACCCGGCATAAGTGTGCTTTGTAATATTGTTTAAATGCCTCCAAAGAAACACTAGTGCAACCTAAAGGGCTAATTCGTCAAACCACGGGCAACGCTGGGTATTTCAGCTAGTTTTAAATAAATATTAACAAACGAAGGGAAACAAAGATGGCAATATTTGGATGGTACAATTCAATTATCAAATGTCTTATACTGCACATATGCAACAGTATATATCACTATTGGAAGTATTAATATGTGCGGCAAAAAGCAAACTTCCAACTTCCCACATATGATAGTATGCGCAGAAGTGGATTGAAAAAAAAAAAAAAAAAAAAAAAAAAAAAAAAAAAAAAAAAAAAAAAAAAAAACATTACCTCGAGAAAGATTCCCTCCAAGAAGCTAAAATATTAATTTTAGCATGCTGCTGTGGTAGCTCGGTTGGGGATCCGTGGTTCAATTCCCGGCTATGGCATTTAATTTTTGCCTCTTAATTCTACCTTTCTAAACTTGTCCTACACATACTTTGTGAGAAAGAACAATTAGTGATGATATAATGACACCTATTATTTGTAAAAAAAAGTATTGATATTTCACAATCAGCTCGACTGTGCCTGTATACCACACTGGCGATATGGTAATATTGTTGTGATAATTGGTTACAGAAAAAACAATTCTGTTTTCTTCCTCTACAGATTGCCAAAGCAAGGTCAACTATTAACACTTGGGAATAACAAATAAATGGGTGGAACTACTACACTATGAAAGCACTGTTCTAACCTTGAACTCAACAGTCCCTGCTTATGAGAATGCATCACCTCAGGCATCCAGAATTATATTGCATTCCAAGTTCAGCACGTTTCTATGCTACCGATTGTAGTTTGTAATAAGCATATTGTGAGTTAAAGTTGTGGTTTAACAAGCCTTTTGCGTACAAAATAATTGAATTTTTGAAATAGTAACTCTAATATCAAGACTGTGGGGATAATGACGTGATGTGTTTCGTAGACTATTTTAATGCATAGAGGCGTTAAATTATGATATACGAATTATCACCTGGTTATTCTTTTGTTTTGTATAAATATCACTGTCATTCTGTTGTTTAGGCAATGTCCCCAACTGTATTCCATAAATCGCTGAAAAGCAATTTATTATACATCATAATCGGTTAACAATCAAATGCACTCCATTTCAATTTGATAGCTGTTCTTTAAAAATTGTTCTTTTAATAATTAGTGTATTTTTCCAAAAGAAAGGTTATTTGTTAATGTTAAAAGTGAGATTTGTCGAGATTATAAACTGGTTTTCTATTATAATAAGAGAAGATCGAAGTACATACATACATGTAATTCTTGGACCTCGTTTTCCTCAATTGGTAATGCTGAACTATACTATTCGACAACAATATATTTTAGGTTATTTTTTATAGAATTTAACATTTTTTTATCAAATTTTGGCGATATAGTATTTAAATTCATTTTTAATTTATCAAATAGTCCAGATAAATATAATTCGATGGTCTGCACGCTCCAGAATTTATCGGTTAGGCCAGATGTCTTATGATATTACTTGTGATAATACCCATCATACCTAGCGAGTATAGGAAGCACTAAGCTGAGACAGATTCTTACCTTCTCTTTACTTCTTCCAAAACCTGCAGATCAACAAAGACAGATTTATATTTTTTCACGCTTGTTTAATTGTACTTCATTTCGGTGTTTATATGATATTTTTCAAAGTAACCTACTCCTATCTGAATGCACTTTTTAGACCTTCTCTCCAGTCCTCATACGCGTGGTACAGGCCGCTCTTTGTGAGGTTTTTGAGACTGCCTCACTTTTCTTGAGATATTTGGAAAATAAGGAGCAGATTTTGCGATTCCTTGGGAACCAAGCTCTCCTGACGTACACGTGGAGTCAGCTTAGCTGCCTGTGCTGATAAAACTTCACTCAGCTACCTTGCCAGCGAGGATCTTATATTTAAAGCCCCCGAATTTTGACTTAGCGGATAGTCAATTACATGTGCTAAGAGGAATCTGTGAATCTTCGATATTTAAAGGTATCTTATGAGATAGAACTTGGGGCACCGGAAATCTCCACGAAGGTAAATCCAAGAGTTGTCTATAACTAACCAAGATTTTCCTCTTCTTTCATTGTAATGCAGATTAGTAGCTTTACTTATGTAGATTATACCAGTTACGTGGTTTCTGTAGAGTTATTGTATTTTATTGTATTTCACCCCAAAACCCTACGTCAAGATTTTAACGGAAATACGTGCTTTGAGGTACCTTGAATCTTTAAGAGTATTTTTAGACAAAGGTTGTTATTGTGTGTTTGTGAACAGCATAGCTCAAAAACTAAGTCCGAAAAACACCAAACTGAGTATTTGAGTTCAGTACCGTCCAAAGATGTAATACGAAGATTTAAGAAAATGTCCCCCCTCTCACGATACTTTACATGCAAAAAATATTGGACATACCTCATTTATTTTATTAAAATGAGAACTATTTTGATTAAAATAACACATTTTAAAGATATTTACAAAACAAATAAAATCTAAATATTGAGTTTTCCGGGAATAACCTGTGAAGGCTGCGACAAAAAGATTTTCAGGAATATCCTTCCACTACAAACTACCCTTTCTATGAAAACTTGAAAAGTTCAATTTTATCAAAATGGCTAACGATTTTGATTAAAATACTACATATAAACCTTGGATTTTGTGGGGAATATTAAAAAAAAAATAATATCTGCCAGCTATGTCCAGATACCTAATTTCTTATATCTGGACGTAGTGTGCGGATATTTTGATTTATTTAAACTTATTTATTACAATTTGTTCACAATAGAATGTGCAGAAGTTACTAACCTAAATTAAACTAAATAACAATAAGGAAAATTGGTGATATTGTAAAGTTATATGTGATCTCATGGTATTCATGTAGTTTATTGTTCCCTAGCCGCTGCTATTCGTCTCTGGTAGGCTGTCCAAGTCTCATCAGGCTGTCGTTTTGGCCTCGTTCTTCTCCTTTCTGCTTACAGTTGGTTTGACAATCTTAACGATCGACGGGATGGTGCTACAACAGTCGCTGGAGGTGTATAAAAATTTCTTAGGTTTCTTTCTTGTTCAGTTTGTCTTAAACATCTTTCTGCTATACTGATTTGAGTCGCTAACTCATTTAAAGTATTTAGATTTTCCTTATTCCTGACCATTTCCGATAAAGTGAGGTACATGAGCTTTTCCCTGTTAGATTGTCCTATTTCACTGTATTTCTGACAGTTAAACATTACATGCTCAGGAGTATCTTCTGTATTGCATCTGGAATATTGTCTGAAGTCCTCTTCATTCTGAATGATTATTGCAAAAATGGTAAACCATAAGACACACAGATCCTATACATCCCAACACACATCACTGAGCTCCCTGTAATTTTTAATGTATGATTAAAGTATACTAACTTATCTATCTTGCTCTCTTTCCTCCCATTTATTACCCTTCCTTTACAAAGCATGCAATTCCCTAGAGCTATAGTCAGGGTCTTCGGGTATGTCTAGCCTAGCCACTCCCTTCCATAAGCTGTAGGCACTACTGCTATTTACGGAGGTGCATTTACAGTACTCCGACTTTATCCAACATTTCCCTGTTTCTTCTTTCATCTCCAACACCTCTCTTCTTCCTCTGTTCCACCTCCCGCCCCCCTCCAAGCCATGTAACTCGCCCTAACAAGATTTGAACTAGGGATCTCCGAGGTCATCTCTGCATTCGCTGTCACGTTATTTTGAATCATTTATAATTCCCGAACAAATGCATAACTATTATATCCGCATTCATTGAGCATCTGTCCCTTTTTCCTGCCCATTACGACACGCTATGCTTTATTCCCCCAGAGAATGCATTCTGCATGGAAATTTACCAGCACTCGGAAGACAAGTAAGCTATACTTTAGGAAGCTATTATGTTATGACTGGGTGTTACTGTATATAATGATGGGTTGTTTTTTCATACTGCTTTTTTGCAGCATTAAATAACTTGTTAATTACTTACACGTACTCGTAATGTCTGAAATTTACACGTGTAGACAATAAATAAAAACGCCGAGACAACCACAAGACATTCTAACTGGCTTTAGGAATGTTAAGAGCTAGAAATAAAAGTTAAAAACCTACGAATAACATCAGTTGTTTTAAGTCAAAGCCCCCAATGTGACCTTAGAACTTGAAAGGAGTTGAAACGAAGAAACAAAGTTCACACAAACCAAACCTAAATAATCTTGCGAAACAACAGCTCCTTCCGAACAAAGGTCTACCACCGGGCCGCTGCGTCCCCCGCCTCTACCCATCACAAGCGTCATGAGAGGTGCAGTAGGAGGGTGGGATATGGTCAGAGACTCAGTCCCTTCCAGCCGGTTACGCGGTCTTCACACCCAGGGTCGCTACTCCTCAATCAAGTAGTTCAATTAACCCCTCAGAGACCTAACAAGGCTGAGTGATTAGATCTCCACACCGGTAATTGGAATCGAACCCGGGCCCCCCTCTTAGTAAGTAACAACGCTATCACCGCGCAAAGAAGACGACTGTTTACACAAACTCAGCGAAATACAGTTCGTTTTATTACAACCTGAAGAGCCTTTGATGTCTTCTATTTCATGTGGGTTTAGTGAGAACTGATTCCCAACTAATTTGTCTTCCAAATATGAAATACATCTCATTTCAGTTGAAGTTCCAGAGCAAAGGACAGCATCGCGAAGTTTTTGAGTGGGAAACTTCCTTTTCCAATGTTTATGGTACAATTTCTTCTTGTTCTTTTTCTTCTTTAATAGATTACCCTCCTCTTCTTTAGACTTACACCCCCAAGGACTGTAATATCCTGTCGAGAAGCAAGACAATTTCGTATCAGTCATGTCCAGGATGGGTAATCAGTCGAACGCTTGTTATGGAATATTGATAAAGCTATTTTAACAAATAATCTACCCACAATAATGTCAAAAGTTAAGTTTTCAATACAAAGAAAACAACAGAATGTAAATGAAACAAAACTTTAAATTATGAGAAAGCTGATACTCGCCCTATATACATAAAAAGGCAAAGAATCTCCAATTTCAGGATTTGTAAATGAAGTATTAATGACTAATAATTCAAAATCAGAAGTGAATGCTTAATCTAGAAAGGTTGCTTAAAGTGGAACGAAACTCAAAATTGAATATTTCAGTCCACAAGTCATAAGGAATCCAGGTTGCCAAATCGTACCATAACTGTATGGGCATGTGATATTTGGAATATCTGTGCGATGTAGGCAAGTACTGCGACACCGGCTGCGGTACACAACAAAGAACGGTAGGGACCAAGCTCCCACACATATACCAGGCGCGACCAGTATCAAAGAAGCTCAAGGTTGCGTTACACACTCACGCGAGCAAACACGTGACAACTAGAGTGGTTGAAGCAAAAGAAGTATCCGGTGGCGGCTTATTTGTAGAAATTTGAGAAAGGTCCCTGTTACGTCACCCTCGCCATGTAAGCAGACGAGGCAACGAGCGGAGGAGTTAGTTTTTTAGTTGTAGTGTGTGTGCGCCAGGTACGTGTGTACGATCGCGTCGAAAGGAGGATAGCAAAGCAGTGAACGATTGTCAAGTGACTGTATCGTCAAAGTCTGCTGTTTGAGAGACAGAAATTAAAGACAGAAAGGAGTGTGTCAAGGTTACGAGAAGAAAACAGTTGAGTTGTAATAATTTAAGGACTGTAGACTTATCAGTAAGAGAGAACTGTATTTGTGCAAAAGTTTTTGAAGGAGAATAAAACGACAAAAGTTACTGGACTGGATTTCATCTTTGTCACACTGGTGACAGGGGTGGGATCCGTCGAATTGTCATTTTGTCACAGTACGGTGTGTACAGCACAGGCCTAAACGTATATCACTGTCGAGTTTGTCACCACAGAGAAATGAAACGGATCTGACGGCACTACCTTCTTCCTCATGTTGCTTATAGATTATTGAATGACGCAAGCAAAGCGAACTCCTAAATGAATTTCTGCCCTGATGATTACTTTAAAGCAGGTATGGGCAACCCGCTGTCACATCCAGGAGGGTGGGCCGTAGAGGAGTACTGCAAGAGCTCTACTCATTATTATTCATATAGCAAATGTTTGAAATTCAAAATATGTTATACTCCTTATCAAATTGAAGAAATAAATATTATAAACTTACAGGAGAAATGAACCAACAATATAAAACTCAGGATATAATACTATCCCTACTTGATCTACATAGTGAGGAATGTAAAAGTGTGGTAAACAAATTTGTCTTAATACCGTCCCAGTTGTGACATAGATGTACTTAGAATGTATCATCTATTGTAGTGATTTAGTGTTAACACTTCAAGGACCATTCTGTAGCCAAGAGAAAAGAAACAAACATGTGGAATGGATAAACCTGCGCTTTTAAAGCACGATGGTGGAATTTCCACGGTATTTGGATGAAAACAGTAGCCAAATATTCAGTTCTGCTTGTTTTATGACCTACTTGCCCTTCATGGCACGTTCTCAAGGCTACTATATTCTCAGTAGTTGAATCTAGATGTGAAGTGGGGGAACAATTCCAGCGAGAACTCAAGATATCAGCTCTGAGAATGCAAAGGTGCTCGAAATAAAGGTCCTACACTAGCAGATCACAGACTATCTGTTGAAAAAGTTGCATGTAGCTTAACTCTCTCCCACATGACCATGCTCGGACAGAAAATAAATTATAAGTTCAGTTTCATCACTAGCTCAACGTGCTCAACAGTATTTAAGAATATCTCCATTGTTTAAGAATTTGCTGCCGGCTGCTGCAGTGGTGACTCAAAGGGTATTTCTAGATATCAGCTCTAGAAACGTAACTATTGAGGCATATTATCTGCTACCCTCTGAGGCATCACTAAATTTACTGTTAAAAATGACTTCCCGTAATAACAATGAGAAGCGTAAGTTGTCATGAATTCCTGAAACGCTAAAAGGCGAATCCACTTAAGGCTACCGTCTAGTCTGTGGTAACTCGACCACGGTCTTTAAGCGCTACTACTGCACATAATCGATCACGGTAAAACACTTCTGTAAAAAGTAAAGGACTGTAAAACACAAATTTTAGAAATGCTCTACCCCAAAAAAGTTGCTAGGTTGTACATTGCCAAATATGGTTCTTATATCTGAAATACGCAAATCTCATTAGGTTCTAAGAAATCTTACTCTTCCTGATTTTCAGAACATGGGACTCTGATTTCTGAACGTACATAGTTCAAATTTCTTTAACCTTGAGCTATTGGGTTACCTTACCTATAGACTTCTAATTGCTTTGCCTCAGCAGGTAACTTGCCTGGCTAATGCAATTTTGTGCACTTGCAGAATTGCAATAATTTACATTATGCATTTACTTTAATATATTGAAACTGTTTATTGGTATAATAATTGTTTTGTCTAAGTCGGTGAGAGAATGAAACGTCCTACCTGCACGTTGCCTTGGTAGCTCAATTGGTTAGAGCAACCGCACAGAGGTCGGAAGGTCCATGGTTAAATTCCTGGCTGTGGCATTGAATCTTTCAATTTGAAATAAATATTTGTTTATTAACGACGCTGTCGGTTAACAGGATTATATCGGCGCCGTAGGTGTGCGGAAATTTCCTCCCGCAGAAGTTGTTTTATTACCAGCAAGTCTATTGAAATGGGGCTTTCGTTTCTAAGCATACCTAAAACCATCACTCTGGGCCGGATTTGAACTCGGGACCTTGGAATCAGTAGACCAATGCCTAACCAAATGACCCACCCAGACCGACAATTTTTGAATCTAATTCTACCTTTCCAACCTATTATTGGTCACTACAACTCATATCATTTTACAGCTCATGTTGCAGTTGATCGGCTGGGTGGGATGTGGATGCCTACTTTAGTTACAAAGTGGCGCAAACTGGCGCACCATTAGCATTGCCAATCGTCTGAGTCAGTTATATTTCCAGAGAGAGAGAGAGAGAGAGAGAGAGAGAGAGAGCAGTGTAACTTCCTTAATCTCATATTCTCCCATCAGGGATTTGTGTGGCATTTGCATCCCCTTTTCCATTCACCTTTCTTGAACTATTCTGGTTTTTGTAAAAGAATAGTATGCCCAAAATAATAAAACTATTTGAAGGCTAAAGCAGGCCAAAAGAAGTATTACAATCATCTGCAATGCCTGTTTGAAACAACCAGGTTATAAATTCATAATAAAATATTACTCCACTTTATTGAACAAGCATGCGATATGAAGTATTATATATCAGCTGTCGAAGCATGCAGTTTTTTCAGCACATACAGCGTATATGTTTTCCAATGAATGCACATTCCCAAACAGATTTTTTCCACCGAGTTGAACAGTGTAATCTGTTTTTCCCCCCTTCTATCACATGGGGTTTTTGAGAAAGATCAAGAATGTGTTTCATAAAATTTGATATAATGAGTCAATATGTGCCCTAGACAAGGACAAGGCTTATTTTAAGTATACTCCAGGATTATTCTCCATCCTTCCTAGAGTCTGAAACTGTGAGTTGGAGTGTAAATATATGTGTGTGTTTAATTTAGTAAGTAATAACCCGAAGTGCTACCAACCCAAACATTAAACTACTGCAAAGGTAGTGAAAATAATTGGCAATGAGCAACTGTTTAAAAGGTAAAGCTTAGAGGTGAATTTAAAAAACTAAAAACTTAAAAAATCTTGCTTCTTGGTTCCAAGCTAGCTTTCCCAATTAGCTTGGCAGGTAGGAGACACTTTCTGTCTGTGCTGTTAATAGACAAAAAGCGCCAATACCTGAGCGAAAAACTATGCAGGGTAAACCAGGGGTGTTAGGCAAGCTGAGGCAAGGCCTTCTCTAAGCAACAGGCCTGGATATGCGATTCGTGACGTCACAGCGCGAGGCTGACGTTCCAAGCAATTCATACGGAATAAACACATGTTTTACAGCATTTCTGCGCTGGAAGAAGCGTGCATTCATTTATATTTTCACATTTCGTATTAAAAGTTAATGTCTATTAGTATGTTAGTGGAAAACATGCTTTGCATAGTTGTTAATGGCAGAGCATGCTTCTTACGTTCGCAATGCGAATTTATCTCCAGTTTCTTTCTTTCTTTTTCCTGTAGATAATACCAAACTGCCTTGTTTAATAATGCAGTAGTTTTTCAAGAGGATGTTGGTTATTACTTTTATGATTTTCCTCGTCAAAATAGCACCCAGTAACTTGCAATCACTAGCATTACAGTCAACACCGATATTATTAATGTCACATGTCTCAGCACCTAAATGTAGAATTAAGTTTCTCTGGTTTTCTACTTTAAGAAATTCTTGTTCATATGTCTTAACAAATTTACTATTTTTTCGTGATCACCAAGCATTTTCACCTTCTCTAATAAATATTTTAAATGCAAGAGTTTCTATCAGGACTGAGGGGTTGAGAAAGTTGTCTGAGGTTATCAGGATGGGGTAAAGAAAGAACATTGGAATCACGTAACTGTCTGTAAGCTGCTGGGTAAGAAAAATAAATTGAGTACGTCCATAACAGAGTATCGGGCGTATACTTAATTTACTTTTGACTGACCAATTTTACCTGCTCTTTTATGAATTTAGTTTTTAGATGTTCTATGGAATCTTCATTCATGACCTCCCAACATTCCTTTAAAATGTTGGCGGCCTGAAGTAGTTTATGTTCTGTTTGTTCACTTGCTATTGTGAACCAAAAGAGCATCAAATTTATACCATTTATCCAATATCATTTGTTTACAGAGTATCCATTTAAACTTACTATTGGGTATTACAATTTTTCCCTATAGAACCTAAATACTAAAATTGGAATTAATTTTTAATGCTGCTACAATTTTAGGAATTTCTTCAGTATCAATTTTCACAAAAATTACATCGTTTTCTTTTATGATGACGGTGAATCCTTCTAATTTTATGTCACTAATTCTATTTTTAAAGCTCTGAAAATCAACATTTTTTTCACCTTCGAGTCATTTTCGAAATGCTATGGATTTTCAGTAAATTTAGGAGTTGTTCTGGGTGCTACAAAACGCTTTCATCATTTCGTGTAGCAGTAAATTCCTTCACTATGTGCTGTTCAGAAAAATGTTTAATACATACCACACCTGGTTCATAATTATCCCTTGAATAGCACATACCCACTGGTCTCTCCTGTGTGGATACTTTGGAAACGAAAACACTGTAACATACTTTTCTACACTTGTTTTATAGTTTGAGGTATAACCCGGCACACATTTCCTAGGCATTTTGTATTGAAAACTACACCACTTTGTAATTTAATTTTTCGCTCACTTAATTTTTACTGACACGTTATAAGGCACAAGCAACTTCTTAGCGTTCTAACCACGTACTGATGTGTTGCATTCCCGTAATAAACAAATAGGTGATAAACATAAGCCTCTCGTGATGACGTCATTAACGTAATCTCTTTCCGTATACAGGCCTGTTAGATAAAGATGGCCTTGGCTGAGGCCTTTAGGTCATAGTGAGTCACAGTAAATTGACGGGATCCCCCGATTTCGAAATTTATCCGAGATTAGGGTTAAGGTTAGTGGTCTATGTGTGTACATAAATTGGTTTCAAATAACGGTATTTTCACAGATTGTGCCGGTACACTTGGGTTGACAACATCTGCATTGCCTTTCTAATAAAGTTTCTTAAAATGATGGGCAGATGGGTGGGAAATAGGGTAAACTTGGAAGTGTTCACATCCCCTCTTAAACTCTGTAAATAGGCATTTTCGTTCCCATTATCATCGCACTGTCAACGTCGCACCCTCGATGTCCAACCCTCGATGTCCAACCCTCGATGTCGAAATCCCGATGTCGAACTCCCGATGTCGAACTCCCGATGTCGAACTCCCGATGTCGAACTCTCGATAACGAATTTTCGATGTGGAATACTCCCTCAGCATTTTCGATGTCGAACTTTCTAAGTCGAGCCACCATTACTCGATTTCGAATTTTCGATGTCACATTTCCTATGCCGCATTTTCGATGTGGAAATTTCGAAGTCTAGTCTTCGATATCGGTTTTACGATGTCGCACTCTAGATGTAGCACCCCGGTGTCGAACTTCCAGTGTCGAAACTCGATGTACAACATTCGATGTTGAGCAGTTGCAGTCGAACACTCGATGTCGAGCCAATGTCTCGATGTTTCTGTCTCCAAGTGGGTGTCTCCATGTCGGTACTTGAATGTAGGTGTTCCGATGTCCTTTTGCAAATTTCGTACTTCAATATAGCTTTTTCGACATGGCTTTCTGCGGTGTCGCTTGCCCTTGACGTTTCGATGCCTTGATGTCACACTTTCGTGAAATTTTCGACATCGAAATTGAACGTCGAATCGTCGGTGCAGAATAACCGAAGAGGATCTACTTGCGTAGTATTTCAGATGTCGAAAATTCGATGTCGAAAAATCTATGTCGAAATTCAGATGTCGAATATTCAGTGTCGAAATTACCAAGTCAAATATTCCAAGTCGAAATTTCGATAAATATTCAATGTCGAAAATTCAGTGTAAAAATTTAATGTCCAAAATTCAAGACAAAACTTCGAAGACGTAAATTCCTGTTCGAAAATTAGCAGTCGAATATTCTACGTCGAAATTTCGATGCCGAAAATTCAATGACCAAAATACAGTCAAAAATACACTGTCAAAAATTCGAAAACGAAAATTCGAAAGGAGAATTCGATGTTGAAAATTCGATTTCGAAAATTCGATTTCGGACCCCCGTTGTTGGAACCTCGTTGTCGGAACCTCGTTGACGGACTCTCGTTGTCGAACCCTTGATGTCGGACCTTCGATGTCGAACCGATGTTTCGATGTTGCCATCTCCATTTGGGTGTTTCGAAGGAAAATTAGATGCCAAAATTTACATGACGAAAATTCGATGTAGAAAATTCTATGTCGAAAGTTCGATGTCGAGAATTCGGAGTAGAAAATACGATGTCGAAAGTTCGATGTCGAGAATTCGGAGTAGAAAATACGATGTCGAAAGTTCGATGCCGAAAGTTCGATGTCGACAGTTCGATGTCGAAAACTTGATGTCGAATAATCGACGTCGAAATTTCGACGCAGAAAACTCGATGGCGATAATTCGATGGCGATAATTCGATTTCGATAATTCGATTTCGATAATACGATTTCGATAATTCGATTTCGATAGTTGGATTCCGATTATTCGATTTCGATAATTCGATTTCGATAATTTGATAATTCGATTTCGACAATTCGATAATTCGATTTCGATAATTCGACTTCGATAATTCGATTTCGATAATTCGATTTCGATAATTCGATTTCGATAATTCGATTTCGATAATTTGATAATTCGATTTCGATAATTTGATAATTCGATTTCGATAATTCGATATCGGACCCCCGTCGTCGGACTCTCGTCGCCGGACTCTCGTCGCCGGACCCTCGTCGCCGGACCCTCGTCCTCGGACCCTCGTCTTCGGACCCTCGTCGTCGGACCCTCGTCGTCGGACCCTCGTCGTCGGACCCTCGTCGTCGGACCCTCGTCGTCGGACTCTCGTCGTCGGACTCTCGTCGTCGGACTCTCGTCGTCGGACTCTCGTCGTCGGACTCTCGTCGTCGGACTCTCGTCGTCGGACTCTCGTCGTCGGACTCTCGTCGGACTCTCGTCGTAAGACTCTCGTCATCGGACTCTCGATATCTAAACCCGTGTTTCAATGTTGCTATCTCCATTTGGGTGTCTCAAACGTAAATTCGATGTCCAACTTTCTATGTCGAAAATCCGATGTCGAAAACTCGATGTCGAATATTCGGAACCTCGTCGTCGGAACCTCGTTGTATGAACCTCGTCGTTCGAAGCTCGTCGCCGGAACCTCGTCTTTGGGATCTCGTCGTAGGACTTTCGTCTTCCGATTCTCGTCGTCGGACTCTCGATGTCTAAACCCATGTTTCAATGTTGCTATCTCCATTTCGGTGTCTCGATAGAAAATCGTTGTCGAAAATTCGATGTCGAATATTCGATGATGAAATTTCGATGTCGAAAATTCGGAACCTCGATGTCGGAACCTCGATGTCGGAACCTCGATGTCGGTCTCTCGATGTCGAACTATCGATGTCGGTCTCTCGTCGTCGGTCTCTCGTCGTCGGTCTCTCGTCGTCGGACTCTCGTCGTCGGACTTTCGTCGTCGGACTCTCGTCGTCGGACTCTCGTCGTCGGACTCTCGTCGTCGGACTCTCGTCGTCGGACTCTCGTCGTCGGACTCTCGTCGTCGGACTCTCGTCGTCGGACTCTCGTCGTCGGACTCTCGTCGTCGGACTCTCGTCGTCGGACTCTCGTCGTCGGACTCTCGCCTTCGGACTCTCGCCTTCGGACTCTCGCCTTCGGACTCTCGCCTTCGGACTCTCGCCTTCGGACTCTCGCCTTCGGACTCTCGCCTTCGGACTCTCGCCGTCGGACTCTCGCCGTCGGACTCTCGCCGTCGGACTCTCGCCGTCGGACTCTCGCCGTCGGACTCTCGCCGTCGGACTCTCGCCGTCGGACTCTCGCCGTCGGACTCTCGCCGTCGGACTCTCGCCGTCGGACTCTCGTCGTCGGACTCTCTTCGTCGGACTCTCGTCGTCGGACTCTCGTCGTAAGACTCTCGTCGTAAGACTCTCGTCATCGGACTCTCGTCATCGGACTCTCGTCATCGGACTCTCGTCATCGGACTCTCGTCATCGGACTCTCGATATCTAAACCCGTGTTTCAATGTTGCTATCTCCATTTCGGTGTCTCGATAGAAAATCGTTGTCGAAAATTCGATGTCGAATATTCGATGATGAAATTTCGATGTCGAAAATTCGGAACCTCCATGACGCAACCTCGATGTCGGTCTCTCGATGTCGGTCTCTCGTCGACGGACTCTCGTCGTCGGACTCTCGTCGTCGGACTCTCGTCGTCGGACTCTCGTCGTCGGACTCTCGTCGTCGGACTCTCGTCGTCGGACTCTCGTCGTCGGACTCTCGTCGTCGGACTCTCGTCGTCGGACTCTCGTCGTCGGACTCTCGTCGTCGGACTCTCGTCGTCGGACTCTCGTCGTCGGACTCTCGTCGTCGGACTCTCGTCGTCGGACTCTCGCCTTCGGACTCTCGCCTTCGGACTCTCGCCTTCGGACTCTCGCCTTCGGACTCTCGCCGTCGGACTCTCGCCGTCGGACTCTCGCCGTCGGACTCTCGCCGTCGGACTCTCGCCGTCGGACTCTCGCCGTCGGACTCTCGTCGTCGGACTCTCGTCGTCGGACTCTCGTCGTCGGACTCTCGTCGTCGGACTCTCGTCGTAAGACTCTCGTCGTAAGACTCTCGTCGTAAGACTCTCGTCATCGGACTCTCGTCATCGGACTCTCGTCATCGGACTCTCGTCATCGGACTCTCGTCATCAGACTCTCGATATCTAAACCCGTGTTTCAATGTTGCTATCTCCATTTCGGTGTCTCGATAGAAAATCGTTGTCGAAAATTCGATGTCGAATATTCGATGATGAAATTTCGATGTCGAAAATTCGGAACCTCCATGACGGAACCTCGATGTCGGTCTCTCGATGTCGGTCTCTCGTCGACGGACTCTCGTCGTCGGACTCTCGTCGTCGGACTCTCGTCGTCGGACTCTCGCCTTCGGACTCTCGCCTTCGGACTCTCGCCTTCGCACTCTCGCCGTCGCACTCTCGCCGTCGCACTCTCGCCGTCGCACTCTCGCCGTCGGACTCTCGCCGTCGGACTCTCGCCGTCGGACTCTCGCCGTCGGACTCTCGCCGTCGGACTCTCGCCGTCGGACTCTCGCCGTCGGACTCTCGCCGTCGGACTCTCGCCGTCGGACTCTCGCCGTCGGACTCTCGCCGTCGGACTCTCGCCGTCGGACTCTCGCCGTCGGACTCTCGCCGTCGGACTCTCGCCGTCGGACTCTCGCCGTCGGACTCTCGCCGTCGGACTCTCGCCGTCGGACTCTCGATGTCTAAACCCGTGTTTCAATGTTGCTATCTCCATTTTGGTGTCTCGATCGAAAATTCCTTGCCCAAATTTCTGTCGAAAATTCGATGTCGAAAATTCGATGTCGAAAATTCGATGTCGAAAATTCGATGTCGAAAATTCGTTCTCGAAATTTCGATGAAGAAATATCGTTGTCGAAAATTCGTTGTGGAAAACTCGTCGAAAATACGATGTCGAAAATACGATGTCAAAATACGACGTCCAAAATACGACGCCGAAAATTTGGAACCTCGATGCCGGAACCTCGATGTCGGAACCTCGATGTCGGAACCTCGATGTCGGAACCTCGATGCGGGACCCTCGTCGTCGCACTCTCGTCGTCGGACTCTCGTCGTCGGACTCTCGTCGTCGGACTCTCGTCGTCGGACTCTCGTCGTCGGACTCTCGTCGTCGGACTCTCGTCGTCGGACTCTCGTCGTCGGACTCTCGTCGTCGGACTCTCGTCGTCGGACTCTCGTCGTCGGACTCTCGTCGTCGGACTCTCGTCGTCGGACTCTCGTCGTCGGACTCTCGACGTCGGACTCTCGACGTCGGACTCTCGACGTCGGACTCTCGACGTCGGACTCTCGACGTCGGACTCTCGACGTCGGACTCTCGTCGTCGGACTCTCGTCGTCGGACTCTCGTCGTCGGACTCTCGTCGTCGGACTCTCGACGTCGGACTCTCGACGTCGGACTCTCGACGTCGGACTCTCGACGTCGGACTCTCGACGTCGGACTCTCGACGTCGGACTCTCGACGTCGGACTCTCGACGTCGGACTCTCGACGTCGGACTCTCGACGTCGGACTCTCGTCGTCGGACTCTCGTCGTCGGACTCTCGTCGTCGGACTCTCGTCGTCGGACTCTCGTCGTCGGACTCTCGTCGTCGGATTCTCGTCGTCGGACTCTCGTCGTCGGACTCTCGTCGTCGGACTCTCGTCGTCGGACTCTCGTCGTCGGACCCTCGTCGTCGGACCCTCGTCGTCGGACTCTCGATGTCTAAACCCGTGTTTCAATGTTGCTATCTCCATTTTGGTGTCTCGAACGACAATTCGATGCCCAAATTTCGATGTCGAAAATTCGATGTCGAAAAGACGATGTCGAAAAGACGATGTCGAAAAGACGATGTCGGAAAGACGATGTCGGAAAGATGATGTCGAAAATACGAAGTCGAAAATACGATTTCGAAAATTTGGAACCTCGATGTCGGAACCTCGATGCGGGACCCTCGTCGTCGGACACTCGCCGGACTCTCGTCGCCGGACTCTCGTCGCCGGAGTCTCGTCGCCGGACTCTCGTCGCCGGACTCTCGTCGTCGGACTCTCGTCGTCGGACTCTCGTCGTCGGACCATCTATGTCTAAACCCGTGTTTCAATGTTGCTATCTCCATTTCGGTCTGTCGATCGAATATTCAATGCCCAAATTTCTATGTCGAAAATACGATGTCGAAAATACGATGTCGAAAATACGATGTCGAAAATACGATGTCGAAAATACGATGTCGAAAATACGATGTCGAAAGTTCGATGCCGAAAGTTCGATGTCGACAGTTCGATGTCGAAAACTTGATGTCGAATAATCGACGTCGAAATTTCGACGCAGAAAACTCGATGGCGATAATTCGATGGCGATAATTCGATTTCGATAATTCGATTTCGATAATTCGATTTCGATAATACGATTTCGATAATACGATTTCGATAATTCGATTTCGATAGTTGGATTCCGATTATTCGATTTCGATAATTCGATTTCGATAATTTGATAATTCGATAATTCGACCTCGATAATTCGACTTCGATAATTCGATTTCGATAATTCGATTTCGATAATTCGATTTCGATAATTTGATAATTCGATTTCGATAATTCGATATGGGACCCCCGTCGTCGGACTCTCGTCGCCGGACTCTCGTCGCCGGACCCTCGTCCTCGGACCCTCGTCTTCGGACCCTCGTGTCGGACCCTCGTCGTCGGACCCTCGTCGTCGGACCCTCGTCGTCGAACTCTCGTTGTCGGACTCTCGTCGTTGGACTCTCGTCGTAAGACTCTCGTCGTAAGACTCTCGTCGTAAGACTCTCGTCATCGGACTCTCGATATCTAAACCCGTGTTTCAATGTTGCTATCTCCATTTGGGTGTCTCAAACGTAAATTCGATGTCCAACTTTCTATGTCGAAAATCCGATGTCGAAAATTCGATGTCGAATATTCGGAACCTCGTCGTCGGAACCTCGTATGAACCTCGTCGTTCGAAGCTCGTCGCCGGAACCTCGTCTTTGGGCTCTCGTCGTAGGACTTTCGTCTTCCGATTCTCGTCGTCGAACTCTCGATGTCTAAACCCATGTTTCAATGTTGCTATCTCCATTTCGGTGTCTCGATAGAAACTCGTTGTCGAAAATTCGATGTCGAATATTCGATGATGAAATTTCGATGTCGAAAATTCGGAACCTCCATGACGGAACCTCGATGTCGGAACCTCGATCTCGGAACCTCGATGTCGAACTATCGATGTCGGACTCTCGTCGACGGACCCTCGTCGTCGGACCCTCGTCGTCGGACCCTCGTCGTCGGACCCTCGTCGTCGGACCCTCGTCGTCGGTCTCTCGTCGTCGGTCTCTCGTCGTCGGACTCTCGTCGTCGGACTCTCGTCGTCGGACTCTCGTCGTCGGACTCTCGTCGTCGGACTCTCGTCGTCGGACTCTCGTCGTCGGACTCTCGTCGTCGGACTCTCGTCGTCGGACTCTCGTCGTCGGACTCTCGTCGTCGGACTCTCGTCGTCGGACTCTCGTCGTCGGTCTCTCGTCGTCGGACTCTCGTCGTCGGACTCTCGTCGTCGGACTCTCGTCGTCGGACTCTCGTCGTCGGACTCTCGTCGTCGGACTCTCGTCGTCGGACTCTCGTCGTCGGACTCTCGTCGTCGGACTCTCGTCGTCGGACTCTCGTCGTCGGACTCTCGTCGTCGGACTCTCGTCGTCGGACTCTCGTCGTCGGACTCTCGTCGTCGGACTCTCGTCGTCGGACTCTCGTCGTCGGACTCTCGTCGTCGGACTCTCGTCGTCGGACTCTCGTCGTCGGACTCTCGTCGTCGGACTCTCGTCGTCGGACTCTCGTCGTCGGACTCTCGTCGTCGGACTCTCGTCGTCGGACTCTCGTCGTCGGACTCTCGTCGTCGGACTCTCGTCGTCGGACTCTCGTCGTCGGACTCTCGTCGTCGGACTCTCGTCGTCGGACTCTCGTCGTCGGACTCTCGTCGTCGGACTCTCGTCGTCGGACTCTCGTCGTCGGACTCTCGTCGTCGGACCCTCGTCGTCGGACCCTCGTCGTCGGACCCTCGTCGTCGGACTCTCGATGTCTAAACCCGTGTTTCAATGTTGCTATCTCCATTTTGGTGTCTCGAACGACAATTCGATGCCCAAATTTCGATGTCGAAAATTCGATGTCGAAAATTCGAAGTCGAAAATTCGAAGTCGAAAATTCGAAGTCGAAAATTCGTGGTCGAAAATTCGATGTCGAAAATTCGATGTCGAAAATACGATGTCGAAAATACGATGTCGAAAATACGATGTCAAAAATACGATGTCGAAAATACGATGTAGAAAAGACGATGTAGAAAAGACGATGTCGAAAATACGATGTCGAAAATACGATGTCGAAAATTTGGAACCTCGATGCGGGACCCTCGTCTTCGGACAATCGTCGTCGGACTCTCGTAGTCGGACTCGCGTCGCCGGACTCTCGTCGCCGGACCATCTATGTCTAAACCTCGTTTCAATGTTGCTATCTCCATTTTGGTCTGTCGATCGAAAATTCAATGCCCAAATTTCTATGTCGAAAATTCGATGTCGAAAATACGATGTCGAAACTACGATGTCGAAAATTCGATGTCGAAAATTCGATGTCGAAAATTCGATGTCGTAAATTCGATGTCGAAAATTCGATGTCGAATATTCGATGTCGAATATTCGATGTCGAAAATTCGATGTCGAAAATTCGATGTTGAAAATTCGATGACGAAAATTCGATGTCGAAAATGAGATGTCGAAAATGAGATGTCGAAAATGAGATGTCGAAAATTCGTTGTGAAAATTCGATGTCGAAAATTCGATGCCGAAAATTCGATGCCGAAAATTCGTTGTCGAAAATTCGTTGTCGAAAATACGATGTCTAAAATACGATGTCTAAAATACGATGTCGCAAATTTAGCACCTCGATCTCGGAACCTCGATGTCGGAACCTCGATGCGGGACCCTCGTCGCCGGACCCTCGTCGTCGGACTCTCGTCGTCGGACTCTCGTCGTCGGACTCTCGTCGTCGGACTCTCGTCGTCGGACTCTCGTCGTCGGACTCTCGTCGTCGGACTCTCGTCGTCGGACTCTCGTCGTCGGACTCTCGTCGTCGGACTCTCGTCGTCGGACTCTCGTCGTCGGACTCTCGTCGTCGGACTCTCGTCGTCGGACTTTCGTCGTCGGACTCTCGTCGTCGGACTCTCGTCGTCGGACTCTCGTCGTCGGACACATCGGACTCGTCGTCGGACTCGTCGTCGGACTCTCGTCGTCGGACACATCGGACTCGTCGTCGGACTCGTCGTCGGACTCGTCGTCGGACTCTCGTCGTCGGACTCTCGTCGGACTCTCGTCGTCGGACTCTCGTCGTCGGACTCTCGTCGTCGGACTCTCGTCGTCGGACTCTCGTCGTCGGACTCTCGATGTCTAAACCCGTCTTTCAATGTTGCTATCTTCATTTCGGTGTCTCGATCGACAATTTGATGCCCAAATTTCGATGTCGAAAATTCGATGTCGAAAATTCGATGTCGAAAATTCGATGTCGAAATATCGATGTCGAAAATTCGATGTCGTAAATTCGATGTCGTAAATTCGATGTCGTAAATTCGATGTCGTAAATTCGATGTCGAAAATTCGATGTCGAAAATTCGATGTCGAAAATTCGATGTCGAAAATTCGATGTCGAAAATTCGATGTCGAAAATTCGATGTCCGAAAATTCGATGTCCGAAAATTCGATGTCCAAAATTCGATGTCGAAAATTCGATCTCGAAAACTCGATCTCGAAAATTCGATGTCGAAAATTCGTTGTCGAAAATACGATGTCGAAAACACGATGTGGAAAATTTGGATCCTGGATGTGGGGCCCTCGTCGTCGGACCCTCGTCGACAGACCCTCGTCTGCGGACCCTCGTCGGCGGACCCTCGCCGTAGGACTCTCGTCGTCGGACTATCGCCGTCGGACTCTCGTCCTCGGACTCTCGTCGTCGGACCCTCGTCTTCGGACCCTCGTCGTCGGACCCTCGTCGTCGGACCCTCGTCGCCGGACTCTCGTCGCCGGACTCTCGTCGCCGGACTCTCGTCGCCGGACCCTCGTCGCCGGACCCTCGTCGCCGGACCCTCGTCCTCGGACCCTCGTCTTCGGACCCTCGTCTTCGGACCCTCGTGTCGGACCCTCGTCGCCGGACCCTCGTCGTCGGACCCTCGTCGTCGGACCCTCGTCGTCGGACCCTCGTCGTCGGACTCTCGTCGTCGGACTCTCGTCGTCGGACTCTCGTCGGACTCTCGTCGTCGGACTCTCGTCGTCGGCCTCTCGATGTCTAAACCCGTCTTTCAATGTTGCTATCTTCATTTCGGTGTCTCGATCGACAATTTGATGCCCAAATTTCGATGTCCAAAATTCGATGTCCAAAATTCGATGTCGAAAATTCGATGTCGAAAATTCGATGTCAAAAATTCGATGTCAAAAATTCGATGTCCAAAATTCGATGTCCAAAATTCGATGTCCAAAATTCGATGTCCAAAATTCGATGTCCAAAATTCGATGTCCAAAATTCGATGTCCAAAATTCGATGTCCGAAAATTCGATGTCCGAAAATTCGATGTCCAAAATTCGATGTCGAAAATTCGATCTCAAAAATTCGATGTCGAAAATTTGTTGTCGAAAATTCGTTGTCGAAAATTCGATGCCGAAAATTCGATGCCGAAAATTCGATGCCGAAAATTCGTTGTCGAAAATTCGTTGTCG
This sequence comes from Tenodera sinensis, assembly GCA_030765045.1. Lineage (NCBI taxonomy): Eukaryota > Metazoa > Arthropoda > Insecta > Mantodea > Mantidae > Tenodera > Tenodera sinensis. The sequence goes on along the minus strand of CM060968.1, from coordinate 103,510,868 downwards.
AAAATTCGTTGTGGAAAATTCGTTGTCGAAAATACGATGTCGTAAAGAGGATGTCGAAAATACGATGTCGAAAATACGATGTCGAAAAATCGATGTCGAAAATACGATGTCGAAAATTTGGAACCTCGATGTCGGAACCCCGATGCGGGACCCTCGTCGTCTGACACTCGTCGTCGGACCCTCGTCGTCGGACCCTCGTCGTCGGACCCTCGTCGAGGGAATCTCGTCGTCGGACTCTCGTCGTCGGACTGTCGTCGTCGGACTCTCGTCGTCGGACTCTCGTCGTCGGACTCGTCGTCGGACTCTCGCCGTCGTTTCTCGCCGTCGTTTCTCGCCGTCGGACTCTCGCCGTCGGACTCTCGTCGTCGGACTCCGATGTCTAAACCCGTGTTTCAATGTTGCTATCTCCATTTTGGTCTCTCGATCGAAAATTCTATGCCCAAATTTCTATGTCGAAAATTCGATGTCGAAAATTCGATGTCGAAAATTCCATGTCGAAAATTCCATGTCGAAAATTCGATGTCGAAAATTCGATGTCGAAAATTCGATGTCGAAAATTCGATGTCGAAAATTCGTTGTCGAAAATTCGATGTCGAAAATTCGATGTCGTAAATTCGATGTCGAAAATTCGATGTCGAAAATTCGATGTCGAAAATTCGATGTCGAAAATTCGATGTCGAAAATTCGATGTCGAAATTTCGATGTCGAAAATTCGATGTCGAAAATTCGATGTCGAAAATTCGATGTCGAAAATTCGATGTCGAAAATTCGATGTCGAAAATTCGATGTCGAAAATTCGATGTCATAAATTCGATGTCGAAAATTCGATGTCGAAAATTCGATGTCGAAAATACGTTGTCGAAAATTCGATGTCGAAAATACGATGTCGAAATTTCGATGTCGAAAATACGATGTCGAAAATACGATGTCGAAAAGACGATGTCGAAAAGACGATGTCGAAAATACGATGTCGAAAATTTGGAACCCCGATGTCGGAACCTCGATGCGGGACCCTAGTCGTCGGACACTCGTCGCCGGACTCTCGTCGCCGGGCTCTCGTCGCCGGACTCTCGTCGCCGGACTCGTCGTCGGACTCTCGTCGGCGGACTCTCGTCGTCGGACTCTCGTCGTCGGACTCTCGTCGTCGGACTCTCGTCGTCGGACTCGTCGTCGGACGCTCGTCGTCGGACGCTCGTCGTCGGACTCTCGTCGTCGGACTCTCGTCGTCGGACCCTCGTCATCGGACCCTCGTCATCGGACTCTCGATGTCTAAACCCGTGTTTCAATGTTGCTATCTCCATTTTGGTGTCTCGATCGAAAATTCGATGCCCAAATTTCTATGTTGAAAATTCGATGTTGGAAATTCGATGTTGAAAATTCGATGTTGAAAATTCGATGTCGAAAATTCGTTGTCGAAAATTCGATGTCGAAAATTCGATGTCGAAAATTCGATGTCGAAAATTCGATGTCGAAAATTCGATGTCGAAAATTCGATGTCGAAAATTCGATGTCGAAAATTCGATGTCGAAAATTCGATGTCGAAAAGACGATGTCGAAAAGACGATGTCGAAAATACGATGTCGAAAATACGATTTCGAAAATTTGGAACCCCGATGTCGGAACCTCGATGCGGGACACTCGTCGTCGGACTCTCGTCGTCGGACTCTCGTCGCCGGACTCTCGTCGCCGGACTCTCGCCGTCGGACTCTCGTCGCCGGACTCTCGCCGTCGGACTCTCGTCGTCGGACTCTCGCCGTCGGACTCTCGTCGTCGGACTCTCGTCGTCGGACTCTCGTCGTCGGACTCTCGTCGTCGGACTCTCGTCGTCGGACTCTCGTCGTCGGACTCTCGTCGTCGGACTCTCGTCGTCGGACTCTCGTCGTCGGACTCTCGTCGTCGGAATCTCGTCGTCGGTCTCTCGTCGTCGGTCTCTCGTCGTCGGACTCTCGTCGTAGGACTCTCGTCGTCGGACTCTCGTCGTCGGACTCTCGTCGTCGGACTCTCGTCGTCGGACTCTCGTCGTCGGACTCTCGTCGTCGGACTCTCGTCGTCGGACTCTCGATGTCTAAACCCGTGTTTCAATGTTGCTATCTCCATTTTGGTCTCTCGATCGAAAATTCAATGCCCAAAATTCGATGTCGAAAATTCGATGTCGAAAATTCGATGTCGAAAATTCGATGTCGTAAATTCGATGTCGTAAATTCGATGTCGTAAATTCAATGTCGTAAATTCAATGTCGTAAATTCAATGTCGTAAATTCGATGTCGTAAATTCGATGTCGTAAATTCGATGTCGAAAATTCGTTGTCGAAAATTCGATGCCGAAAATTCGTTGTCGAAAATTCGTTGTCGAAAATACGATGTCCAAAATACGATGTCGAAAATTTGGAACCTCGATGTCGGAACCTCGATGTCGGAACCTCGATGCGGGACCCTCGTCGTCGGACCCTCGTCGTCGGACTCTCGTCGTCGGACTCTCGTCGTCGGACTCTCGTCGTCGGACTCTCGTCGTCGGACTCTCGTCGTCGGACTCTCGTCGTCGGACTCTCAATGTCGAACCATTGTTTCGGGGTTACTATCTCAATTTGTGAGTCTCGATCGAAAGTTCCACTTCGAAAGTTCCACTTCGAAAGTTCCACTTCGAAAGTTCCACTTCGAAAGTTCCACTTCGAAAGTTCCACTTCGAAAGTTCCACTTCGAAAGTTCCACTTCGAAAGTTCCACTTCGAAAGTTCCACTTCGAAAGTTCCACTTCGAAAGTTCCACTTCGAAAGTTCCACTTCGAAAGTTCCACTTCGAAAGTTCCACTTCGAAAGTTCCACTTCGAAAGTTCCACTTCGCTAGTTCGACTTCGCTAGTTCGACTTCGCTAGTTCGACTTCGCTAGTTCGACTTCGCTAGTTCGACTTCGCTAGTTCGACTTCGCTAGTTCGACTTCGCTAGTTCGACTTCGCTAGTTCGACTTCGCTAGTTCGACTTCGCTAGTTCGACTTCGCTAGTTCGACTTCGCTAGTTCGACTTCGCTAGTTCGATTTCGCTAGTTGGATTTCTCTAGTTCGATTTCGCTAGTTCGATTTCGCTTGTTCGATTTCGCTTGTTCGATTTCGCTAGTTCGATTTCGATAAATCGATTTCGATAATTCGATTTCGATAATTCGATTTCGATAATTCTATTTCGATAATTCGATTTCGATATTTCGAATTCGTTATTTCGATATTTCGAATTCGTTATCTCGTTATTTCGAATTGGTTATCTCGATATTTCGAATTCGTTATTTCGATTTCGATATTTCGATATTTCTGTTTCGATATTTCGATTTCGATTTTCGAAGATTCGTAGTCGAAAATTCGTAGTCGAAAATTTGATGTCGGACTCTCGATGCCGGATTCTCGATGTCGAGCCCCCGATATCGAGCCCGCGACGACGAATACTGGATGCTGAACACTCGATGTCGAGCTTTCGTTTTCTTACTTTCCATATATGTAGTATATTCGATGTCAAACTTTATATGCCGCTTTGTCGATATCGACGTCGGTGCGTCGATGTCTCGATGTAGGTTTTTTCGATGACGGTTATTCGATGTCGTTTCGATTTCATACTTCAATGTCTAATTCTCAATATCAAATTAGCTATGCCGTAAGTTTCGTAGTTTGCAATGTGTGATGCAATGTGAGGTACTTGTACCTATATCGATTTTTCTGTTGATATTCGAATTTGCATTTTCGATGTCGAATATGGCACTTTTATGTCGAGTTTTTGTAGCAGAGTACGCGACGTTGCACTACGTACTTTCAATTTTGGGCTTTCGATGATTAGAATTTGATGTCGAGAATTTGACGTCGAGCTTTCGATGTTAAGTTCCCGAAGTGCAATTTCCGATCTAGTGTCTGCACCTCGAATTTCTTTGACAAATTTTCGAATTCGAGTTTACGATTTCGGATATTCGATTACGTATTCTTGATGTCGAATATTCTTTCTAGAATTTTTGATGTCGAAACTTCTAGGTCAAACAACTTTTGTTTGACGTGAAATTTTTGATGCCGCATTTTCGAAATCGGTTTCCCATGCCGAACTCGTTCCATATCGGTTCTTCTATTTCGGCTATTGAATGTCGTTTATTTTATACTTTCGATGTCGAATTTTCAACATCGAATTTCGTGTGCCGAAATTATAACAAACACTCTGAAGTGAGCAAAGTATTGATTTCATACGTATAAAATATAGAAAATTCAAATTTCAGCTCCAAGGTCCCTTAAGGGGAAGAAAGATTACACCCACTCCACTTATTGCTGGCCAAACACCGAATGTTGACCTCGAGATGAAGTTGACATGCATCTCAGGGTATACAAAACTAATAACGGCATGGCGCTGTACTGAATATGTCTATAATGAGTAATTCGAAACTTAACGTAAATTAAGTAGTTCTATTAACTAAATCTGACTGCACTGGTAGCAGTGATATACATTTGATATTACATTCTTGTTTGTTACATGTTGCATATTGTCTGCATTTTTTCCTTTTGACAAGGTTATGTATATCACGTATATACAATGCTTGAGAGGTAGAATTGGACTGAGAGAAATACGAATCGGTTGGGGAATTCAGTATCATTCTGGCAGGTTGTCACAGTAGTTTAATGGTTAGAGCACCCGCCTGGTAAGCAGAGGGTCTGTGGTTCAAATCCCAGCTGTGGCATTGAATTTTTCAGTTCCAATTCTACCTCTCAAACATTGCCCACACACAGTTTGTGTGTTTAAAAACACCAACACTACGTTTTATATATATATATATATATATATATATATATATATATATATATATATATATATATATATATATATATATATAAAGGTCGCTTTATAACAACAAAGATCATTAGCGACCACAATAATACAAACATGACAGAACACATTATATTGTAGACAAAATACACATAGATGCAGCACAACGGAGATCATAAACAGAACAATTGAACTTTGACACTAGTATTATGCAGTAAATGTACGTTAAATATATAATTATGATGGTATCAATAACTGGATTTAACAATACACAAAGAAACTAAAATTAAATAGCAGATAGCAATTGATACTAGTAACTTAATTGTTCTGTATTCTACGGTCGCTTTAAACATAGATCACAGTAATGCGTAATCTGGTAATCAGGACTTCTTGTCAATAAGTTTGTTGGCATAAATAAATCATAACATACAATACTATTCGTACAGAGACTAAAACTGACATAAATAATCGCCTGTGAGACGAGTACCACTGGTTAAGCTTTGAAAAAATAGTTCGCAGATGTACTTAAGTAGATGCAAATATTGACATTTGGCCTTTGAAATCGTCTAATATGGAAAAGTTTTCATCAGACAGTGATTAATATAATGTAACTATTAATTTCTCAATTATTTACTATCTTATTTACATATTCAGCGATGGCCTTGCAAAACTCAAACTAACACACGAATACTAACTTTACATCAATTTTCAATATCAACCTTTTTCAACTGTCTTACTTTTCTCGTACCCATGGCAACGTCACCTCATGGCAAAGAGCATTCAAGTATGGATGGTTCCCAAAGAAGTCTGAAACAACGTTACAATAATTTAATACTCTTTTACGTGCCATTTTATTTGAAGTACTGTTTTATAAGCGAATTAGCTCTAATTGCAGAGTATTTCGAGCTATACTGCACTGAAATCCTTTGTGTGTGTGTGTGTGTGTGTGTGTGTGTGTGTGTGTGTGTGTGTGTGTGTGTGTGTGCGCGCGCGCGTGTGTGTGCAAATTTGAAATATATATATATATATAATATCAATTGAACAGAAGAGCCAATAGGCTATGTCATTGTGAAAACAAACTATTCACGCTCCCAAACTTCTTTAAAATTACGAGAGCGCAGCACACCAAAGCGAAGCGACGTTTTAGAGCAGGCCTGTCAAAAACATCACTCCGAGGGTGTGAAGAGAGGAGTCCACCCCTCCTTAATTGCAGTAGCACGCGCTAGTAGAACCGGTTTTCGCTTTGATTTTCTCGTTTTCCGATTTGAACGGAGGGAAAATGGAATATTTTCACACTTGGCGAGTGCTGTTTGACACGCCTGTTTTAGAGTATACCTCTCTGGCTCAGTGATTATGACAGCGATCTAGCATGTCATCGTCGTTTTTGAGTTCGTTTACTACTTTTTTTCTTTTCCTTCTTTCTTCCCTTTCAGTAGAAGATATCATTAATCTTTTGTCTAGGCTTAAAATTGTGTTTCAATTTGTGTATTTTTATTACAACAAATTAGTGTATTCCTGCTGACAAATGGTTGAATCCCGCTCAATACATTCATTCACTGTACTTCAAAATAGGAAATGATTTAAAGGCTGAGGAAGTATAATAAACAAAACAATCTAATACTTTACGTGTGCTCGAAATGGTGACCTGAATTTTCACGACAAAGTTGACAGCGGTAAAGGACGATTGTATTCCATCCAAGAGCCGAATCAAGGAAGTCATAGTAGTGTTTTATGTTCTTCGTATGGAATAAAAAAATATCTGATGTGTTGCACTCACAGGACTTTCTCTACTCTTGTACTAACCATTGTTACAAACTCTTATTCCTATATCTCCTTCGTGTTAAGATAAATATTTGTACAAATTATCTAATTGCTTATTCCCTTGTAGGTTCAAGGGGAATGTTAGAATACAGCAGACTTTGAGCGATTGTCAAATCTTTTAAAGCTTTGAGATCCCGTTCTCTTTGCACGCTCAACATAAAAAATGAACAACGAAACTTCTAAGTTTCCCGAAACTGACACACAAAACAAGGAATATTTCCGAAATGGCTCACTCCACAAAACATTTATTGGTAAATAGATTGTGTATTTTAGCAACATCTACATTTCTTGTACAGAATCTCTTACGGTTTACGAGTTATTCAAAACTCATCCAGACTAAACAGGACTATATAGGCTATAGCCAGAAAATTCAAAATATACATTTTATTTGCATTAAAAAAATCTCAAACATATGGCATTTTAATCAAAATCGTTCGAGCCATTTTCAAGAAAATCAAAATTTTCAAAAAATTTTCCATGTAAAAGGTAATACAGGGTGAGGCTATTTTCTTCAAAGTCTTCGTGTCGTATCCTTGAAAGACATTAAGCATAAATACCAACTTTGGTTTTTAACAGACTTTTCGTTTTTTAGTTATGCTGTCCACAGACTGAGACACAGACACAGACACAGACACAGACACACACACACACACACACACACACACACACACACACACACACACACACACACACACACACACACACACACACACACCTTTTTCCGGTGAAATCTCGATATCGAATTTTTGGGTGGAATACAATCCTTCCTCTACTTACCAGTAGAGAAAGTAAAAAACAAGGGGAAAAGTAACTGCACAACAAGAAACGGACCCATGACCTTCAGAACAACAGCTTTTGACGTTGCGAATTAAGCCACAAGAGCAGCAAAACAAACGCTTCTATATAACCCAAGAAGGCAGCTAATCGTCAAATGAGTAGTTCAAGATTTGAGAGGTTTTTGTGGCATTAAATCTTGATAGCAACGAAACGAGCTATTTTCATACTCGGGCAGCAGTTTTAAAGACATTCTAACCCAAATTTTTACCCGACTTTGTTTTAACAGCGACTTATCAGCATTTACTGCCAATAGGTATACTTAACACCATATAATTGCATGATGTTCAGTTGCGGACCATATATTGCATACCTCGAATTATTTACATCAGTCACATCTACAATATCTCAAATTATTTCAGTATAGTTCATTAACACAATGTTTCATAAATTCTCTTTCTTCAGCTTTTCAAATTATAGTGGAACCGTTAACGTCAGTTTTAAACATTTTAATCTCCTAATGAAGGGATAAACCCGAAATGTTGAACATTTTAGTGTGCAACTATGTGTTTTTTGGGGGTTAGGGGAGCGGTTTTATAGTCTCCTATTCGGAACAATCCTATTCTCTTAACATTACCACACACGTGGTATGCACCCATATTTCAAAAATATATGTGCGTTTTAAATAATAACAGTAGCTCTGTTACAATGCCATGCAAAAGTAGACAATGTTGTTAACACAGCTCTGCGAAAGTGAAACATAGTAACTCGATTTGTGTAAATTGTGTGCAACTTAACTCTTGAACATTGAAACCACAAATAATATACTGAGCCTACTTACGTTTAATACATTAAAACCCTTGGAAACGTTGGCAATACGCCTCACCATAAAGTAAAATAGGATTTTAAATTCATTGAAATTTCTAACGAACGTTCTTACTTCACAGTAATAGTAGTTCTGGAAACATCGACGAAAGGACGAAACTTCTAACTTCCGAAATATTACCATACAGACCCCATTCTACCACTTGCTCGACATATGCAAGCTTTAACTATGAGTTCATACATGTGCTACATTAAAACACAAAGATAATACAATTTTTACCTGAGATTATGCTGGATAATTTGGTTGAACGCACCGCAGCTCTACTTCGAATGTCCTTTTCTTGTGCAGAAATAACTTCCCCTAATGGAAGCCGCAAGGTTTCTCTCACCAAGGAAAACCCTGTTTACGTATTCATACGCGGCTCTACTTTATGGTGAATGCAGCGTCAATGAGATCACTGGTTATATTATATGAACAATTCCATTTTATTCAATTACATTTATTTACTGTGGACTCTGTACAGAATTTTAGCTTCGCCAATACAAAATAAATATACAAAGGAAAACCCTATTACATTTATGTGACACTATAAACAGTGTTTTGAGCTGCGCAGCTTTCAGCATCGCCAGGTAAAATGAAAAGTTATCAAGATCATACAAGCAGTTGAAAATAAGACATTTTTTTCAGTTAATGTTGCTGGTAATTTATTATAAAGTTTAATTCCCATTGCATTGTCATTTTTATCTGACAGTTTTGTAGCAAGTGTTGATTTATGGTGGTCGGTTTTATGTATTTGTGATACTATAGGAGGGAATTCCATTATTATTTTCTAATTATTTCTCAGTAGCAAACGGAACTTCTAGTTTTCCAGTCAGTGCTGCAATCTAGCGGCGTATTACGGAAGTATGTAGTGCATTAGGATGACATAACGCTACACAGTGATTAACAGTTGAATGCAGGGAGTTGTTCAATCGTGAGTGAAGTAGTTTGTTTTAAAGCGGGCGACGAATCAACCCTTGCGGCCCGAGCAGCAACTTCCAGGGGGAAAGGAGGGTTCCAGAACGCAAACACCTGTGCCATCTGTCCGCATTCGCCGGAACGTACCGTGCTATCAACCAAACCTGAAAGATGACAAGGGAGGGAAATAAGAGAGGAAAAGAAAGGAATTGCTGGAGAAGAGAATCCACCCCATCATTCACCTAGTGACAAGGGGCAACCACGGAAAACCCCAAGTCAAAGTTGTCGGTCGACGGGGTTGAACCCGGGACCTCCCGAATGCGAGTGGCACTATCTTGCTCGGTTAGATATGAATATAAAATTATCATTTAAATTAATCTGCTACTAATTTTCGTTTTTGCTCTGTAATTTGGAGTTAGCCACTTTCTGATCTAGCAACCGAACAAGATGACAGTAACGTCTGGGGCCCACATTCGAGAGGTCCGTGGTTCAAAACTTCTACACTGTGACCTTGGACTTTTTCCTGATTTTCCCATATCGTTAGGCGATTGCTGGAGTAATTTTCTAACACGAATTTCTTGTCTATAATTTCTTTTCATGTTTCAGGATTGCAGATCCAGGAGACGGCGGTTGGATCGTGTAGGTGGGACGGTGAGTTGCGCTGTATGAAATATTTCTCCCCATCGCTTGAATAGCTCATTGGTAACTTCCTGGAAAACTCGTTCCAAGACCTATACATCGCACAGACAGCCTCGCGCCGACATTCTGAAATCATTAGGGACCCCGTCCTTACTAGCACGCATCAGATAGCTGTGGGTCTCCCAGTGGTCACGTGACACACATTGGCCAGCTGAGATGGCATGCATGCGGTGCTCAGTTCCACTGACTGGAGGGTCCGTCTGTCTAACTTATCCTATCCTCCTGGTCTAAGAACCCATTAAATCAGGGTGAAATAAATGAACCTTATATGTACTCTGAAATATCCTATGTCTTCTAATCTGTTGTTGTTAGCTAATGCTGGATTTCTGACAATGAAGTCATTAATCCTCTTGCTCTCCAATATTTTTCACTGATGGATGGGGCACTAGAAGTGGCCGGGCATATTTGAAGGTGGTCTCGGTCTATTTCCTCTTGCAGATCACATAGAGGACAGAGTGGTGAAGAATATATCCCAATTCTGTTTAAATGTTTTGCCAGACAATCATGACCTGTAATCAACCTGAAGGTTGCAACTGCTGTCTTTCGAGGATACTCAGGAATCACTGTTTGAATGTTTGGTAGTTCCCATCTTTTATTCTTTGATTTTTCATAGTAATATTTTGCAATAATTTTTTTGAATTCAGAGTTGACTAATCTTTTAGCTGTATAAAATGGTAAGTTAACTATAGATTTTTGTACACCGCTGGTACCCTTTTTTGCAAGAAAATCAGCTTTCTCATTACCACTCAGTCCACAGTGTGCCGGTATCCATTGGAAGACTAGGTGTTTTTGAAGTGCTGTTAGATGGCTAAGCATCTAAGCATCTTCTAATCTTCTTATGTACTAAGTGTGAATGTGTAGCCAATTAAAATTGCCTTATCGATGAAACTTGTACTTCTTGATAGAATAATACTAATACTACTATCAGAAACTACCCCTACTCACAGTTTATCCCCTTTAACTCCATTATAAATAAGTTGGCACAATTCTTTGAATACTTCTGTTTGCTGAAGCCATTCCAGCTCATTACAACACACCTTAATAAAACACATCCGCTGCACCTTTCTAGTTTTAATGTCACTTCGAACATGATATTCAACAATATTTTAGATTAAAAATATTTTTCTATAAAAAATGGATTTCATTAAACGCAGCTGAACGTTTGCAGCATGAATTGGCAGAAAATCCATGATGTTTTGAACTGAAGGCAGGTAAATTAACAGAATGAACATCAAAGTACCATTTTGCTATTGGTTTGAAAACAAAAACATTAAACTATAAAATGCTTTAAGAGCAAGACTTTTCATAACAACTCTAAGCTAACAGAATGGAAGATTTTTGGTAATTTGTTAAAGACGTTAGCTATTCTATTGCTTAGATTTTGTCAACTTTACATTATGAGTGGCAATACGATAGGTAATTATTATTCCTTGTAACACACCATGTTCATGGTGTTGATGAAATGTTTAATTGTGTAAATTAGCCTTACCAAACACTTTAGTGGTTAGAGCACTCAAATTGTGTGGATCTTGAGAATTTGGTCCCAGAAAGGTTCCATGCTGTACTTGGGTCATCAAACTCCAACTTTGAAGTTACATCGCCTGTAGAACGTGAAGCTCCGTGTTTGACACTGGTGATCATAGAACATTATGATACAGACTGTTGCGGGTGTAACAGCAGACATTTTAATAATTCGTTCCTTAATACGTATCCACTTCAGTGTATTAGTTTTTCTTCTCTTCATCTAGCAGTTTTCCCACAGATCAATCACATGTTCTTTTGCATAATTGTTACTGCGCCACTAAATGAATGTTTGTCGCATAGAATATCCATTTTGCTTCACACCTACTGGCCTAGGTATTGTGAGGTCATTGAGCTTGCAGAAAGCATTGGAACACCTTTCCGGTACACCAATCGTTATCACGAGACCGGCCCACTCTGCCTCATGCCTTCTGTGCTACGCTACTTAAGATACTAACGAACCTGAAAACATACAACTCTTAATAAGTAAAATTATAACTTAGCAAATGAAGCAAATATCGTATTATCATAGGTGAAGCCGCTTTAAGAATTAGTGTACGATAAACAAAATACTATTGGTATAGATTATATAACCTAGGAGAACAAATAAATAAAATCTGAATATTATATCCTGGTACCTCGCGAATTGTGGCTACAAGGAATGAAGTGAAGATACCACAGGAGGCAACAGAGACGCGCGGAAGTCCCTAACTGTTCCCAGCTCGAAGACCTGGAGCTGCCCAGAGAAGGCAATGAACGACCTGTCGATCAAGCAGCCCTCTGGTGCCTAAGGGTAGTACTCTTTCCCTTGGACAAACTACACGCCTTCTATCACGCTACGAAACATATCAAACGAATGAAAGGAAAGGGAAATAAAGTCACAATAGATGAAAAACCGCCCCAACTTTTGGCTATCTACAAGGGAAAACGACGAATAATCCAAGGTCAGAATGGACGCTCGAACTCGGGACCTCCTGAATGCGAGTCTTACTCGTTACTACTGAACCATCTAGCTTGGTAAGAAAGTACTAAACCTGAAGCCTGGAAATTCCCAACTTTTATTGTGGATTCTACTTCAGTAACGCAGTCAACGCATTAAAAATGCATGTGTAAACAAAACAAGTGAAGCGCGAAAGACACCCATTCTTATGTTTCTCATGGCTTTTCCACAGCCGTTACTTTAACTCACCACTTATTTGTATGGCCTGGAAATGTTTTCGTTAGACGACCCCACCATCAGCAGTCTCCCCACCTCGACGGTGTGGTCTGAAGAATCGCCAGCCGTGAGGCACACTTCGCAACCGGACGTCGTTCGGAAGACGTGGACACAAGATCTGTCTGTGATTTCACTTCGCGTGTTCATTGCGCGCCCGTTCGTAATCTTACTGCAGTGAAGAAAATCTAGAACAACCACGGCGCACATATTTCTAACCCTCTCGTTTGGCGAATATACTTTAAACACAGGTAAGATGAATATAAATTGTTATATCGACATTTTAAATTAATATTAAAATTATACACCTTCGCAAAATACTGTGAATATTGTAATAAGTTATCAACTTAGTAACAATCGCCTTCATTCGACAAATTCAAAGACGTAATTAAAGCCTAAATAAATGTGTTTATTCCAAAATTTATGCACATTCATATCTATACATGAAGACATACTTATGGTAAATAAAATCTAAGATGCTATAATTTATAAAGAATTAGTAGGGTTTCAAAAATATAATCTTTTTAGTAATATTTTGTTTTTTAAAACAAAAAAGTACCATAAGTGTAGTAGAAGTTAACCCTAATAAAATGAAAAAAGCAAGACCTTTGTCTGTCTTTACTTAGGTTGGTTAACAGTTCTTTTATTTTGGGGGGAAATGTTATATTACGTTTTTTTATGCTTTTTCATTTTCATGTTTTTTGTTTTGTTTCGAAATGCTAGGTAGTCACTGAATTAAACCGTTGTTTATAATTAAAATAATAAGTCTGAGTTTTATTCTTGCTTAAAGCTGTTTATCTTAACATTGGTCTATATGTAATTTCTAGTGAAATAATTAGCAAATACTTTGACCTAGATCATTAAAAGGGTTGAACTGTGTTTTATGAACTAAGCAAGCATAATAATTAATTGTTTTTAATCTTTTTCTGTTAAAATAACTATTCGAAGGTAGCAAATGTTTCTTAACACATATCATTTGAGATTACTGTCCTATTTTATTTTTTCTGTGTTTTGTCAGTTACTCCTATATATTTGCGTTCAAAATGTTTTATTTTCGGAATAACATCCATTCTCTAAGGTTTGGAGCTTTAGCTCTTATCAGCACTTTGATATAGCAAGTCTCTTGTTACTCTCTCTACTGGTAAGTAGAGGAAGTATTGTATTCCACCCAAAAAATTCTATATTTCACCGGAAATATATGTTTTGAGACCCGCTGAATCCAAAAAAGTATTTTTAGAAAATGGTCCGCGCGCGCTCGCGCGTGTGTGTGTGTCTGTGTCTGTGTGTCTGTCAGTATGTGGACAGCATAGCTCAAAAACGAAAAGTACGTTAAAAACCAAAGTAAGTTAAGTCTTTCAAGAATGTGACACGAAGATTTTGAAGAAAATAACGCCACCCTAAACTACCCTTAACATGGAAAATTTTTCGAAAATTTTGATTTTCTTGAAAATAGCTCTAACGATTTTGATTAAAACGTCATATGTTTGAGATATTTTTATGACAAATGAAATGTATATCTTGAATTTTCTTGCTATAGCCCCTGTAGTCGTATTTACTCTGGACGACTTTTGGATAGCTGGTAAACCGTTAGAGATAGAGCAAATCATACGATACAAAAAATGTAGATCTTGCTAAAATACACAATTTATGTCTCAATAAATATTATTGTTGGGTGAACCATTTCGGAGATATTCCTTGCTATGTGTGTGAATTTCGTAAAACTTAAAACTTTCGTGAAATGGAACACCGTTGTTCATTTTTTATATGAGTATGCAAAGACAACGGAATCTCAAAGCTTTAAAAGATTTGACTGTCGCACAAAGCCTACTGTATTTTAATATTCCCCTTGCACCTACAAAGAAATAAGGAATAAGTTAATTTGTACAAATGTTTATCTTAGCTAACACGAAGAAGTTATAAAAATAAGAGTTTGTAAGAATGGTTATTACAAGAGTAGAGAAAGTCGTGTGAGTGCAGCACATCAGATTTGTTGTATATATTATCCTCTAGTTCTATGACTAATATTTCTGTCATATTTTTGCACCGTATTTGAGACACCTGGGTTTTTAAAATTAAATTAGTGGGGATATTACAAAATTTAGAGCATATAAATGTGTCAAGAAAATCTTTAATAGAATATACTGGTGACATTTCTAAAATCCTTCAGCATTCAGGGAAAAAATACAAGATGTTTAATAAATCGTCCATTAAAAACAAGTTTAGGTTTTTATTTTTCTTGGCTCACTTAAACAAACTGCCAATGAGTCAAATATTTTGAACAATGAGGTAATTATGACTTTAATAATATGTTCTTATGTATTACAGTCACACGACTTTCTCTCGTAGATGGGCTGGGCCCAGGTTAAATAATTGGTGGTATGGCATACCTGTATGATGATGGGATAGCTAGAAGCAGATTATGTGAATAATTGTTCTCAATTACTAAACTCTTGGAGTATTTTATGTTCATCTTCACAACTTTTCGGGAGTCTGTTTCCAGAAGCGAGTGGGTTTCAAAATTAGGCCAGAGGGAGGAAATGATAAAATACTGTGAGTTGTAGACACCTGTTTTTAAATTAGAACTGCATCTAAAACCTACAAAACACGCGTCTTATGGGCAATTAATCAGTTTCAAAATACAGCGAATAGAAAATTCTAGCACTGTAGATTTTGATGACACGCTAAAACAAATTAGAATAATTGTACTCCCAAGTTCACTACAGAGCATATGACGGCAGCTTTATACCATGCGAGTCAACTGCCCCTTATTTTCCAGTTTTATTCAATCCGCAATTTATACTCTTAACACGAAAACATCGGCCCCTATGCTAAGTTGTACCCAAGTATTTAGCATGAGTGTCTTTTGTTACACGCTCGATGAACTTAGTAGGTACTAATATAGATATCTGAGCAGCGCCTTTTAATATACTCGTAATCAGACAGTTGGCGTTTGTACCTCTGTAAGTGTTCACTGGGACCAGCGAATACTGGATGTTAAACGGAATGTTTACCTCTCACGTTATTAGGTAGCTCAGTTGGGACGAGTGCACGATTCGTAAGTAATCCCACTGGTATAGATGTGGTTCGACTACCCTACAAGTTCTATTTTTTTTTTGCCGTCTTATATTCATTGTCTGAACAATTATTATGTTAAGAACCGTTATTTTAATTTGTAATTGTTTTATTTCGATTTTATAGTATTGTTGTCTATTGGGATATCTCTCCCGGTATAGATGCTGAGTTGCTTTGTACATTGGCTCTTGCTTCTTTGTAGATAAAAAGCATATTAATAACTGTATTATGGATTCGCGCGTTCATTTCTCTTATATGTAGTTGCAAATGGGTCTCGTAAACGCATACTCTAATTAATTATTCTTTCTCACAAAGTTGTATATAACACAAGGTTGAAAAATACAATCAGACTGAAAAAAAATTAATGCAATAGCGGGATTTTAACCAAGGATCTTCCGCGCTACGCACGGTTGCTCTAGTCAATATGTTGTGAGATCTCCCAATAGTGTACCGGGAAGACATAAGAGTCGGAATTCAATGTTCATATAAGCATCTTGTCAAGGTAGCTCAACTGGTTAGAGCAACCGCACCTACAGTGGAAGATATGTGGTCCTTATACTCGCTATGACATTGAACTGTTCGCTGTGATTATACATTTCAGCGTCCCTTCTAAATCCAGTAATTTACAGATATACATCTGGTGACCATAATAGTCAGGAAGTACAGCTCATACCAGTGCATATATCTGGGAATTTCGCACTCTGATTACCTGCCTCAGTCAAAAGAAGTTGAATGATGTTGAGATTTCGTAGGTACTGTTTTAAGGTCTCTGAATCCACCCTCAAAAAAACCTACGTAAAAAAAATGTTCCGTGAATTTATGAGCAGCAGAACTCTAACATGAAATGTATTTAATTTCAATAGCTTCCAAAGATGAGGAACTTGAAGAAACTTATCGACCAATATCGAAAGTTTGCGAGTCTTTTTTGTCAAAAATGACTAACGATTTTTATTAAAATACCTCATATTTAAGGTATTTACACGTTTAACAAAATATATACATTGAATTTTCTGCGAATAGTCAATAAATTTCTCTTCATTCAGAACGAATCTTGTAAAATGTCCTATAGCGGGAAAACCATAAGATATACACCATAACATACTAAACAAAAAATCTGATGTGTTGCACTCACATGAGTTTCTCTGCTCTTGCACAAAATATTCTTATAAACACCAATTCCTCTATCCACTTCATGTTAGCCGAGATAAACATTTGTACAAATTCTCTTATTGCTGACTTTCTTACACGTGTCAGGGGGACATGGGAATACAGTGGGCTTTTAGCGATAGTTTTAAGAGTGCTCGCTGTATGATGACTTTGAAATTCCGCAAATCTCTGCATGATCAAGAGATAAAAATTAATAACCTCCCATATGAGGACCTCTATAAATTCTGACCAACCACAAGAAATATCTTCGAAATAGCTCAGTTCACAAAAAAGATTATTGAACATGAATTGCGTGTTTTAACGGTATCTATATTTTTGTGTAGTAAAATTTGGCCTATTTACAGTTTACCATTTATACAAAAGTCATCAAGACTAAATAAGACTGCATAGGCTATAGCCAGGAAATTCAAAATCTGCATTGCAAAATGGTTTAAAAACACAGCATTTTAATCAAAATCGTTAGAGCAATTTTTGAAAAAAATCAATTTTTTCTAACAAATTTCGATACAAAGGATAGTTTAAGGTGGACAAATTCTTTTCAAAATCCTTGTGTCGCATCCTTGAAAGATATTACAATTAAATACCAACTTTGGTTTTCTAACAAACTTTAGGTTTTGATTTATGCTGCTCACAGACACATATACACGCGCTCGCGTGTAAGATTATGTCTATCTCTTATGGTTTACCAGTTATGCAAAAGTCAGCCCGAATGAAGCATTAAGGCGCTATTGCTATAAAACTCGAGATATACGTTTCATTTGTCATGAAAATATCTCAATACGTGGTCTTTTTAGTCAAAATCATTACAGCCATTTATTAAAAAATCTGATGTGTTGCACTCACATGACTTTCTCTACTCTTGTACTAACCATTCTTACAAACTCTTATTCCTATATCTTCTTCGTGTTAGTTGAGATAAACATTTGTACAAATTATCTTGTCTCTTATTTCCTTGCAGGTACAAGGGGAATATTACAATACAGTAGGCTTTGTGCGATAGTCAAATCTTTTAAAGCTTTGAGGTTCCGTTCTCTTTGGACACTTAACATATAAGAAACTGAACAACGATGTTCCATTTCACGAAAGTTTTAAGTTTTCCGAAACTTAAACACATAACAAGGAATATCTCAGAAATGGTTCACCCTACAAGAAAATTTATTGGCACATTAATTGAATATTTTAGCAAGATCTACATTTTTGTTCAGTACGATTTGGTCTATATCTAACGGTTTACCAGTTATGCAAAAGTCGTCCAGAGCAAACACGACTACAGGGGCTATAGCCAGAAAATTTGAGATATACATTTCATTTGTCATAAAAATATCTCATGACATTTTAATCAAAATCGTTAGACCCATTTTCAAGAAAATCAAAACTTTCCAAAAATTTTCTATGTAAAGGGTAGTTTAGGTTGCGGCTATTTTCTTCAAAATCTTCGTGTCGCATCCTTTAAAGACATTAAACTTAAATACCAACTTTGGTTTTTAACCAACTTTTCGTTCTTTAGTTCTGCTGTCCACAGACACACACACACACACACACACGCGCGCGCGTGGACCTTTTTCGAAAAATGCTTCTTTTAGATTCAGGGGTCTCAAAACATATATTTCCGGTGAAATCTCTGGATCGAAATTTTGTGTGGAATACAATACTTCCTTCTATTTACCAGTAGAGCAAGTAAAAATTAATTACGCAGATTAGCTCAAAAAAGTCTGTAAGTTTATTACCATCTTATGCATATTTCCACACTTTCTTTGTTTATCTGCAAATATAGACCTGAACTAGTTCACTTGCTTAAGTATAGATGCTAGCACTATTTTATTTGATTGTTTGGTTTGTAAAAAGAATTAAAAAATAGACAAATAAGAATCAAACTATAATCAAAATAAATAATATAGCTTAAAAATGAGAAATATATAACATATTAAGTTTATTCACGAAAACTTTCCCATTTTGTGGGTTAATACGAAAAAGTTATAATCTGTTGTATCTTAGTGTCTGTAATATCAACTATAAATTTGGTTATAATTTGAACTCGTATCGCAGCGATGCATTTGTTTCGTGGAATTTTTGTAGTGAATCGGACTCTAGTGAGTGTGATTCACATACACAAAATCATGGCGGTCTGGTGATAATGGTGGCTAATATGTTGAAGTATCGACTGGTGCCTAACTGTCGATTTGCCGCTACGGTAAACAACCGAAATATAATCAATTCGTTCTGTTCCCTCTTTTACTTTCTCTACTAGTAAGTAGGAGAAGTATTGAATTCGACCTAAAAATTCCATGTCCAGATTTCACCAGAAATAAATCCCCCCCCCCCAAAAAAAAAACACCTGTGCGTGTCTGTGAAGAGCATAACTCAAAAATCTGATGTGTTGCACTCACATGACTTTCTCTACTCTTGCACTAACCATTCTCACAAACTCTTATTCCTATATCTCCATGTTAGTTAAGATAAACATTCGTACAAATTATCTTATTGCTTATTTCCTTGTAGGTGCAAGGGAGATATTAGAATACACCAGGCTTTGTGCGACAGTCAAATCTTTTTGACCTTTGAGATTCCGTTCCCTTTGCATGATTAACATATAAAAAAATGAACAACGTTGTTGCATTTCGCTAAAGTTCGGTTTTCTGAAACTCCCACACATAACAAGGAATATCTCCGAAATGGTTCATCCTACAAGAAATTTTATTGAGACATAAATTGTGTATTTTAGCAAGATCTACAGTTGTTGTACAGCAAGATTTTGTCTATCTCTAACGGTTTACCAGTTATGCAAAATTCGTCCAGAGTAAATACGACTACATGAGCTATGGCCAGAAAATTCAAGATATACATTTCATTTGTCATAAAAATTTCTCAAACATGTGACATTTTAATCAAAATCGTTAGAGCCATTTTCAAGAAAATCAAAATTTTCCAAAAAATTTCCATGTAAAGGGTAGTTTAGGGTGGGGCTATTTTCTTCAAAATCTTCGTGTCGCATCCTTGAAAGACATTAAACTTAAATACCAACTTTGGTTTCTAACCGACTTTTCGTTTTTGAGTTATGCTGCCCACAGACTGACAGACTGACAGACTGACAGACACACAGACACACACACGGACCTTTTTCTTAAAATGTTTTTTTTTTTTTGGATTCAGGAGGCCTCAAAACATGTATTTCCGGTGAAATCTCGACATTGAATTTGTGGGTGGAATACAATACTTCCCCTACTTACCAGTAGAGAAAGTAAAAATCAAAAGCTTTGAAAAACTGCCCACGTTAAGTATGGCTTGGCGGGGGGGATTTTGTTGAAAATCTTCGTGTCGCATCCTTATAAGATGGGGTACTTAAATTCCAAGTTTGGTTTTTAACCAACTTTTTATTTTAGAGTTATGGTTTCTCTCTCTCTCTCTCTCTCTCTCTCTCTCTCTCTCTCTCTCTCTCTCTCTCTCTCTCTCTCACACACACACACACACACACACACAGCGCAACACACGATCTTTTTCTAAAAATGCTTTCTGATGAAATCTCGACATCGAATTTTTACGTCATGTAGAAAGTAATCAGTTTTCGTAAGAACAGATTGTAGAGGCTATATAAAAATAATCCAAAACGCTTAATTCAATTGCACTATATAGGATTTATCATAAGTAAAACTTTAATTGTGACAACCAATTTTCAGTCAAAACAGTCGACCACTTTTGTCACTTTCGTTGTAAGGAACAATAATGACATGCTTCTTTATTTACCACTATTTCTTGTTTTAAACAACCCTTGCGTTTAATGTGGTCCAGTTTGGGTAATAAAATAATTTCGAAACACAATCATTCACCATTCTAATATTATTGGGCTACTCTGATGGTTAACATGCGGCGGATCAAAACCGGATGGGATGATGAAGCTATTCAGTGTCTTGAAAAGCAACGCTGTCACGTGTTCTCCAAGTAAGCGTTCGCACTGCACGCGTGGACACTTGCTTCACAGAAGTTAAGAGCATTTATAAATAAAAACTCAATTTCAATTTCAGTGAATCGAGATTACTATATGAGAGGAAATGTTCCCAGTGCGATGTGAATATTTCTGTCCTCACGTATTCAATTCTAATTGAATTTTTCAGTTTTCATTCTACCTCTCAAACATTTCCCACACACGGACTGTGTGTTTAAAATCACCAATAGTAAGTTTGTTGGCATAAATAAATAAAATTATCATTTATTCATACTTAGTGTTGAAAATATTTCTGTGTATTTAATACTTAAATACTTATTTTAATACTACAAATATACATTTGCACACAGTTCTCGGCAGTGGTTATAGCATGTTTTTCTGCCTGAAATGACAAGGTTATTTATGAAAATTAATGTTTTTGTTTCTATTCGTTTCAAATCTTCAGTACATTGTCTCTAGGCAGTTTTCCACGCTGCACCTATCACCCCAAGTTCTTCGTAAATGAAATAATTTATTGATTACATTTCAGAGAAGGATGAGGACTGTCTGATATTAATTGCTGTGACTATTCTCAGAACACAAAAAAGGGTAGTGAGAACATCTGAAGGTCATCCGCTAATACCATTGGCTTAGCAGAGCCGCTCGAATTTGAAATGAATGTCTTAACAGGAACACTGCTGTGGTATCTTTGTGAATGACCTTGTTTTTCTGAAATTAGTAGTATAGAAAAACAAAAATGTCAAATAACCTACCATGATGATATTTGAATATTCTGTAGTTCTTCAAAAGTTATGTTTGAGGATATCCTAAGTAATTTTAATTAGTTCAAGGAAATGTAAATTCCATATGGAATGAATGCAGATATCGAAATTGATGTTGCTTAGATTAAGTTTTACAAGTTTTAAGTTTTAAAACAATATCAAAATTAGACTATTTATTATTTCTAGTTAAGAAGCATTGGTTAACTTTTATCAGACGAATCAATGATAATTGATTCCTCTAACACGCACAACCATATGCAAGCAAACTGAAAGGTAGAATTTAAAATGAAGAATTCAAAGCCATGACTAGGACTTGAAGTACAATCTTCCGCTCTACATACTCCCCAGCTTGCTCGAGATGTTTTTAAACACTTGTTGTGTTTTGAGAATGTATTTTGTATTCTGACACTTAAAACACCAGGCTAGCAGCTTCATGTGAATTAGGTTTCGAAGACAAGATGTGATAAACCCAATTTCGCCTTACAAGAGGCCATTGTCACATTGATGTCGCAGATGGAGTTACGATTAGTATGTTAAAAATAACATCGAAAATGGAACTACCGCGTCTCGGCTTCCTCTCCCATGAAGTTGCCATTCACCGGGAAAAAATTAAGTAAAATTAAGTTGTAACGGCTAACTTTGTCTTCCGCTCAATGATCCGCTGCTTGGGGCGGGATAGAAAATGTCGCGCAAGATCACGCTAAAGATAACTTACAACAATAGTGCATATGGCGTGTGGCGAAGAGAAGATCGGCCGCGGTTACTTTGCACTTTTCCCCCGGTAATGGTTGCCTCCAAGAGAAGAAAAGGAAAAAAGAAATAAATTAAGGAGATAACATTGGGAAATGTTTGTAAGTTCTCTGGTTTAACACTTTTTAACACCGATATATACAACGAATTAGACGTTATTAATTAATTATTCTAATTTGTAAATAATGTTTTGTCAAATTTGGCTCAATTGGAGACAACACCGAGGCACGGGTGCTTTTTTATTTTCGATCCACTTTCACAAAAAAGAAAGAAAAAAATCCTAGCTGGATTTCTGTAACAACAATGTGACAATGGTCCATTATTACTTACCAGCTGTTAGTTTCTGTAATATCCTTGGCGTAGCTGTCCAGCACCGCCATACTCCACGAAGCCTAGAAACATGCTGAATGATGAAAAGGAAACGGAATAAGGGAAACAATGAAGGAAATTGTGGAAGAACAGAGACCACTCCAAAAGCTGCCAGGGAAATCATGAAAACCCAAAGGTCAGTGGACAGGAATCGAATCCGGGACCTGCCGAACACAAGCCTCACACGTTGCAGTGGAGCCACCTCACTCAATATCGTTTATATAACTAAGCATCTAATTGTACGAAGCTAACGGAAGTTCCCCTGTAGCATGCATGCAACTATTCTTTCCTAACGTATTTAGAAGTTTCCGTTAGACCTTCGAGTGCTACTATTTTATATTCGCTAATTCGAAGCCCCTACTTTTACGATCGGTGGGTGAATTTCCCAGAATATAGCAAGCAATTATGTCACAAAGAGATACGGGACAGTGATTCCTGCGTGCAACAGTTTCACTGAAAAGTGTTGATAATGATGTTAAGAACTAGGTATTCCCAAAGTTATGTAATTATTATTATACGCAATTTGTGTAGCAGCAGGATATCCTACAGCTAGACTATGTTTAAGTAAAGGTTATTTAAGTTCATATTAAACTGCAAATGTGTTACAATCGTTCTATTGCAAGACACAGTTACGACATTAAATATCCACCAATTAACTGACTTGCAGGACATTGCATGTTTTTTAGATTCGAAAGACTAATTAATTTAATTTATCTCCGGCGTTCTTTATGCAATTATTATTGCACAATGATCACGACCCCCGAGCTACTTTTGTTTGACTCACTTAGTACATTCATGTCATAATGTATTTGGAGATATCTCCTGGTTCGACTTCATGTATCTTTCCATTTTTACTTTCTCTACTATTTATAGCAAGTAGAAGTATTATATTCCATCCAAAAAATATATGCTTTGAGGCCCCCTGGGTAAAAAAATAACATTTTTAGAAAAAGGTCCGTGTGTGTGTGTGTGTGTGTGTGTGTGTGTGTGTGTGTGTGTGTTTGTGTGTGTGTGTGTGTGTGTGTGTGTCTGTCTGTCTATGAACAGCATAACTCAAAAACGAAAAGTCAGTTAAAAAACAAAAGTTGGTATTTAAGTTTAATGTCTTTCAAGAATGCAACACGAAAATTTCAAAGAAACTTCCTACACCCTAAACTACCCTTTACATGACAAATGTTTCGAAAATTTTGATTTTTTCAAAAAATGACTAATGATTTTGATTAGCGCCATATGTATAAGATATTTTATGGCAAATAAAAAGTATATTTTTAATTTCCTGGCTATAGCCTACTTAGTTTTATTTAATCTGCTGACTTTTGCACTTGTAAAGCCTAAGAAATAGACAAAATATTACTATACAAAAATGTAGATCTCGTTAAAACACACCAGTCATGTCCAAATGCACTTTTTTGTGGAGTAAACCATTTCGGAGATATTCCTTGTTATTTGTGAGTTTTGCAAAACCTAAACTTTTCTCAAATGGAAGGTCGTTATTCACCTTTTTATCTCTTGGCCACAAAGAGAAGGGAATTTCAAAGCGTTAAAAGATTTGACTATCGCTCAAAGTCTACTGTATTCCCATATTCCCCTTCTACCTATCAGCGTCGCCGATGTGCCGGAATTTTGTCCTGCAGGAGTTCTTCTACATGCTAGTAAATCTACTGACATGGAGCTGTCGTTTATAAGCACACTTAACAACCATCGGTCTGGAACGGAGTTGAACCCGCGATCTTGGGATCAGTGCGCCAGCGTTTAGCTAACTGAGCCACCCAGACCGACCATTCAAAATCTTCGTGTCGCATCCATAAGACATTCAACTTAAATACCAACTTTGGTTTTTAATCGACTTTTGAGTTATGCTGCCCATGGACACCCTGGCACACACACTGTCAGACACATACACACAGACCTTTTTCTAAAAATTCTTTTTTTTTTTAACTCAGGGGGCCTCAAGACATATTTCTGGTGAAATCTCGATATCGAATTTTTCGGTGGAATACAATACTTCCTCCGATTGCGATAAAACTTTATCTACTTTTACTTGCACTTGTACGAAGGTTATAAGCATAGTGCAATTATTAGCATTTATTTTGAACACATGAAAAATTGGATGTTGGTATGTATGAAGTAGATGAACTCCAATATCGGTTGATCGTTCACCGTGAAAATGTGCGCATCTTATACCCTATGTGGTTTATCTTGTCTCTGGCTTAAAGAAAGAGAAAGAGATATGTTGAAGAGAGACGCAGATACTCACCCATCTATGTCCGTTGTTATGGGGAAGGTGGGAGAAAATTCAGCAGCTTCTAACCAATCAGTGCTAGGGTTTGGACGTTTCTGCACGCAAAGCATGTTTCTACCCCTGCCCCTAACTGACGTGACGGAAGAGACATTCCAGTTTTATGGTCCTAGGGACAAGCTAAAGTTTTTATTCTATCCATTTTATTATGTAACGTATTACATTCTCTACCCACTTTTCTTTTACATAACACAATTCACTACATGAGTGAAATAGAAATGCAACGTATTACATTCACACGGCTTTCTCTACTCGCTTTTTTCTTGTATTTGTGATTGTTTCACAGAGTATTTACATAGTGTCTTCCCTGTGTTTTATTAATTTATTTTGTTTATTTTTTGTCCTTAATAATATCCTAGGAGTTTAATTCTTTGGTTAAGCATGTTAAGTAATATTTTTAAATGTCTCTAAAGAATCACAAAGCTATTGGCAAGTGCAAACTAAGTCTATATATTCTAGGGATAAAGTTTCATCCACGAGCAACGCCGGGTATTGTAGCTAGTGTGTAATAAAATCATTTGTACGAGTATAAACGCATGTTTCGGTTCACATACGTATATAGTGTGAATAGTTTTTCAAGAATTGATAGTGAATGTAGGTAACTCGTCAGATGTTTTTAATTGTTAGCCTCCACACGTTTAAAGAATTCTGAACCTGTTTCTGTTTTAATATGTCGTCTCAATATGTATCAGTAAATGTATATTTCTCAGGTTAGTAATCAACATAGTCGGTAGGAATTCTGCCGACGCCCCTGAACCTGAGTGAGCTTTATTGTGCAGTTAACATCACGCCACTGTTGTGCTGCTTGTGCAATGGCCTTTCCACATTCGCGAATCACATTTGGAATGCAAAGTGCTGACTTGGACAGGCCGAGATTACTGAATAAGGAGAAATCGTGAAATTATGAAACATTCTCTACTCGTGCCTCCCTCTGCCGACGTGCAACAGGCGGGAGACAAGTAAACAACGGTTCTGTCATTTACAGCGCTCGTCAACTTTTTCATGTCACTGCACTTGGAAAACGGAGATGAGTTGAATATTGTTTCTGGGTCATATCCGTGAGCTATAATCGTTGTCATTGCCTTGACCCCAAGTCCCATGGTCTTTATAGCTTAGGAAACCAATCACGGAAAAGCTTATCTAAATGACTATCGATTCTACGAGTGTATGCAGTTTCTGAGCTGGCTTATTGTCCCCAAAATTAAGCTGGTTGTTTATTTGTGATATACGATGTATTTATTGGAATTACTTGTTTAATGAAAGCCATGTCCCCCACTCATATGGTCTTTATCCATTATCAAGTCATAGCTACCCCATACACTTGTGAAATTTATATAAAAGCTCATTTTTCTTTCATTTTTCCATTAATTAGTAAAAAATGTGCCTAGAAATTGGTTCAACTCATTGAATATTGTCTATAAACTTGTGCATCATATATACACTCATTTTTCTTTCATCTCTACGTTAATTGCCACAACCTTTACCTAAAAGTTGATCCAAATCAGTAAATATTAACCATATGTTTATATAATTTATCTAAAAAGTCCATTTTCTTTAATTTTTCGCTAATTAGCAAAAACTCTGCCCAGAAATTGATTTAAATGCCTAATATTGACTACATACTTGTTCAATTTATACAAAAAGTTCATTTTTCTTTCATTTCTAAGTTAATTACCAAATAATCTGCCTAGAAATTGGTCCAAACCAGTTAATACACCCTTTCATACGCAGAATGCAGAGACATCAAATAATTTATATTACAAGAAAAGCATTGTGTATAATCGTGGATCAAATACATCGTTTAATCCACAATTTAAAAATAAATAAATAAAACTTATGTGTCAACAGTTCATATTTTGAAAATAACTAATTTCACGAAATTGTGGAAGGGTAAGCGAAATTGAATGTTCTGTAAATAGAAAATTCAACACATTA
The DNA here is from genome assembly GCA_030765045.1 of Tenodera sinensis. NCBI lineage: Eukaryota > Metazoa > Arthropoda > Insecta > Mantodea > Mantidae > Tenodera > Tenodera sinensis. Next base: position 103,483,985 of record CM060968.1, on the reverse strand, counting down.
ATTTTATTTCTCACACCAGTCTGTCCAATGTGTGATGTTTAACAGCATCGTTAGAGATATTTTTAATAAAATAAAAAGTGACAAAATCTTCTTCATGTAAAGTATTTTGCAAAGAAGCATGAATTCATTGGCTTGGCATTCCTTAAAATGTACCTAGTATTACTCGAATTTGCAGTTTATTTGCTTTTTTAGTTGTACTCGTGTATGTTTCATATTACATAAAGCCAGTTAATAATCCTATAAATAAAATTCTAGAATTTCTCCTAACAAATCTGATTTGCCACATTCACATGAATTTCTCTACCCACTGTGGTTTTCTATATACCTACTACAAACTATTCCTATGAAAGTTTATTTTTCTATTTACTTCATTTTAATCGAAATAACCCTTTTGCAAAAATAGTTTCATTGAATGTACAAACAAGTTATTTTAAATAAAGTGTATGTTTTAAAACCATAGAGAATTTTTGTGCTATAGGTTTTGTCTTTATCTGATACTTCATTCCTTATATGAAATTATACAAAACTTCTTCCAACTAAAGGATTTTACAGAATATTCCCAGAAAATTCAAGATCTACAGTTTATTTCTCATGCAAATGTGTTAAATCTATGACATTTTAATCAAAAGCATATTTTAGAAAATCTAACATTCCATGTAATGCGTATCTGAGATGGAGGATTTCCTTGTTAATCTTCGCGTTGCATATTTAGAAGATGCTGGACTTCAATTAACACACACACCCACACACACACTCACACACACACACAAACACACACACAAACTTTTGTTAAAAATAATTGCAAATATAAGCAGAGAAGGCTAAAATTAATTCAAACCTCCTCTTGCATACTCAAGATTAAATCCTAACGCAAATTCGGATTCATCTTTGGCAAAACCGAAAGGAGTTGGATTTGTTCGATCAAGACAACAAATAAATTTACCATTGCTTGTCTCGACGCGCAGAAGTAGCACGTGTTTTGCTTTATCAGCTTAATTGTCTTCCATGTGGTGTAATGAAGCGCCTAATTGAATGTAAAGTAAATTTTTATGTAGGTATTAATGCTTTTGAAATGAGTTACAAACGGGTCTTAAGTAGATAGCATGTTCATGTAAGTAGCAACATTGTAAGTGATTTCCGCTGCAGATACGTGAATAAGTGAAAGTGATCTATTGGAGGGGGAAACCCCGAATAGTGCAACCTACATAAGTCCCTTGTGTTTACCAACCCTTCCCCTGGAGGAAGGGATAAACTGAAGGAATCAAAAGAGGCTACAAGCCACAGACAGGCAGACAACGTAGACGCGCGGTAGTCTCTAACAGTTCCAGGCTCAAAGACCCGTTCTACTTCAAGAGTGGTCTAGAGAGAGTAGCTCTTTGTTGTCCACGGGGTATAATCTTTCTTTTAAGCAAGCATGCGAACCATCTGTTCGGCACCGCCACGCACCACGAAACCTACAAGTACACCATAAAGATAAGAAGAAAACGAATAAGAGGGAAATGAAATCGAGATGGATATAACGCAACGAAAACTGGCCAACGAGATCTACGTTAACTTCTGTACTACTCGGCTAAAATCGGTAACGTCGATGGAAGGCCACATTCACTTCCATTCGCCGCATTGTACCTGCCGTTCTCATTGTCTACTCCCTCTGCACTCATTCACTGCGATACGCACACCTCGAGCGAGGTCTTAAAAGAGTTGACTAGCGCTTAAAACGTACTGAATTCCTCTATTCCTGTTGTGCTATAAAGAAAATGCAATTAAACTATTTCTGCAAAGGTTATCTAGATTAATATGAAGTAGATATTATAAGTGTATGTAAGAATAACTGGTACTAGAGTGAGCAGAGAAAGTAATGTGAGTGCAACATAATTGACTTTTAGTTTATGCTTAATTGCAACCCTTTAATAGCTCAGAGATATATTAATTTCTGCCCCATTTATTTTATCTCATTCCTTTTTCTTTATAATTCATACATTAGGACTGGAATCTCCATTGCTTTATAACATTTTAAGCTAGTTTGTATTATTTTTCTTCTTTTTTAATTTTGTTATTAGGATCCCGTAATTATTTTGGAAACAAAATTCCTTAAGTATTTGATGCTTAATTGCCTGGATAACCTATATTACATTGCAAATACTTAAAAAAACATACAAGTTCAATTGCTAGTTTGGACCTTAGAGGGCACTTTCCTTTAGGCTAAGAGTATAGATGAGAAGGGAACAGAATAAAATGGAAATGCAGGAAGTGAAATCGAAGTAGATGTAACGCAACGAAAGCTTGTCAAAGAGATCTGCAGGAATGTTAGGTACTACTCGGCTAAAGTCGGTAACGTCGATTGAAGGCTACATTGACTTCCTGCCTCATATTGTGCTTACTGCTCCCACTGTCCACTCCCCCTCTACTCATTCACTGTGATATACACTCCTCGAGACGTTGTTAGATACTAGAGCGCTTAACAGGTACCGTCACCCTCCAACAGGCGTAACGGTACGTTTACGAATCTAGTATTCTGTGCATCCTGCGGATTGGCAAACTTTCATAGTGCCAGCTCTAGAGACCACATTAATATTTGCCTATCCATCAGGGAAAATTACAAAATTGCAAGGTCGGAGAAATCGTACCCGAATGCGAGACTCATACGTAAGGCACCATTATGCATGCGATTTCATGTCGTGCGCCAAGTGAGACGCGATCTGGAAGTAGATTGAATTAAATGAAAGCATTTACACTGTGTGACGCGACAGTCTCACAATATTCTGTGTCGTACTTTTTGAAAAACACGTTGCACATCCTTCAGTTTGAACGACACATGGGAAAAATAAAGCTTTTTTACTTTCTCTACTACTAAATACTATGTATTCCACCTAAAAATTCGATGTCGAGATTTCACCGGAAATATAGGTTTCGAGGCCCCCTGAATCCAAAAAAGAAAAGCATTTTTAGAAAAAGGTATGTGTGTGTTTGTGTGTGTGTGTGTGTGTGTGTGTGTGTGTGTGTGTGTGTCAGTCCGTGGACAGCATAACTCAAACACGAAAAGTTGGTTAAAAACCAAAGTTGGTTTAATGTCTTTCAAGGATGCGACACGAAGATTTTGAAGGAAATTGCTCCACCCTAAGCTATCCTTGGAAGATCGTTATTCATTTCTTGTGTCTTAGCCGCGCAAAGAGAACGGAATCTCAAAGTTTTAAAAGGCATGACTATCGCTCAAAGCCTACTATATTCCCGTATTCCCCTTGCACTGACAAGTAAATAAGCAATAAGATAATATCTGCAATTGTTTATCTCAACTAACTTGAAGATGATAAGAGGAATATAAGTTTGTAAGAATGTTTAGTACAAGAGTAGAGGAAGTCATGTGAGTGTAACACATCAGATTTTTTTGTGAAGTGATCCATTTCCCAAATATTCCTTGTTGTTTGTCTTAGGTGTGTTTAAAAACGACAGCTCCATGCCTCAGTAGATTTACTGGCATGTAAAAGAGCCCCTGCGGGACGAAATTCCGGCACACCGGTGACGCTGATGTGATCCTGGCAATTGTAGGCGTCGTTAAACAACAAAATAATTGGGATGAAATGCAGGAACACTAAGAGTGTTGCTGGGCCAGGCAAGCGCAGGTGCATATACTGCGGGGTTCCTATCAGTTCTAGATCGATATAGCAACAACATCCATAAAAGGGAATGAGGAATCGGAGAATTCGTGAAAAAAATTATAAAGCAATTGGTGAAATGAGTGATGGCGGAAAAGCCGGAAGACCGGGAGAAAAGGCTGTTTCGTCCCCGCAAATCCCATTTACAGTCTCTGGGAACTGAACCCTGGCCGCCTTGGTGAAAGGTCAAACCACTAGACCAAAGTCACCGAGAGGCTGTTCCATTCGCTCTCTTATATATTTGATCGAGTGCTTTGCAAATGTGTTAGAGATGGCCCTGCAGTTGCCACGATCCTATTGTTAGACCCACTGTCCATTGTAGTGCAGTTAGATTCAAAGATGGCGTCCTGTCATTATAGCTTTCTTCCCGATCTATTCCCGGATAACCCCCGGAAAAATCCATAGAATAGCCCGAGTCTGGTTTTAGGACCTATAAAAGGATTCTCTGCTTCTTTCTTCGCAAATCATTTGCTGTTTCGTTGGATACAATATTTTATTTGAACCAGCTTAGTCTAATTATAATTCGAATATTTACTGTTTCAATTTTCATATGCCTTAAATATTTGACAAGTAGACATCCGTTACAGTTATTTCTGATCCCTTTGAAGGTCAAAAATGACGTATTGCTTAGCCAGTTCACTGCTTTATTTTCCTTCTTTCTTGCCTGCGTGGTAATTTCCCATAGCCCTTAGTCCTTTCCAAAGAGAAAATCTATTGTAATTTTTGTTGCCCAAAACTATAATTGGACAACAATTTCCAATTGGTTTACACATGCATATCCCCATTGGCTTCTAGCTATTTATCTTTTCACTGCAGTTCGGAATTAATTTTACGTTCAAAATACAAATATTTTAAGACCAACAGACATAAAAGAAATATGAACATTTTTGTTGATTATTTCATTTGTTGCTTCTCCGGTTATACAGGGCGTTAGTGTTATTTTTACAACTGGTGCCTTAATATTTATTGCGCGATCATTAGAGTATAAGTAGGTTTAAAGAAACTCGAGTAAAAGCCTTCCTGATCAGCATATAAAACAATAGCACAAATACAAAACTTGAAGGTGATGATGTAATTTTGAAGGGCACTCAACTACTTGGTCATCAGCGAAGGGAGGCCGCTCCGTGGCCGAATGGTTAGACCATTCGCCTCTCAGCCGTGGCTCCAAAGGTGCTCCATCTTCACTCCACGTATCATCAGTCGCCTGCGGTGCCGCATGTAGTAAAAGCGGGCGTTAAACACTAACCCCATCAGCGAGTAAAAAGAAAAAATGAGGAAAAAAAAAACCTTAAAGACAGCGAAACAAAGGAAAGCAGATTATAAAAAACACACAGGTATAAAAACGTTGAATCACGGTCGTTCTATATTCTATTCCGCAACAATATGCATCTGTCACAAGCTTTTATTGAAATCCTATGCAGATCACACAAAGCCAGCGTATGCTGAAAAAAAATGTGAAAGTGCACATTCTGCCGTGATTCTTCATGAGCTTGTTGGGGATATAAGCTAACTTCATTCTACATACAGCGACTTTGCACGATGTGAGCTTCGAGAAATGTCACGAAACGTCAGTATAGACCACACGTTTTGCTTCTAAGTGCATAACTTCAATACCCGACTTGCTGCCCTAGGTGGTCTGGGGTCATTAACCTTGTAGAAAGCAATCGAACTAGTTACACGTTAAAATAAACAAGGATAAACGTTAAATCCTCAATGCAAATATTTAAACTTCTTTTTCCATTTCTTTCTCTGTGAAAAGTAAGTTGCAGAGAGCACAAATAATATTTGGGTGCTGGGACACCGAGAGAGTCTGTTACCTCGATGGTTATGAGGAGGATAAGGATGGCGGTGGAATAAGTGGACCTACGGCGTCTGCCGTGGATTCCGAATCGCATTGGACCTTTGGGATACCTCACATAAGCTAGTTAGAGATGAAGAATTGGAGGGGGCCTATTTAACACCGTCACCTCAACCAATATAACTTGTCTCACATAATATTAGAACATCTTGACTCTATGACTACTTGCGGAGGGGTTCTTAGCACCTCGACCGAAAGGCGATCTTTTGTGCCTATGCACCTGAGGGGTATCTCCGCAGAATGTATGAGGCGAACGGATCCTAAGAGCAGATAGCAGGATTCCTACTTCTTCCCAGTTAGAATCACCCCGGTGGAGGCTGGCTCAGACCGATTTCTCTCCCACCACTGGGTCTGTACTCCTAAGGGGAGTGCGGGACTCGGAAACCAATTTCCCTGCGCCATGGGCTTGTATCATTCCCCGGGGCTAGAGCACCTGCTTGCTGTGCAAGGGGACACGGGTTCTATTCCCGGCAGGAGGGTAGGAATTTTTCTCCAGACAAGATTATTCCTATGAATGGAAGTGTGAATGCGTGAGTGAATTCAACGTATAAAAACCCCAAAGACCGAAAAAGCTAATGTTAATACGTAAGGCCGCCGATATGACCTCTGCAGTTAAAGGCGGGATATAAATGGAACACTTAAAAAAAAGTAGCACGATACAGTGAAATGCCAAAGTGGTAACACTGGACGATGCTCAGTTGTTACTTCGGCAAAGCACACGCCTTTTAGACTCCAACTGTTCGCAGCACTAGATTGCAGGGATCAAGATAAAAATTGCTACTAGTACACTGGTCTGGATTCAGGGATAACGTATATTTCCGGTGAAATCCCCATATAGAATTTTTGGGTTCAATAACCCTTCTACTTAACTATTGGAAAATTGATAGAGAAAGTAAACATGTAAACACAAGAAAAGAGTAGGAGAAAGCAAAGATGACGCTTTCAGTAACAGGTGTGGACTAATGAGATGACAAACGTTCACTATTGTACACGTCAACAAAACGATTGCTGAACATAAATCAAAGAGGGACAATGCTGACCGCATTTATTTGCAGCGAATTCCACTGCATTGCGTAAGAGCGAGTGACAGTGTCTATCCCACGCTGGCTGGCACGTTAACCATACCACATTGCCTCTCAAACTATGGGGTACGAAATCTACATATATACATATACAATAAAAATCTGATGTGTTCCACTCACATGACTTTCTCTACTCTTGAACTAACCATTCTACAAACTCACTCCTCTACGTTCTTCGTTTGGAGAAATTACTTATTGCTCATTTCCTTGTAGGTGCAAGGGGAATATGGGAATACAGTAGGCTTTGAGCGACAGTCAAATTTTTTAAAGCTTTGAGATTCCGTTCTCTTTGCAAGGCTGTTATAAAACATGAATAATGATCTTTCATTTGAGGAAAGTTAAAGTATTCCAAAACTCACACAAATAACAATATCTCCCAAATGGTTCACTCCACAAAAAATCATTTCGACATAAATTGTGTGATTTAGGACATCTACATGTTTGTATAGTAAGATTTGGTCTATCTCTTTTGGTTTACCAGTTATGCAAAAGCGTCAAGAGTAAACAAGACTATGTGGGCTATCGCCAGAAATTTTAAAATATACATTTCATTTGCCATAAAAATATCTTAAATATGTGGCATTTTAACCAAAATCGTTTGAGGTATTTCGAGAAAATAAACATTTTCGAAAATGTTTCCATGTAAAGGGTAGTTTAAGGTGAAGGAATTTTATTCAAAATCTTCGTGTCTCAAACTTCAAATATATTAAACGTAAATATCAAATTTGGTTCTTAACCGACTCTTCGTTTTTGAGTTACAATGTTTAAACGCACGCGCGCGCGGACCTTTTTCTAAAAATTATTTTTTATTCAGAATTACTTTTATTAGATATTTCTTTGTAGGTACAATGATAATAGATGAATACAGCAGGTTTCAGTGATCGTCAAATATTTTAAGAACTGATTACTAAGCACACAAATTATATCAATTTACTTTGCTGAGCAAACATTTCCGAGATATTCCTTGTTATTGGTTAGAATTTTCTAATACTTATATGTTTCTCTTCTTACTTTCTCTACAACGTATTGTAAGTAGGAGGAGTATTGTATTCCACCCAAAAATTCGATATCGAGATTTCATCGGAAATATATGTTTTGAGGCCCCCTCAATCCAAAACAAAAGCATTTTTAGAAAACGATCCGTGTATGCGTGTGTGTCTGTGTGTGTGTGTGTGTGTGTGTGTGTGTCTGTGTGTGTGTGTGTGTGTGTGTGTGTGTGTGTGTGTGTGTGTGTGTGTGTGTGTGTGTGTGTGTGTGTGTTTGTGTCTGTCTGTCTGTCTGTGAACAGAATAACACAACAACGAAAAGTCTATATTATGCCAAAGTTGATATTTAAGTTTATTATCTTTCAAGGGTTAGGATGCTCTCCTAATGCAATTTACTATGTTTATATCAGAACTGTTAGTTTATTACTTTATTACATAACTCTTTACAATAAACTTGATTCAGGAATCACCCCACAAGGCAATACTTTTGCATCGGATAACATTAGGACAAGTTATCTTGCCTTCTTCATCTAGAGATTACGTTTGTTATTTACTTTTAAACAAAAGAGGATCGATATCCAAAGCTTCTGAATTTTACATTCGGATTTGAGGCCTTAGAACGGACAACTCCTCACATAGAAGAGGATGTTCATGAAGAGTACAGCAAGCCACCTAAAAGATATGACCCATTTTACGGAATTCTTTGTAACCACAACCTTGAATTACACGTAAACAAGTTAAAAGCTTGATTAGAGTTTCGTGGAGTGCTGAACATAAACAAGTTGCTTCAGTCCTGCCCTCTTCAATAACATTAGGTAAATCTATCTCGAGGTTATTATACAAGAAGGTTATTGAGATGTACTTCAAATACCTATACTATTTCTAATAGCAAGTTGGAATGAAAGATGCAACCACATTTTAAATGTAGCCTTATGGACAAATGTCTGGAACGAATACATACTTACATACGTGCCTACAAACATTCAGACATACATGACAGATAGACAGACAGACAGTCAGACATACCTACTTCTTGAAAACTGCAAGTTATTTGATATTCGTGGTGTTGTTCTCTGCCGTTTAAGGTTGCCTGGTGTTCCAGACATCATTCATATTTACTTCCTCTACTACATTTAGTAAAGTAGAGGCAGTTTGTACTCCACCCAAAAATTAGATGTCGAGATTTCACTGGAAATATGTTTTGAGGCCCCCTGAATAAAAAAACGCATTTTAAGAAAAAGGTCCGCGCTCGCTCGCGCATGTGTATGTGTGTGTGTGTGTGTGTGTGTGTGTGTGTGTCAGTCTGGACAGCGTATCTCAAAAACGAAAGTTCGGTTAAAAGCCAAAGTTGATATTTAAGTTTAATGTCTTTCAAGGACGCAACACGATGATTTTGAAGAAAATTGCTCCACCCTAAACTACCCTTTACATGGAAAATTTTTCGAAAATTTTGATTTTCTTGAAAATGGCTCTAACGATTTTTATCCGTGGTTCAAAACCCGGATATGTTATTGAATTTTTCAGTCCTGATTCCATTACAGCATTACAGCATTGTTCACACAATGTTTGCACGGCAGTTAGTGAAATAATAAAGTATTTATATCCATTCACCAAAAAGCTAAGACGTCTCCAAATATTCCAAATATTTCAACCAAATTATTCTTTTCGGCGAAACGATGCTATATTGACAATGATTGAATTGGACATATTTGTTACACTCATCATGTAGAATCCATGGTTAACGTATAGCCGAAGCAGTACCTTCCACCTGTATATTTCATTTGTCATGAAAATACCCTAAATATATATCTTAATCAACATTGAGTCATTTTTGAGGAAAACAATGTTTTCGAAAATTTTTGCATGTAAAGCGTACTTTGGGGTAGGGGGGTTTCTTGAGAATCCTAGTATTACATCCTAGGGAGATGTCGAACTTAAATACCAAGTTTGGTATTTAACAGACTTTTCGTTGTTGACCTATACTGTTCACAAACACACGCAACTTTTTCTAAAAATGCTTTTTGGTTTCCTTTCTAAAATTCATGTCCCATTTATTTCATTGCACACCGAATGCTGTAACAACGTACGATAAAAACTCTCAGCGTCTTGTTTTTGTAAAAGAAAAGTGCGATTATACCGGACGAAACTTAGAACAAAGTCTAAAGAAATCTCTGTAGAGTAATTGGACGATTTATAATGTTAATGATTGCCCTAATGACTCGCAATTACATATTTTAGAACGATGCATCATTTTATTCATATGGCCATTAAGAATTAATTATTGTTAATGCAAACGTTCTTAAAAGTAATGCTAAATGTGTAGCAACACAAGAACATCACCTCTCGGTCTTCTATGACGAAGGTATGTGGTTATAATTTGTATGAGAAATCTATTCACTTGAATTAAGAGGCTACGAATATCCGACTCTGCCGGCAGACAGCATGTTTCCCGGTGCCATTGAAGTTGCTGTTAGGCCGGCCACAGGTCCAAACGAAGGTATTGAATAAAACAGCAGTTATATACAATAAGATTTCTTCTTGGAAGAAATGAAATAATTATCCATCTTCCCCACAACAGCACTAAGATTTTGAAACAATCCTATTCAAGTACAAAGAAATTGTGTTTCATTTATGTTATATTGCTTATTTCTTGATTTGTTGATATTTTGTTGGGATTGAAATAGAGAGCTCTATTTCCACATATATGAAGATGTCAATAATGTGTTTATTTCTCAAGCGCTGACGCAAGGAGAAATCGGATGAATATGGTGCTTCTGATGACTTTCTGTTTAATGTCTGATAATTATAGTAGGAATATTAAGGCAGTTGACCAGCACTAGAAGGAAATAAGGAATAATTGCTTCCGGACACTTATTACCGCGATAAAAGCAAAAGAAAAACAAACACAGAAAGAAATATGTTAATATCCTCTTTATTATAGCTGATGATGTGGTGAGAAAACCTAATCACGATTCTTAATGCGGATGCCTGTGCAAGAGGACTATTTTTTTCTTTCTTTCAAGTGCAAATGCAACCATATTGGTTTTTTTATTGTAATTTGTTCAGGAAAAAGACCCGAAGGGGTATGATTAATATACAAGGTGACTGAATAACACTTTTTGTAGCTGATATTTATGACTTCACTAGTGAGGTTAATTGGTATCGATAAATAATTTTGAGAATTTAGCATGAAGTAAAAGATGATTTGAAGACGAAACGGCAGCAGAATTAGGATAAAATAATTGTTCTTATGAATATTAGCTTTGAGCTTGAGGTCTTCGGCAAAATATGTGTTTTCTTCTTGAAATAAACTGTTGTTTTAAAGAGATCTGCATTGCTGTGCAGTAAAATTTTGCTTATAGTGGTTTCACTTTAACCAGTTCACTCAAAGTCACGCAAGTATATCCCCATTCCTGCTGTATATCACGGCCTCTCAAAGCTAAAATCGCACCGGGTGCAATCCAATGTGCAGAGGTTCCTTGCACCGTGCATCGCCACGAGTCGGTTAAGATCGGCTCTACTCGCGTACCGCAGAGAGAAGCATGTAGACGCTAGTTTATCAGTGAAATAGATACGTGAAATACAAATATCTAATAATGAAGTAACCTGCTCCAAAGAAAGCAATGAATGCCTAAAGCTCATTTAGATCAGAGTGGGAACTTTCTCATTTCTTTCAAAAGTCGTGACCATAGAACCAAATACCTCATCTACGGTACAATAATTTCTTTAAAAGACACTATAACAGAGTACACATAATTCATCAAAAAATTAGGGCAGTACTAGTGCTTTCTAGATCATTAAAGCAAAAGATCAGTTTCAGTATTAAAATCAAATTAACTAGTTTAAGATTACCCACCGCACGTAAACATTAAGCAGTGAGGAAGACAGAGACGGCAAAGTGAGCGAGAGAGAGAGAGAGAGAGAGAAGCATAAAGAAAGAATGAATGGATGTTTGCACCGAGGTGAACTTTTCGTAATAGCATTGCAATGCACCGGTGCATGCGCCCTGAGAAGTGCCCACATTTCCCCACCTGACGGTGCGCTGTTCCTTCCCTTGGAGGAGTGTAAAAGAAATGACCTAAAGTGCGCTGGTGAAAATTATAATACTAAGCTCTTATGGTTCACCAGCTACAACAATTATTCCGAATGGAAAGAATTCCATATGCTATTTCAAAAAAATTCAATATTTATATATGTACATGTGCATCTTTATTGGTGTCAGATGTTTCGGGGACGGCCATCCAGTATAAAAATTGAATTATAGGTCTGAAAATAATTTGTAGCTCAGTTAAAAGGAAATTTTAAGGTTACAAAACTTGCACAGAATGTCTTTCTTCTGTTTTGATGCATGTCCTAAGCCTGTGTTCCATGCTATCGTGTATTCTATTCCTGTAGTGTCGTATTTGGCTAAATTCAGTGTGTCAGTATTCGGTACAGTAGTAGCATACACCAGAGACCTCAAATGTTCCTAGACGAAGAAATCCATTGGATTCAAACCAGGAAATGGATCCCACCTTGACCTATACGGGAATGTATCATTCAAGGAGTTACTTAGATACTATCCGACTGGAATGAGCTGGCACACCCTCGTGTGAAAATCACATTCGTTGGATGTTGTCCAGAATAGCATCATCATTATTAAAGGATGCAACTCATTTCTAAGAAATCGTAGACATCTCTCTGCATTCAGGAGCGCAGGAAAGAAATAGAGATCAATAAGATGATCATAAATGATTCCATCCCAAACGTTTAGGCAGAGTATCTGTTGATGTCTGTCCTGTCGTAGTTCATGATAGATTCCATAGGCCTGGTTATAAGGATTATGAAATTTGAAGACACAGTCGCGAGTAAACCCAGGCTCCATAGTGAACAAGGAGCATGCAGACAATTCTGTAACATGCGATGGTAGACAGTTCTTCTTCACTCACAGTCCGCTACTTTTAATACTTGCAGCCCCTGAAGGTGATGCGGGTACAGAAGATCCTCATGCACAATTATCCAGATAATCATGTGACTGACGCCTTCCCGTACTTTTCCCTCTTGGTCTCCCAACACCCGAAACACTCCTCTCAAATGAACCATTGCCTCTTTCAAGCTTTCGTAAATTCATGAGAACGTTCGTGAACAAGATAACTGACTACGGGTCCTTTTGCATAAAGCTCATTTGCTATGATGCATTCTCATCTCCAAAGCCATACATGTAGTGCTTATGTGTCTGTTAACTCACAGAATACCTACATTTTCTTCTGCCTTTTGTGCTCTACAACAAACAACCTAACAAAAAACAGTCAATTAGCGGCCAACAATTTAATTACATTAATTATTATTGGTGTCAGCGAAGAGGTAACTCCATTAATAATTCAGCGATTTTAAGTCCTAAGTTCATATGAACCTTTTTTACTATTTTGATGTTCCCTAAATATTTGGCACCACTGTAGATGCACCTGTATATTATATAGGCATACATTATTAGTAGAGTGAAGAATCGCGTGCAGTAACATGCGACACAGGTTAGCTGAACACGGAGAGTGAATGACGTAATCAGTACCGCGCAGCCGTCGTATATACAAGCACATTAGCAGAGGCCTGCAGTTGTGTATGTGGGCGAGTATCAACAGTAAAAACCATAAGCACTAAGCTTATGGCTTATCGCATAATCTTCCGCCCTTAATTATTTATTAACCATGTAAGATTTTAACCATACAATAAATTGCGAAAAATATGGGGGGACTTGGTTGAATATTTGTAAACTGTCGAATTTTGATAGCACGTTTGCTATTTATTAGCCATTTGGTTTTTGAGTTATAATGTTTACTCAAGCACACATTTTCCTTTCCCACACATAATGGACATGCTATCCCCTTATTTTCTTCCTGGCTATGTTATCTATATATTTTCTCTTTCCCATCTATTTTTTATGGACGTATAAAATACAAGTGATAACTGACTAAACAATTTTTAAATTTCTATACGTGTCACTCCCCCCATTTAAATTTGAGCAACTTCATTTGCTGTTATTCTTGGCAATCCTAAAACTTGTTTACAAAACACCCTGTGGAGAAAATCTACAACTTCCCACCCACTTTCGAGACCCCATATTTCAATACCGTATAACATTCTAGTCTCAATCACTGAATTATATACTCTTTCCAACTATTTCACTTCCATCTCTGGTGTAAAAAAATAAAAAGTAAAAAATAAATAGAAATGGACTGTTAACAGAGAAGAACCAAATGTGAAATTTAGACACTTTGGAGGCCGATCCTCTTGTGTTTACAGAATAAATGCAACGGTTCGCAAGATTGACAGGAATAATTTTGTCTGAAATAATTAATACAATTATTTAGTTAAATAGCTAAATTGTGTTAAAGGGTTAAACAAATAAAGCGTTTGAGAGTGTTATTTCCTAATTGGAAACACTTACAAGTATCGATCCGAGGAAAAAGTGTCACAGGTCCACAACTGCAGCGAGACCTAGGTATTTAAACATAAATAGAAAACTACTATAGGTCTTGAGGCAAGACAAGTGCAACTCCCCTTAAAGGCTGATGGCGGGAAGTTGCGCAATCATGTATGCGCAAAAGTCATAACGTTTCCCTCCACGAAGGAGTGAAGTTCGTTAGCATACCTTTAGTGCATATTGCTAATGACATATATGTAGAAAAATTAGCTTTATAACGAACAAAGTGGTTTTATAACTATGGTTATGTGTCAACAATTACTTTCATGTGGACTGCAATTGTTTCAGCTGCACGCTGTCGTGGTAATGTTTACTCATTTGCGGCAAGCTCGCCCGCATTTCCCCCTTCTCAGCCGTTGCAGAGAGGGAGGGAAGAAAAATAGCTTCCTCTATGCGAACAATATCGATACAATGTTTACTCATTTACTCTTTGCGTAACTTTGGGTTTACTTTACGTTAGAGTTTGCTTTATAAACATTTAATTCACACACACACATACACACACACACATTTACACTCTCACTCATACTTACAGACTCAGGATAGGATGAAGAATAATCCTGGATAAAGAAAAGTTGCCATCCACCAGTCGGGAATTCAACCGGGACCTCTGGTTTTGGAAGCTAGCATGCTGACCACCAGAGCACAGAGACAGTCAACTATGTTTTATTAGCTTTAAGGATAGCACAAGTTTTGTTCTATCAAACCTTTTATTCATATTTTAACCTGGATTGTACTGCACAGAAAATAATTTTAATATTACTGGTCTTCAGAACATCAGATGATGTGTGCGTTGGATAAAGAAAGGAGAGGAAGTGCCGAGGGGAGGTAAACCCTGCAGTTTACATAATAATGTAAGCGAAATTGCAGTATGAGACCAAGATGTCACCGTTTGGCTGACTAACCAAATGCTTCGTTCTGTTGAAGCTCGCTAAGGTGCATTATTGTCGAGGACAATTTGCGGAGTACCGCGAACAGGACGTAGTTCCATGGCCAAGCTCGTAATTCACAACTTTGCGGCTAGGAAGCAATTTCCAGTAAATAAAGAAGTCCCTCTCATTCCTATAAATAAGAATTTTTATCAGTAGCTTTTCACTCGTCTGCTTACAAGAGAATTGCCCCAAATGGACAAGCCCAATTTATTTCTATGTGAATATAAAAGTAAATGTTTGGTCATAAAAAACATGGTAAAATCATTTCGCTGTCTTTTCCGTCTAGCGCAATATATTAAAATTCGAAAATTGTGCTTATCCAGTTTTGCTCTAACACGTACAGCGTACGGAGTAGCTATTATCGTTTGATGTTATAAACGTAACATTGCTCCTTTTGGATTCTTGGAATGGACCGACTGATAACACCATATTTAATGACGAGGGAATAACAAGGATTTTACACAAAAATTATTAAAAAAGAACAGATCTCGTGCAAACTCCATTTCATTTCACCATCATTTAACACAGTCGGAAGAGTCGCAAAGGGTGAGTCTGGCGCATCTATGTGTTGGAATTTGTGCTCTGTAACTTCTGTTCTCGGAGTAGGGGCGGCGCTGTGGTCGCCTGTCTCCGTGGTGGGGGGCAGTGTGAGGCTGTCTGGCGTTGTTGAACCACAGTACAACCGATAATGTAAGCGATAAAAATCGTCATAACTATAATATCCACCCGAGGCTCGTATTCGAGACTCCTGTTCGTTCTCCATTGACCGCCCTCTCTGAAATTGGGTTTTTCGTAGGTTTCCCTAGTCAATAGGCGAATCCTGGAGTGGTTTCTCGTGTATTACGATTATCTTTACATCATTTTTCTTTTAAGAGTACTCCTCGTGGACAGAGATCTGCTTTATCATCGCCCTCTCTAGGCAAGACCCGCAGTGGGATTAGTACCAATAATAACATGAAATCCTGTAGCTACAAAAAAGGCTGATCCGGAAACTGAATCTGCAATAGTAAAAGGTGCTTCAATTTTATTATCCATTTCTTAATTTTTTTATTGCAGTGGAATTTAAATAATGTATTAGACCACTGTTTTGAAATAGTGTATAGATGAATCCTAGAACTATGAAGGACTTCCCCGCGTCTTTGTGGTCCGTTTGATTCTAGCTTCCTGTTCTAATTCCTAAACCGGTTTAGATATCTCTAGCACAGACACCTTAAAGGAATTAATTGAAATAGGCATGATTGTTAAAGACCAAACTGTAATCAAATATGACTGTGGTAAAGGATGGAGAGGGTCCTCGTAAAATAATCTGATGACGGGGTTATGTTATACCACATTTTTTGAAAAATAAAAGGAAGTGCTATAATACTGAAATAAATCGATACATTTATGATATAAATAGCTTACCTTTATTTTATTGTTAAATGGCAAAATAATATGAAAATTACTAAAAACACTGTTACAATATTCTAAAAATTTGGCTAGATGGGGTTAAATCACTGTTGCCGTAAGGGTGATTGCTGTGGCTCGTTCGGTTAAGTGCACGTGAAAGTCAACAAAAATAGCACATTTTCTTCAAGGGAGATTATGATATTCTAGTTCTTCCCTTCTCTTCGTCGTTGCATGAAAGTGCATAGTGAAAGTGAAAATGCGCGGTGAAATGGAGAGAGTTAAGGTCAGATTCAGGGCCAAACAGGACATAGCACTGTTGCAGAACTGCGATCTAGCTGCATCATTACCATGCGAATCAGGTAGACTTCTCCGAGTCACACCAGATGTTATGTAACTTGGCACACTTGTTAAATATTGATATACACCATTAAGTCATCGTAACAATCTTTAGTTGTATCGAGACTTGTTCCTCTTCCGGACTTGCTGTTTTATCTTTAACTTGCATTCATAAACATTGTACCCTGTTTCTTCCACAATCACAAATAATCTGTATGGAGGCATTTAGGACCCCAGCTTACATTTCATTTTTAAAGATGGATATGCTATAGTAACCATTAGTGAAACTGAAACTATTGCGTTTTTTATTTTACTGTTATAAAACACAACAGTGTATCAGAAGGAACCAAAGAGATAAAAATGCAAACAATTACTAAAAACTCAAAGTTTAAAATATTACTGGATCATAAAATGCTGTGTTATTGCAGTGTTCTCTTTTACTTTCTCTATCACGTATAGTAAGTAGAGGAAGTATTGTATTCCACCCAAAAATTCGATGTCGAGATTTCACCGAAAATATATGTTTTGAGGCCCCCTGAATAAAATAAAAGCATTTTTAGAAAAAGGTCCGCATGCGTGTCGGCGTGTCTGTCAGTGTGGGGACAACATAACTCAAAAACTAAAAGTTGGTTAAAAACCAAAGTTGGTATTTAAGTTTAATATCTTTTAAGGAATGTGACACGAAGATGTAGAAGAAAATACCTTCACCCTGAACTACAGTTTTCATGGAAAATGTTTCGAAAATGTTTATTTTTTCGAAAATAGTTCTAACGATTTCGATTAAAATGCCTTTATGACGAAAAGTACATTTTAAGTTTTCTGAAAATAGCCTATGTAGTCCTGTTTACTCTGGATGACTTTTGAATAACTCGTACGCCGTAAGAGATAGACCAAATCTTACTATACAAAAAATCTAGATCTCGCTAAGACAGTTTATGTCCAAATACATTTTTTGTAGCGTGAACTCTTTTGGAGATATTCCTTGTTATTTGTGAGTTTCGGAAGCTTCAGCTTTCGCCAAATGGAACATCGTTGTAAATGTTTTATGAGTTAGCCTGCAAAGAGAACGGAATTTGAAAGCTTCAAAAGATTTAACTATCGCTCAAAACCTACTGTGTTCCCAAATTCCCCTTGGACCTACAAGGAAATACGCAACAACTGCACGAAGACGATAGAGGAGTAATAGTTTGTAAGAATGATTAGTACAACAGTGGAGAAAGTCCTATGATTGCAACACATCAGAGTTTTTAAACACAGAAACAGAATTGGCTTAGAATGCTCAATTACCTTTATTATACAGTGGTGTTTTTAGGGGGAAGGGTATATGCGTCCTCTGTGTACAAAAGTACCACAGTCATATAGACTTGATATATTTCTTTGTCTCTCACATGTACATGAGACACATCTAGATAACTTCGTTCTTCGGTGTCACCATTTCTGCCACATTTCCCATCAGGTGTTAAAATCCACTTTTATTTATTGCATCTCTTATGGCTTTGGTTCGTTTCAAAGGAGTTGGAAGTCCATGTTTTGCCAAACCATAACACTAACAGTGCCCATCACCAATAATGGTCTGGTTAAAAAAAAAACTGGTGAATGCACAGCAGTCTCCAATGCCCAAATATAAAAGTAGCAGTGTTATCACCTGGATAAATCTAAACAAAACTCCTGCATAAAAAAGCTTAAGAATTAAAAAGTATCGTAAACCTTTTGAGGGCTATTTTATGATCCCATAACAATAATTCTTTATACATATAAAGACATTGTTTAAAACGTGATTATTTATTTAAAGGCATAAAAAGGACTCAAAAAGGCATATCTATACCGCCAAGTTTGTACAAATAATGTAGTACATATAAATTAAATGTAAAGTGCCTCTGGGGTCAGGAATGACCCCAAGCAAGATTCAAGGGATAATGTGAGGAGTGGAATGGTATGGCCGAAGTTCGACGCAGAGAACGCAAGCTACTGGAATTCACCAAGTGCCAACTGTGACACATTTACCCCATTGTAGTATTTTTGGTTATATCTGGTGACATTTTGTATGTCCAGTTAACATCAATACCAGCCTGTTAGGGTGGTGACATAGACCTTACCCTGCAGATACTCGTGTGGCTTAAATGGTTGTGTTAAGCAATTTCTCTCCCGAATAGTTTTACATCTCCCTGTTGGTTTATAATTGTTATTTGATCTTTTGTGTATTACTGTTTAACAGGCAATCAATGCGTTTGCAATTAAATAAATCTAGTCTTTTTAGTTCAGTACTATATTTTCGCCCAGGAGAAAGTAGAAAATAACAAAGGTATTTGAATACGTAACAAAGGGATGAGTTAACATTAAAATGAACGATTTTCCAATCTCAAACCAATATTGTTTTATAGTTGACCATCTACCTAAGACTTTATTGTGCTAAGCAGGCGCTAGTTTATTATTACACGGAATAATGCAACCGCTGACCTTAGGAAAGGAATGTCAGTATTACAAACTTCACGTCATGTTGTCAACAGTGACTCATTGGCACAGAGCGCGAG
Organism: Tenodera sinensis; assembly: GCA_030765045.1. Lineage (NCBI taxonomy): Eukaryota > Metazoa > Arthropoda > Insecta > Mantodea > Mantidae > Tenodera > Tenodera sinensis. The sequence goes on along the minus strand of CM060968.1, from coordinate 103,464,758 downwards.
TTGTTAACTGTACTACTAAGGCTAGAATAACATTAATAAATAACCGCCAATAATAAAAATAATGAAATTACGATATGCAAAATATTTGATAAAACGCCTATAGTTCTTCAGTTTTCCTTTTGTTCCCAGATACTGCAAAGCTTTCGTCCATTTTACGAAGAACACGTGTTCATGAAGACAATGTGTGCTAGGAACTCTTGTCTGCATAGATCACGAAAAAAGTCGGCCAAGGGATTCGAACCTGGGAAAATCCTGAGTGCAAGCCTCACACTTTACCGCGATGCCATCTCATTCGATGAAACGGGAGTTGAACTGGAAGAACAATTTGATTTCAGGAAGAGAAAGGACATTATAAATGCATGAACTTCAATGAGCCATCTAGAAACATAATGTAGAGACATATGACATTGTGGGTCTGGATAAAGCATTTTACAGAGCAAGAAACTGGCGAAGGAAACTGAACTCTGTGTATGCCAACGATGGACAGCATCTCCAGATATTGAATGACAAAAATAGTGCGGTGTTTATGTATAACAACTTTTTTTAATGTATTGTGACAAAACGACAGCAAAGTTGTTAGTTTTTTCTGTCACTTTATTTTCCTTCTAAAATTGAAGCAAAAAGATACAGTTCTCTTATATCTTTAAGACAATCTACAGTTCTTCGTGGCCTTGCAACAGCTGTTCAGTACTCTCGTAACACTGACACAAACACGTTTCTGTCTTTCAGTTCTTTCTCTCTAACAAATTGCTGGCTTCGAAGATCACACTCACTAAGACTACCTGTCACAATAACTTCGACGCGACGTATCAGTGTCCAAACACATACAATTCCCTCACACACGCTCTGCTAACTGCTGTCTTGTTTTAACATCCACTTCTCCATCACATAAAACTACTACTCGTCCCTTTTGTCCCACAAAACTACCCCTCTCTCGCTGTCCTGCAAGCTTTTTATAGGTGAAAATGATGTAGCATGGAATTTTCTGGAAATTCACCTTTTTCCCGCGCTTTTGGAAACAAGTAGGGAGTAGAAGCTTTCGGAACGTTCTCGAAACGCTTTGTTCTCCCGTGCTCATTGTTGAGTGTCTCCTTACCACGGGGGCCAAATGACGTATTTGTCGACGGGCCCTTAAACACCACTCACTCCCTCACTCCTCGCCGCGAGTGGTGTATGAAGTAGCTTGACCTTGGTCTTTGAGGCGTGCACTAGCGGCCGGCGTCACAGTATCAATCAATCAACCAATCAAATGTTCTTGAACTGCAGTTAGTCTGCGCAATTAAGTTTTTGAATATATCTCGCATATGACTCACGAATGATTAAAATAGCAGCTATACTAGAAGTTATACTAGTAGTTCTAGTGGTAAAGGACAAAAAAATTATTTTTGAGGATTTTAGAGCCTGAAGTTTTCACTGAAGTGATAAAAGTCAATTTATAAAAGTTCTGATGCACTTGCTTAAACTGAAGGCTCTTACAGATACGTTGCCATTGCTTCCTTTAGATGAGATGCATCAACAGAGATGATTAAATACGTAGTGACAAAAGGAGTAGATTTTGTTTCACACATGATAAGGATAAAATATTACCAAACTTCAATTATTCCAAATTCTATTTTGAGTCCCCATTATGCGTCCTGCGTCAAACATGACGTATAAGACTCAGATGTTGCAACGACTCCATCAAATTTCTTCGAAGTCATCAAGCAAACCCTGAATTTTCTCATCTCAGACTTGCCATTCTGGACTTGCTGTAATTACGCTCCACAAGGAACACGTATTATGGTAGCTATAATCAAAGACGTGTAATTTTGGTGGGGATTGTCCTTTTCAATCAGATGTTTCGGATCGCAGTCAGTTACCTCATGGTATGTGTGTATACCTGTCAACTATAACCTGATAAGTATTAAGTGGAGTTGCGCTGGTGTTAACTGTGGCATTCTACGTAGATTCCTAGAGGACAGACTGAAAAAATTGAATTATTGGTTGTGATCGGCAACTTCCATGTTAGTAGCAGTTACTTAAACGCATGAACCTACCTAAACTATTACCAAATAAACTGAAACTTCTAAAACACTTCTAATCTTTTGTAATCTAGCCTTGTTGTGAATATTTCTGATGTTTGTAGTGTTTAACGCCCGCTTTTACTACTACGGCACCGCAGGCGGTGACACTGATGATACATGGAATGAAGATGGAGCACCGGTGGAATGAGATGGCGGGGGAAACCGGAGTACCCGGAGAAAACCCGCCCTGACGCCGCTTCGTCCACCACGAATACCACGTGTGGGTCCCTGGGATCGAACCCGGGCCGCCTAGGTGGTAGGCGAGCGCGCTAACCGCTCGGCCACGGCGCCGCCTGAATATTTCTGATGAAGCTCTGTACTTTTGATATGGAGATGCTTTACATAACCCATTTTTCAGAAATACAAATGATTTAAATGTCACATAATGTAAAGTAAATGGATGACAATAAGTCTCCTTTAGACTTAATCCCCCAATAGTTTCATTTATGGAAAAACAAATCCTCTAACCTCAATACTCAAATAAAGGCAAGAAATTTTACCTTCCTAATCAGACTACCTATACATCTATTGATCTATTAGTACAAGAATGCACCTATGCTACGGGGGCTAACTCTAGGGAGCACAAGCTCTTGGTCAGAGAAAACACCACTCGATAGTGGCAGATGGAGTGGACACAGGGAGTAAGAACGGCTCTATGGACTAAACTGCTGATTCCTGAGATCGTAGCCTGGACATTTCGGAGGCTTGGAGATGTCGGATATTATGTGACCCTTGACTGGCCATGGCCGTTTTAAATCCTATGTGCACCGCATGGGGCTAGTTGACACAGACCTCTGCTCGTACTGTGCACAAATGGACACACGTTCGACTTGGTCAGGTTGACATTTGTATAACGTCTTACCGCTTATGCTGGAGTCCCAGGAAAATTGGCGCACTATTGACCGAATGATTACCTCCATTCTCCAGGCGAAGGAGCAAGACGAACGTGCCGAGTAACCCCGGCGTGGCTTGTGCTGTACACTATGAAATAGCTTCGCTGGTACAAGGTATTGGTACATCAGTACGATGACCATCTTCAGCCTTTCTTCCTGAAGTAATACCGCTTAGTGGTTCCAGGAAGAATCTCTCACGGCTTGCAGGGGCATTTTAGTTGGTGGGAACCCAACTCGCCCGGTGGGTGTCTAATAAGATTTTTCCCCTGCCTAAAAAAACTACTGGCACTACCACTACTGCTGCTGCTTCTACAGCTACTAATACTATATCTTTTCCGGCCTTATTTTAAACTGCAATGTAAACAAAGTGTAAAATTGTATTCCTCCGCTTGCATTTCGTATCGCTGTTAATAATAATGTATTTGCGTATCAGTTTATTCCATTTATTGTTGCTATAAGATGTTCAAACTGTTTCTGAAAATAATTCTTTTAGTTATTTTAAATGTGATGCTATTTTGTATGTTAGCCAACGGACTATATTTTCATTCGCGCGAAGTTGTGCGGTTCGATCAACCTATGGAATGTTACTCAAACACGTGCTGTTGTTTACATTGCAGTTTAAAGTAAGGGCGGTGAATGTATAGTACTACTACTACTGCTGCTATTACTATTACCACTACTACTAAGAATAGTTCATAGAAGACTGAATAGGTATAGAAAGTCATGTGGATGCAACATATCAGATTTTTACCTCTTGTCTGATTTCCTTACTACAGCACTTGAGTTGGTGACTTAGTGTTCTGGGATGCTGCTAGTGCATTGAATAAGTAAGCTCCAAAACAAAGATTGTCCAGGTATCTCAATTCCTGTATATAGGCTTATAATATTAGATGAGAAAAGAACATGATGTATGTGAATTAACGGTTTGCTGACTTAAGCTGTCATTCACAGTCAATGTCTATCTATAATCGGTGTCAAGGAATGAAAATACAGCACAAAACGTGAGCCGAATAAGAATTCCTCTGGAGTCCTTGCCAACAACTTGAAAAGAAGGCAACTGTCATCACCAAGAAAAGATATCTGTGTGGCATCAATGTACTTATAAGATACAGTGCTCAGTATATTTCGAGATAAGCTTACCAGAAAGATTATAAACACAAAATGTAATGTTGTATGGGTCTTAAAGTTATGGAATTTTTGCACTAGGTCAGATATTAAAGTAGGTTACCCATGTAATTCTTCCTCTTCAAAGGCGTGCGTAAATTCAGCACTTTTTTAAGTTCATGATAAATCAAGAATAACTTGGGAGTGTATAGGATATGCCAGTATTGGATGAAAGATGATGTTTTCCCTGGAAAAGGATGTGCTGATCCCTTCATCTGCTATAGTGCGTACCCTTAGCAGTCTAGTAGTAGTCTAAACATTGCAGTCACACAATTTAATGGCGGCTTATACCTGAACATTTCCTGATGTGCAAGTACATTTAAAAGGCGCAAATGATATATTACAGCGTGATTCACAGCATTTTACTATACAACACAGCAAAGCTTGGCAAGCCTCTGATTTGATTTTGGTTGATCAGCTCCTCCTGCCACCTGCCATTAAATTTGTTATCAAATTAAATTATCAAATTGTATTAAATTTTAATCCCGTTTCTCTATACTTGACACCACAGGCGATTGATGTCTTTGAGGGTAAATATTAATTAAATATTTTGTACGTTAACAACGCTGTCAATTGCCAGGATCATATCAGCACCGCCGGTGTGCCGAACTTCGTCCCGCAGAAGTTCTTTTACATGTTAGTAAATCTATCGACATGAGGCTGTCCTTTTTAAGTACACTTAAAAACCATCGTTCTGGGCATTGTTTGAACCCGCGACCTTGGGGTCAATAGGCCAGCACCTAACCAGACCAACATCAGTCCGTGTGGCTCAGTTAATTAGGTGCTGGTTGGATCGTTCTTTACTGACAATTTCTCGTTAACATCACTATCATCATCACCATCTCCATGTAACAAAATAAAATCTTCACAACTGATGTATACCAAGGTTTATTGCGCACATGTAGAATTATATTGTAATCGTTCATTGCACAACTTGTAGTAGTACACATAAATGACAATAATTCACACTCAAGTTCTTCACACCTCCCGGGTAAAGTATTTCTGACGAATACGCAACCTTAAACGATCAAGTATGATTAGATTAATACATGACGAAGTTATACGTGCCAAGTCTGCTATGCTGTATATTGCAGAATCTTTGCACGCCTTTTTTCGGAGCAGAAAAAAACTAAAAACTATTAAACGTTATCTAGAAAGAGTAAATTTTATTTACTTATGCACTTGATTTTCCTAATTCCTTCACTTTTTCCAAAGTCTGTTTTTCTCTACATTTCTATACTCTGCATGCTACAGTTGTGTATAAATTTGTTCTGACGAATACAATTAATAATTACTTCCTCTTCTCTGTGTGAAAATTTTCATTTTCTATTCATTATGTCCAATTTGCAAAGTAAACAAACCAATACCGCAACTATAACCTCGCTTCAGATCGCTCAAGCTCAACTGAACTGGGAAAAAAAAAAAAACGAAAAAAAAAAACAAAAAAAAAACGGATTATCACGTAATTTTCGACGTCTAGATATCTGGAGAAAAACTAGAAATCTGGTTCAGTTTTCAGATCGGAGGAAAACATGACTACATATGTATTTTTTAGAAGTGGCGGATGACCTTGAAAGGATCTGCGCGAGTGACGTCATGCGAATTAATATTGGCAACGTCTTTGCTTTCTACTTTTAATAAACAAGGCACCGCTGATAATACGAGTGGACATTGTACTTAATTACGCACTGTCCCGCATTGTTTACTACACGGAAGTCGAAGAGGTACTAACCTCACACCCCTATGGTCTCATGAATACATAAATGAATTCGATCATAAACCACTGCGCAACTTCAGGTCATTCGCCACATCTAAAAATACCTCTGTACAAGTTAGCTTCTGAGGAGCAGACATACTCTGGACCAGAGAGAGTAGTCAGGATGGGTGATTAACCCAAAGGACACTGCGACCTCCATTCATCTGCCGTGACTACCACGCCACAGGAGAAAGGGATGAAGTGAAAGAACCACAGCAGGCCACAGGCCGTAGAGTAGCAGGTTATAGAGACGCTCCGAAGCCCTTAAGCATACCAGGCTCGAAAACATTCCACTGCTGGAGCGAATAACGCCGCGAAACCTAGAAGCACACCTGAAAGATGGAAAGGAAAAACGGAAGGGAAATCGTCATATAAGAGTAACCACGCAAGCATTCGCCTACTGTCCAGGAAAACCATGAATAACCCAAAAGCAGAATAGGGGTCGACATGAATCGAACCCAGGAACCTCCCAAATGCGAGCTTCACGCGTTACCGCGGAACCATCTCCCTCGGTGGACAATGAACTAAATACAAAATTTGATTTTTATGCGGTATTTCGCCTTTGAGACAAAGGAAACTTCTGAAATTGAATAAAACCATAGTTTCAAACGGTGTTATCCTCAAAACGTAATCTTTTAATTAAAGTGCATGTGATTATACGAGACAAATATCACATTTCTTCTTCTTCTTCTTTGTCAATTTTACCTTTCTCGTATGGAGAAGTGAGCAACTGGGTCAGGCGCTTGTCAAGGAGCGAAAAAAATACATAAAATATCCAGGATGGGGGAGCAGCCCGACATCTAGTATGAGGGTGAAGAAATGGATGCAATGAAATATCAGTGTAATGGATGATTGGAAATGTGATTATGGAACAATTGGTAGAATGAATGGCGAGGGAAACCGAACAACCCGGAGAAGACCTGCACAGAAGCCACTTCGTCCACCCCGAATCCACATGCAGTCCCCTGAGATGGAGCCGCAGCCGCTTTGGTGAGAGGCAAGTGAAGCAACCGTCCGGCTAAGGCACAATCACCTCTCAAACTTGTGATTTAAGTTTACAACTTGAAACACAATATACGACGTTGTTAACCTCAAAGATGATGCTAATCACCCAAGACATTCTTCATAAAAATCGATCAAGAAGTGAAGCTCCGAAAGATCGAGGAATGGAATATTAGAAAGTACCGAACAGTTACAAAACTAGATCCTTAAGAGTCTGGATGATCGCCAACTTCACGCTTTTGTGATTCCAAACGTGTTTCGCTTGTCGGAAGAACGTATGTAAATGTAAGTGGTTTTGCAATGTTGTAACTAATATTCTTATTCAAGGAATGCTTTATGAAACACAGATGTTTTAGAATTCAGTTGACAGTACATAAACACATATTTACTTCCTTAGTTTTGTTCCTTTATAATTATGAAGTAATGTGTAATGCCTACAAAAGGAAAGAAAAATATATACGTTTTTACTTACCATAGTGCCCATGCCTTAGCGACCACATTCCAAGAAGTTGTAAACCTGTCCCTCACCGTTCTTCCGCTCCTAATGACAAGAACACAATAGAGAGGACCGGTTACTGTTGTGCATTCAGATTATTGTTAAAAGTTCTGCTTGTTAAGTTACACTACAAAGCGACAGAAGTAAAAGACGTACAACACCATCCACACGATCAGTTGGCACTCTAAAAGACTGTGGGATGAGGAAAGCCCTTATGGTATCGGCGATGTTATACCAGTAAGTATGGAACCACTATTATAAGGCTTCTTTGAATACTTTTGTACCGAGTGAGATGGCGCCGAGGTAACGTATGGAACTAACACTGAGAGGTCTTTGATTCAATTCCACTGACCGTTCACTTTGACCTATGGGTTTTTCGTGGTTTCCCTAGTCGGTGGGCGAATACTGGGGTATTTCTTTTTCTACCAGCTCATTGTCATCTATTTCGGGGTTGTAGGACCAGGCATCGGTGCTCGGTGGGTTGTGACAGGGGAATGAATGTGCGTTTTGTGGAGTTTCTTTCCCTCAGGACTACCCAGTCAGGATCGCCTCCTGAGGTTTATGGGGCTTGAGAGTGGATTCGGGCGGTGTAGAATGCTTCCAAATGCAACGTTAGAGACCCCACTTGTACTTAGGTCCATTGTATTCGGATGTGGTCACCGTTAGGATCTCCCACCTCATCCCTCTCTTCAAAGGGTCAAAGTAGAATCCGGGAGATTACGAGTGGTGCTCTGCCTCGGTTGGTTCGGGCAAGAACGTCAACGCGGCAACATAGATGTTTTCCAAGGTCGGTGAACTCTTACATTAATCTCATTGTAGGTACTCTTAGATTGGTCAACGTAAGAGTGCAGAACTAAAGGTACATACAGTATGACTTGTATGACAAGGTTCTGAGGGACTTAGCACTTCGACCTATGAAATATCCTCCCCGACGGGGTGCCCCTCCGATAGGGAGGGGTAAGGAGAAAGGATAATAAGGGTTGTCGGACATGGGGAGAGATGACAGGAGAGGGCACAGTTCCTAACAGCTGGTTGTTGAAACTCCCCGGTGACAGCTCGTATAACGGGCTCCCCTCTCCCCTGAAAGGCCTTTCCCGATCTTGTGGACCATGTTTTATAGAAAGCGAATTCCCTGCAGTGTAGCTAAAACTCCCACCGACACTTAGAACCCTGAAAGAGTCAACTAGGATGATGTTTGAAGTAAAATGAGAAATGGTGTGAATTGGAAATTCAGGGAATGCAACCATTCTTTCCAGCATTCGCTTAGGGCTTGAGAAACCCTACCCGCCCCCCAAAAAAGAACTTGGGTCAGTAAAGATAATTTTGCAATTTTACTTTATCATTTACATAGCAGGTAGAGTGTAGTAGTGCCCATCCCATAAGGTCCACATTCCAAGAAGCTGTTAACCTGTTCTCACCCTTCTTCCGCTTCTAGTGACATGAACACAATATAGAGGGTCCTTGCATGATATTCTTAGCGAAAGAATCTGCTGTTGCCAAGTCGATTACAGCTGTGCATTCAGAGTGTTGGGTAGTGGAAACGCCGTTAACGCATGGGCGATACTATATGTATTGAATTCCACCTAAACATTTGATATCGAGACTCCAACATAAATACATGTTTTGAGCTTCCCTTGCTGAAATAATTAGAAAAAACAAATAATACTGAGTAAAAGGTCCGCGCACATATGTGTATGTGTGAACAGCATAACTCGAAAACCAAAACTCAGATACATACCAATACCTATCCAGTTCTGCAAATTTCTATCACTGTTAACATGAACTAGGGACAAGACTAAGCGTTTGTGGGAATAGTTTATGCAAAAATGTGTAGAGACAGTCATTTAAGAGTAACTTATCAGATTTCCACTCTCAGTGTGTATCTACAACACTGTTTATTCCAGTCTTTAAGTCCCGGAAATGTCACGATATACATTCCAGGCTTTACATTGTCTTTTGACCTCAATAACCGTAATTCTGTACACTTTGCTCGTAGTCAGTGGCGGCCAGTCATTTAAATACCGCTTAAACTTTCAGTACAAATCAGAAATGTCAGATAAATACAAAAATTAGTGGGTACTTTAATTTAGCATCTTCATGCAATGTAAATATTCAAAGAATCCCCTATCAACATCAAACTAGGTATAACTTGGAACAGTTTTAGTAATTTTTTCTTTTGTCATAAATGGCGGTTAACGATTTTGGTTAAAATAAATTCTTAAGATATTTGCACAAATAAAATGCTTAATTTGAATTTTCTGGGAGTAATTTGTGAGGTTTTCTTCATCCTGGGTGAATTTTATTTATAATTTTACATAACTGGTAAGCCATAAAAGATGGATGACCAACATGATAAACAGGACAAAAAATCTGATATGTTACACTCACATGACTTTCCCTTTTCCTGAACAAACCATTCTAATAAATATCCTCAATCTACTTCACGTTAATCAAGACAAACATCTGAAGTAATCATCTTATTGCTAATTTTGTGCAGGTACAAGAGTAATATGGGAATGCATTAGGCTTTAAAGCAGGCTGTTCCAAATCGACGAGTTTGAATATGAGTACACGCAAATACGCAGCAGAGTTGCGCGGAGCACGACTGTAAAGGGAGGGCGACGAATGATGATAGCCAATACGTCACTAAGCAAAGGCCATAGCTCCAATCATTCCTCGTTGCAGGCCTCCGCACCGCGATGGCATCTTATCCCACAGGATAAGCTTGCAGGCTTACTCACGAAAACCGGCGCAAACCGCTTTTCGGTTATGACAGATTACGATTATGATTATGATTATTCTGTTGTTTAACGACGCTGTCAATTGCCAGGATCACATCAGCGTCGCCGGTGTGCCGGAATTTTGTCCCGCAGGAGTTCTTTTACATGCCAATAAATCTACCGACATGGAGCTGTCGTTTTTAAGCACACTTAAAAACCATCGGCCTGGGCCGGGTTTGAACCCGCGACCTTGGGATCAGTAGACCAGCGTCTAACCAACTGAGCCACCCAGACCGACGTGTGACAGATTACCAATTTGCTTGTAACTTATAAAGAACTATTTCGTAGAAACCATTCACATTATACCTTTCCTCTAATAAAATCAGCAAGGCACAAGGGTGATTTATTTAACCACAATTACTCATGTATTTTTGGACGTGGCGAATGAAGTTGCTAGGGTGACTTCATGAAAATTTATGGTTGGGATAATGTCCCCATTTTCTACTTGAAATAAACAAGAGACTGGCGATAATGCGAGCGAGCACTGTACTTAATCACGCGCTGTCCCGCGATGTTCACTCAGAATCTTATGGTGTTATAAATACAAAAGTGAACTCAACCATAAACCACTGTGCAACTTCCAGCACATTCGCGACATCTAAAATTGCCTCTATATGGTTCTATTGTTACTTTCCCGCCTAATCTTATAAGTACGATTAATCTCCAATCTTTCTCTTAAAAAACACATTTAATTCTTCAACTGTGTGTATATTTATTGTTGCAGACATGCAATATAATCATATCCGAGAGTTGGTTTACCATTTGAATTTTTACTGCCCTTTATTTGTTAACATTTACTTACGATTTGATGCATATAGCATTTAAACTTAACTCTTTCGACGAAAGATGCCATCTCACCTTCAGTTGTTGACTGACTAGGTCAACGCTATCAGGCGATCACCAGTTCGCGTTCAAGGTAGCAGAGCGACCCTGATACTACTTTTGAAAGAGATAACAGTAATTAATTTTATTTTTGCGTAAATATTCCTGTTGTTCATTACCGTAGATCGTAGTTATTTATCTAACTAGTGTATAATCTTACAGACTATGACACAAGTGTATGTTTAACGAGTTCACGAGTGTCACAATGGAAAGATTATACACGTATTACACACGTTTTATGTAATTTTAGCGTTAAAATACGTAAAAATAATTAACAAGTTTACCAAATTAAAAATTATAATGTATCAGAGATCACAAATATATGACATAATATGGTTGCTGAGCAGCTGTCCCTCATTTGTTTCAATGGAAGGTAATGATAAAACTATTGAAAATATGGATTGCATCCCGCGAGACATTTTGAAGCCAAGAGTGTTGAGAGTTATTAATTAAAAAAAAATGTTTAAACATGAAGAGTTTTGTGGATGAGGTGATTCTTGTGTCTGAATGTTGCTGCACTTGCGAGAGTGACGATTTCAGGTTTTCTTTCAGGCACATTGGGAAAAAGTATGTTATGGCTATGGTGACGTTGCTGTCATGTTGCCATGGTAATTGGGTCATTCATCTTCTGGCACTGAAGCCAGAAATAGGGTAATTTCGCACTACTTATGCCATCATAATAAGCTGTTTTAATGCTAAGATTGCATAAAATAGTATATTCGAAAATCTTCATTCTGCAAATACGTATTTATTGCTCTTGTAACGTAATATTCAATTATAGCAATGTCTTAAGGCTTAGTCAGATTAGACAGTATATTCTTCACGTAGAAGCTTGCAACGCCTTCGTAGCATGGGATTTAACCTTACTAATCTTTAAGACATGACTTAAGCCATAAAGTGTTTTATTAATGAATAACAGTGACCACGAAAGCTTACGCTATAAATTGAATGATTTGCTTTGACTTAGCAATGTGGTTTTGCGGTCTAATGAACGTGGCGAAATACGCAAGCCATCAATACATCTACCAGTGACCAGTACTCACTCAACGTGTATGATGGTGTGAAAAAGTATGTCGCTTCCACTGAGAGCGTGCCATAAAGGTTTTCGTTCATTGCTGGCCAGAATGTGCAACTAATAGTCACTAGACATTGCATTAAACATCTGATGGTTGCACTCATATGTATTTCTCTACGCACTCTTGTATAGCCATGGAAGAGATGATTGAGCGCAGTAGGAGAGCAGAAAATCTCACGTCGTCTTACAGCACGGTTTACACAAGTCGATATTTCAACATGCAGCTGTGTTTCTGTTCCATTTGGTATCGTCTGTTGGACACACAAATAGACTGTACCTTGAATCGCCACTCGCATTTGTACACATACTGGTGTTTGAGTTATGTGTTTACAGTCACACACACACACACACACACACACACACACACACACACACACACACACACACACACACACACACACACACACACACATTTTTTACTCTCTCTACTACGTGTAGTAAATTAGAGGAAGTATTGTATTCCACCCAAAAATTCGATGTCGAGATTTCACCGTAAATATATGTTTTGAGGCCCCCTGAATCCAAGAAAAGCATTTTTAGAAAAAGCCTGTGTGTGTATGCGTCTGTCAGTGTGTCTGTGGGTAACATAACTCATAAACAAAAAGGCGCTTTAAAACCAAAGTTGGTATTTAAGTTTAATGTCTTTCAAGGATATGACACGAAGATTTTGAAGAAAATTCCTCCACCCTAAATTACCTTTTACATGGAAAATCTTTCGAAAATTTTGATTTTCTTGAAAACGGCTGTAACGATTTTGATTAAAATGACATGTTTAAGATATTTTTATGACAAACGAAATGTATATTTTGAATTTTCTGGCTGCAGCCTATGCAGTCCTGTTTACTCTAGATGACTTTTGAATAACTCGTAAACCGTAAGAGACAAAATCTTACTATACAAAAAATGTAGATCTTACTAAAACACACAATTTATGTCTGGCTAAACTTTTTTGTAGAGTGAACCATTTCGGAGATATTCCTTATTTGCGCGAGTTTTGGAGAACTTATACTTCTGTCAAATGGAACATCGTTATTCATTTTTTTATATGTTAACCGTGCAAAGAGAACGGACTTTGAAAGCTTTAAAAGACTTGACTATCGCTCAAATATTCCCATATTCTCCTTGTAGCTACAAGAAGATAAACAATAAGATCGTTTCTGCAAAGGTTTATCTCAACATGAAGAAGATAAGGGAATAAGAATGGTTAGTACAAGAGTAGAGAAAGTCATGTGAGTGCAACACATAAGATTTTTGTAAAACTGTTTCTTTTTATTCTGAGAGTCTCAAAACAGGTATTTTTATTGGAGTAAAATACGTGCTTTCTGTACTTACTATAACTACATAGTTGAGAAAGTAAAAATATTGATCATCCAATGTCCCCAGATACAATGTTTCATTGGCTGGCGGATGGACCACTATGGCTCTGAGCGCTTCAGATATTTTCCCAAGCTGGGTGAAGATGTCTGTGGCAGACTTTTATGAGTAATCGAGATTAGCATACCCAGCCATCATGTGCTGTAACCTGAGCCCATTAATTCCAGTAACGAATGTCTGTTGCGACAACAGTTGATTACAACACAGAGAAAGTAAGAAAGGCGTCGGTCGGTATGTGAAACAATTGGAAAGGTATGTGACGATACAATTGATCATATCATGTCAAGTGGGAGAGAGGCCAGCCTTCTCACTTCCCTTTCAGGCTTCCAAAATGACAATTATTACTTTCTCTCCAGATTACTTATGGGAAGTATTTCTATTCTACCCAAAAATTTGATATTGAGATGTAGAGTTGTTAGCCTTATTATACAGTGATGAATTCAGTATAAATCTATGGACATTTGAGGAAAATTAACATTTTCTGTTAGAAAAGTTGTGCACAGTGTATATGCAATAGTGAGAGATCCAGTATACAGACAAATGCATTCAAATGATATCTCATTTGATGTCAGTAGTGCAATATATAACAAGAGATCAACGATTCAGGTGGTAGTGAGTGGAATTCGGTTAAAGGCAATCATCTCTGATTGGTGTTGGTGTGTGCATTCTTGCCTTTACTGCAGATAGGAAATAGACACCATTAGTGACAGTGCTTTTTGCGCACATAAACCACTATCAAAATAGTTATCATATGATGGAAAAGCAAAAATCGGTAGATACATGAAAATGGGACTTTAAGTGCCAAATCATCCAGAAGTTGAACCGGTGAAGTTCAGTGATCGATACTTTCATTAGATTGGGCGCACAATTTGAACAGAACGGAAAATAATATTGGCAGAGAAAAATTATTTTAGGCATCAAAACAGTTATCTTTGGGCAAACTGTTATACTTCTCAACTTGTTGCTGCTTTACTGTTGTCAGTAACCACCAAACATGTAGGACAAAGTTTGTCAAATGATAAACAACTTGCATCCAAGAAACGACTGCACACATTAGCTCTAACACCCAAACATAAACCGGCTACATTGGAGTTTGCTGAAAAACATGTCACACTCCAGAATGGGATGAAGTGATCTTCAGTGATGAGAAGTAGTTTAATTTATATGGGCCGGATGAATTTAAATATTAATGGCATGATCTTAGTGCTATGCATTATATCAAGCTACTGATTCCTTTTCTCCAGTCTTGGTGATACTACTATATTGCTAGTTGGTAACAGCGAGCATTCTTTTCTCATTGACTGGTAGAAGGTGCCTGTGGCTTAAGGGTTCACCGAAGTGAAAAAGGTGATTTTGTAAAGTACTGAAGTTAGAGACTTTTTTTTTCACAGACATTACTAGCAACTGAAGAAATGTGTGTACCATATTTCATTCCAATATCTAATCCCATTCTTTATATATTAATTAATGTATATCAATTTTTTGGGCATAATCAAAATCTATCTCCTCCAATACACAAGAGCTCATTTTCTAAATTGTATCTCTTATTACCTTCGTAACAAATTCAAGGAAGGTAATTGTGATATAGAGAATAGTTCTTCTCTAATAAATAATACCGCAAAGTGTAAAAATGTCAGAAAAAAGAGCGCGTTATTATATTAATTTTTTAATAAGGTATATGCAATATTAAAATTCCAAACAGACATTTTGTTACCTATATTCTGAACTATGTATATTGGGGAAAAACTAAATCTCTAGCTAGATTTTTGTGGGATAAGATAGATTTTCAATATGAGAAAGTAACAAAAAATCAGTTTAAAGCTGAAATGTGGGGTGCCGGCATACCCATTTAAAAGGCAGAGGCGCACCACTTTAAAAATGGCATCTAAGATATGTGTCCCCCTCTCCCTAGGGGATTAAAACTTCGCAGATATATTCTTTAAAGTACGGTGCATATTTTGCAATAAAAATCCAAAAGTCTTTTATTTATTTATATTTTTTATTTTATATATTTTTTATTTTTTTATTTATTTATTTATTTTTTTTTTTTGACCAAATAGGCTAAAATGTCACTTCGCTGTTCCCTTAATGAACGATAAGTAGACAGATGTACACAAGAGATCGCCTGAACTCATTAAAGCTCAAGTGCTTAATGGTATACACTTTAAAAAGACTTGCACAAAGTTCTCTAACCATGTGAAAACTGATGTCAAGCTTCTGAGTAATAATCAAATTCCCAAACATGCATGATGATTTGGTGTCTGATGAGGTTTTTCAAAGAAGTGAAATGAACGAAATTAGAACATTAACACATTGTAAGTATACTTATTGGTTTAAATGTTATGAATAAATATGTTAAATTTAGTTTTCTAATAATATAGGCATGAATTCTCCTAAAATAAATACAATAAAAGATTAAGAGGTAGAACCGGAACTTAAAAATTCAATGCCACAACTGGGATTTGAACCACAGACCTTCCGCTTGCCGGGCGGACGCTCTACCACTGAGCTATTGTGACAAACTGCCAGAATGGCATTAAACTTTGCCCACACACGGCTTGTGTGTTTAAAAACACCAACAGTAAGTTTGTTGGCATAAATAAATAATAATTACAATAAAAGATATTTAAGTCGATGATGTGTTCAGGTGTTGAGGAGATATTTCTGAAGTTTCCCTTATTTTCGGCTTCAAAACCTGGCAACTCTATCCAAAGCAATTAATTTAGAAGCCGTGTGTATGTGTGTGTCTCAAGTTCTTAAACATTAGATTATTACTTTTCCCTATGTTTATACTTTTATCTGATAATGGCGCTGCCATTTGTTATGATCATACCGGCGCCGACGTGTGCCGGAATTCCGTCCCACAGGAGTTCTTTTATATGCCAATATCTACAGACATGGGGCTGTTGTTTTTAAGCATACTTAAACACCATCAATCTGGGCCGAGCTGGGCCACTTGGTATAACATATACTATTTTTAGTGATTTCAATATAATACGTCTCCAAATAACTTATGAATTTTTTTTCTCTTTTTCACAGTCATGTAAGGAGCCCGAAATTTCAAATTAAATTATTTTGTTGTTTAACGACGCTGTCAATTTCCAGCGTCGCCAATGTACCCGAATTTCGTCCCGTAGTAGTTCTTTTATATGCCAGTAAATCTACTGACATGGAGCTGTCGCTTTTAAGCACAATTAGAAACCATCTGTTTGAGTCGGATTTGAACCCGCGACCTTGGGATCAGTAGGCCAGCGTCTAACCAACTGAGCCACCCAGATTGACGTGAAATTTCAAAGCCATCACATAGCAATATGCTTCTAAAAAATCTGATTGTAGCTTTAGCCAACCGTATCTTTCTTATATCTACAATAAAATGTGTAATTAAAGGTATGTTCCACCATGTCATAATATAGCACTTATACGTCACTGTAATACACCTCATTATATCCACCTGTTGATAATACTGCTATCCACTAATCAAAGATGCAGCTGTTCATAACGATGCCGCTAACCACCAATCAAAAGGTGTATGTAGTAATCAATACTCTACCGTATGCTTATGTTCCCACTCAGCTTAAAGTGAAACTATCAATTCCCATATGTTCAATCGAATAACAACTAGTTCGAGTTTAATCATTAGTGTTAATATTGTAAATAACATTCTAATAAATTCAGTTTGTTTTCTCGTTTTTGACAGATTACTTTTTAAAGACTATAGCATATTACACCCTCTGCATCATTGTGTCAAGGCCAACAACAATAAAGTCAATAATTTCCAGTTGAAGGCGCCACTATCGAATCTTGTATGCACAACTGAATAACAAATGCGTGATTAAAATGCCGGACACCAGCGACAGTAACACAGCGTAGAATCGCCACTGCTCGTTTCATAAAATATACTCGTATCTTAATAGCTGCCATTATGCTCTCGTTGCATAATATATGAATCTCGATTAACAAGAAGGGGATATAGACTGCGTTTTTGTATGAATGATTTATATGACAGCAGAGAAAGTGGAATGAACGTAACGAATCCGGTTTTTCAAATCATGTTTAATTGTTGTTCCCGTTTAATCATTGTAATACGTTTTGAGGTGCTTATTATAGACTTAAACATTAACATATTAACAAGTTGTTCTGCATTTCTTCATATTTGTATAGTTACATAAAATTTTATATAATACTACACTGCATTATATTTTATTTTCATTGAGGCATTCGAAAATTAATCATAGTAATTATGGAAAAAACCAATCTCATGTCACAGAAAGTAACTATTACATATTTACAGATGTCCTTGTATGCCAAAGTGCGTCACTTCCCAGTACACGATATCATTAAAGGCGTAATTGCACTTAAGCACTAGTTACTGTAAACGCAATGCAGGGCTAGAATGCAACAAAACCTAAAGCCAGCAAAAAAATAAATAAATAAAAACAGAGCGGAAAAGCTATATTGCAACTACGAAGTTCACAGCAGTAACGCGTAACCGGTTCCTACCACGTGATTTACTTCTCCTGAGGAAGATATGACAAATAAAGCTTTCAGTTATTTTTATTTCTCTTCTAAAACTGAATCACAAAAACAGTTCTCATCTTTACTTTCTCTGGTAAGTAGGGGAAGTATTGTATTCCACCCAAAAAATCGATGTTGAGATTTCACCGGAAATATATGTTTTGAGACCCCCTGAACCCCCAAAAAAACATTTTTAGAAAAAGGTCCGTGTGTGTGTGTGTGTGTGTGTGTGTGTGTGTGTGTGTGTGTGTGTGTGTGTGTGTGTGTGTGTGTGTGTGTCAGTCTGTAGACAGCATAACTCAAAAACGAAAAGTCGGTTTAAAACCAAATTTGGTATTTAAGTTTAGTGTCTTTCAAGGATGCGCACGAAGATTTTGAAGAAAACAGCCCCACCCTAAACTACCCTTTACATGGAAAACTATTCGAAAATTTTGATTTTCTTGAAAATGGCGCTGACGATTTTGATTAAAATATTATAAGTTTGAGATATTTTTATGACAAATGAAATGTATATTTTGAATTCTCTGGCTATAGCCGCTGTAGTCGTATTTAATACGTATGGACGACTTTGCATAACTGGTAAACCGTCATAGATAGACCAAATCTTACTCTACAGAAAATGTAGATACACAATTTATGTCCAAATAAATTTTCTTGTAGGGTGAACCATTTCGGAGATATTTCTTGTTATGTGTGTAAGTTTCGGAAAACAGAACTTTCGTGAAATGAAACATCGTTGTTCATTTTTTATATGTTAAGTGTGCAAAGAGAACGGAATCTCAAAGCTTTAAAAGCTTTGACTATCGCACAAAGCCTACTGTATTCTAATTTTCACCTTGTAACTACAAGAAAATGAGCAATAAGATAATTTCTACAGATGTTTATCGAGACTAACATGAAGAAGATAGAGGTAGAAGAGTTTGTAAGAATGGTTAGTACAAGAGTAGAGAAAGTCATGTGAGTGCAACACATCAGGTTTTTTAAAATCAAAGGAGTGTAACTGGAAATTAATTTGATATAATTAAATTACCGCTTCACAGCCAGGCTACTTCCGTTCATAGAAACGATCCTATGTAATAGTTTTATAAACGAGTTGCGGATTTCCTTTTATAATCCGAATAACATCCATGGTTATGTAATTTGATCAAGCCGGAACAGATTTAGAAGTTAGGAACTCGAGTGAACCTATTTCCTATTCTTTCACCGCCGCAGGCTTTCCAGTTGTATGGGCACTGTTTGGTTGTCAACAAATGGCGGTAAAGGAGCGATTCTCAACCTTTTTTGGTTCACAGCACACTAGCGTAAGAGTTACGAGGTTCTTCAATTCTTTTGCTATGCGTCCGTCATCGTTGTTCCTCTGGAGGAAGAGTAGCAGTTTGCAGAACCTCGGACAGAACGAACACTTCAACTGAAATATATGAACTACTTGGCACATTTTGTAGAGCGAAGAAAGAGTGCCCAGAAACAGCAGTGGAAAAAGTGAATATCCTGTTACATTTTTCCACCACCTACTTATGCAAGCTGTGGTTTTCAGCAATAACCAACATGAAAAACAAAACCAAAAACTTTGAACAGGAAATGCGTAGGGTCGTCTTCAATTCCACCACGAATTGAAATTTTTCTAAGAAATAACAAGCTCACTACTGATAACTCAAACTTGTTGCAAGACAGGCATGGGCAAAATTGGCTCAAAAAGGCGTTCTTGACTCACCCTAGGCGGCGCCGTGGCCGAGCGGTTAGCACGCTCGCCTACCACCTAGGCGGCCCGGGTTCGATCCCAGGGACCCGCATGTGGTATTCGTGGTGGACGAAGCGGCGTCAGGGCGGGTTTTCTCCGGGTGCTCCGGTTTCCCCCGCCATCTCATTCCACCGGTGCTCCATCTTCATTCCATGTATCATCAGTGTCATCGCCTGCGGTGCCGTAGTAGTAAAAGCGGGCGTTAAACACTACAACAACAACAACTTGACTCACCCTACCGGCCATCCCTCCCCTTCAGTGCTGTTCAACTTCCGACACGCCTCATTCAGTAGCGAGTGCCTCATTCGTCGGCACTCTGTTTCATGAAGAGTGGTAGAGAAAATTTATTGTAAGTTACAAAAATATTAAAGTTTTCTGTTTAATACGCGGATTTAAATTTGCAATTATAAAGTTTACAATTCCAAACGGAACATAAATCACACTTTTGGTGATCTAGGTAAATATTTATTTACAATTTCAAAAGGTACTGAAAGAATACTCGTGCCGATATTTCACTTTTTAGGGGTTTAGTTTCATTTTAGTTTATTAATATAAGCTAATGTATTGCTGTTTCAAAGTTTGAACACAATATAGAGCTTAAAACCAAATGTTGATCAAATAGTTTTAAAATATTTTAAGGCTAAATAGCAATGAGAGTTTACTGCTTCATTTATTGCGAAAGATAAACAATTTAGTATGTTAATCGTAAGGCAGTGTAAGAATATTACATGCATAAGATAAAGGAAGGTTTTTAATTCAGGGGGCCTCAAAACATATATTTCCAGTGAAAGCTCAACATTAAATGTTTGGGTTGCATACAATACTTCCTCTACTTACTATACGTAGTAGAGAAAATAAAAATGTAGACCTCGTTGAAGTACACAAGTTATGTCAAATCCAATTTCTGTGTGGAGATATTCTTTAATGTTACTTTGAAATTTCAAATACTTGTTCATACTTTTCTCAACAACAAATCGCCCTCTCTATTCTCTCTCTCTCGTCATCATGCAAAAACAACGGATTTCAAAGACATCACATAGCGACCAACTTTGGAAAGATTTGATTTTGTAAGAATAGTTCACAGAAGAGTGAGTACAGAAAGTCACATGAATGCACCTAATCGAATTTTGTTCTGCAAAGAGATAGGGTTAAATGATGTACTTAACACAGTTGCGTAAATATGTTCATTCGGGAACCAAATTGCACACCTACAAATAGCAGAGCTGGTTTGTGTTATCTGCGTATGAGGGAAGGAACAAGAAAGCTGCATCTTGGAGAAAGTTGTTTAGGAAGCTGGACGTTTCCATCAGATCCATTGACCGGTCTTAGAACAGTATAGCGTCTGTGCTCCGCATTCCGGAGGTCGCGGGTTCGATTCCCGTCGACCGACTAACTTGGGTTTTTCCCTGCTTTCCCCTTTAATGCTATAATCACATCAGCACCTCCGGCGTGTCGAAATTTTCGTCCGGAGTTGTTTTACCTTCCAGTAAATCTGCTTACTCCGAACGAGGTGGCGCCACGGTAACCCGTGCTACTCGCATTCGGGAGGTTGTGGGTTGAATTCCCTTGACCAACCTTTTTGATCCATGGGTTTTACCGGGGTTTTCTCGGGTCGTCAGGCAAATTCTGTAAAGGATACTTACACTTACACTATCCGGTCTTTTCACGGTTGAAGTGCAGGCGATGGGCGAGGGCGGTGCTACCTCGTGAGGGAATTCCGCACTCTAATGGCTTTTCTCGGCGTATGGGTGGCGTTGTGGTTACCTGTCCTGCTAGGATAGGCCGGTTAGTAATCCAGTTTCCTATATTCCCTTCTACCGCGCTTATTTACATTCATTTTATGCTCTCGGGTTTTGTCACGGAATCTTTAGGCATTTGTTAGGATGACATTAGAAGTAATTCACCTATGCCAGGCAGGTGGTACTGGAGATTAGTGTACTGTATTTTATTTCCTTAGTCTTCTTCTGAATTATTCACTTCTTCTTTCTTTTCTTCTTCTTCTTCTTCTTCTTCTTCTTCTTCTCTCCCTCATTTGTAGCTACGGAAACCCACGGGACACTTCAAGTCAACCTAGACGAACTTAACCCTTTAAAATGTTCGGGAAAACAGATCCCAAAACTGTTACACATAAAAATATACTACACAGCCAACTGAGAATTGGGAGTTAATGTTTTCTAATTCAAACTTAGGCAAATGCTAAATGAGTTTGGTTACCCCTACAAAATTTGCTGTCTACAGCCTTCTGTCGTTTCAAGCTTCTTTTGTTATACATTAAATGGCGTAAGCTTCTTATATAATAAATATAATATTTGTGACTTAATTTCGGAAGAATTTAAACATGTGTTTATTTAATACTGTCTTATTCACATGGATTATATATTGCTAAAGATCGGTTTAAATTAATTTACAATTGAATACCTTGTGAATTCCAGTTTTGTTACTGATGTTTCTTTCAGTATGAATTATGTGATATTAAAAATACATATTTTACGTTGTTTCAGGAAATGGATCCAGGGAGCAGCAGCGGAGTCATACCGGAATGGTTCCGGGGACGTAGTATCTTTGTGACGGGAGGTACTGGGTTCATGGGAAAAGTGTTACTCGAGAAACTGCTGCGATCTTGTCCAGATATCCACACAATCTTCCTGCTCATTAGGCCTAAGCGTGGTAGTGACGTAAGATCTCGTCTAGATGAGCTCCTCAATACAACGGTAATTATGGTCAGCTCTAACAGAACGTAGAAAGTAAAAATAAAGGACTAGAAGAATCACAGCTTTCATCAAAAGCATTCTTCAAAGTAAGACCCTCTTCTCCTTGTATATTCCATTAAACAGCAGAATGGAATTGAACTCACTGAAAATAAATAATTAAATAAATATACAGTTTTATGTGTTACATTCATGACTTTCTCTATGCACTATAGTCTATTACTTTCTCTACTACGTATAGTAAGTAGGGGAAGTATTGTATTCCACCCAAAATTTCGATGTCGAGATTTCACCGGAAATATATCCTACGTTTTGGGCCCCCTGATTAAAAAACAAAAACTTTTTAGAAAAAGGTCCGCGCGCGCGCGTCTGTGTGTGTCAGCCTGTGAAAGTATAACTCAAAAAAGAAAAGTTGGTTAAAAACCAAAGATGGTATTTAAGTTTAATGTCTTTCAAGGATGCGATACGAAGATTTTGAAGAAAATTCCTCCACCCTAAACTATCCTTTACATGGGAAATTTTTCGAAAATTTTTATTTTCTTGAAAATGACTTAACGATTTTGATTAAAATGCCATATGTGTAAAATATTTTTATGACAAATGAAATACATGTTTTGAATTTTCTGGCTATAGCCTATGTAGTCCTGTTTGCTTTTGATGACTTTTAAGTAACTCGTAAACCGTAAGAGATAGTCAAAATCTTACTATACAAAAAATGTATATCTCGCTAAAACACACAATTTTATGTCCGAATTGTTTTCCCTGAGAGTGCAGGACAATCAGTTGGTAGGGGTAAAGCAGAGCGCGAAGGCCTCGCGATAACGAATGTCAAGGTCACTCACGAAACTCATAACAGATGGAAGTCGCGGTTCTTACCTGCCCAAAGAGTCATCATCATAGTTACACTTTCATAGAACAAGAAATGAGAAACGAAGCTTAAATACGTTTAATTGTAGATGCAATGTTTATCTTTGCATTTCTAATACGTCGTTGTTTATTTTAATAAGTTATTCAGTTCGAATGGTTTCTGTAATGCTAATGACTCCAGACTAACTGGGCAAGCAAGTCAGGCATTGAATTGTGAACACACAGAAGCAAAGCGGATGGTTTATACTGATAGGCGTTGTTCATTTCGTGACGCAGTTACGACCGTGTAGAAAACATAAGGTAGTAAATTATGTGATATATTTGTGGGAAAACTGTTAGACGAAAAGAAAGAACAACACACTAAATGTACCAAACTATCTGCAGTTACACCCCTAAAATCCTGTATGTACAGATACTGTCTCATAAGTAATGTCGTTTTTAAGAAAAACAATTATTCGAAATGTGTTCTGACATCTTCGAAGTACAGACCATTAGATTCTATGGTCTTGAGCCATCTTTCAGCGAGGTTTATTATCCCACGATGGTACCAGTCTCTGGTTTTTGATGCCAAGAATTCGGTGAGACCCACTTGCACTGCTTCAATATTGCCAAAATTTCTTCCACGTAGAAAATGGGCCATGGATCGAATAATATGATAATCTGATGGTGCGAGATCAGGGATGTATGCTGGGTGTGGTAGCAGTTCGATTCCTCCCAATTCGTGAGTTTTTTCCGTGATTGTTCGTGCAGTATGGAGTCTTGCGCTGCCCTGTTGCAATAAAACTCTATTTCGGTTAACAAATGCTGGGTATCTCCGTCTCAAAATTTCATGAACTCATTCCAGTAGTTGAGAATAAAGATCCGCATGAATCGCCCGCCCATTTGGAACAAACTCCCAGTGAATCACACCTTCAAAATTCCACCAGACGCACATTACTTTTGGACCGAAACGATTTCTTTTAACGATGACTTTGAAAGGTTGGCGGGGATCTTTTCTTTTTTTTTTTTTTTTAAGTTAACGTCCTCCAACGTCATATCGGACGAATGAATGAAATGAAATGGGTGAAATGATGCTCAAATGAGCCCGAGGTCCATGGAGCTTTAAGTTACCCGACATTCGTCTTCTCAGGGTAGGGAAAACCTCGGAAAAAAATCTTACCCGGATAACTTACCCTAAGCGAGATTCGAACTCGCGACCTCTTGAACGTGAGGCAGACACGCTAACCATCACGCTACCGAGGCGGGCAAAAACGACATTCCGGTACCGGGAATCGAACCCGAGCCTCCTGGGTGAGAGCCAGGTATCCTAACCACTAGACCATACCGGACCGGCGGGGAGCAAGCCACTGCTTCGAGGCATCAGGGTTTTGGTAATATACCCATTTTTCATCACAAGTGACAATTCTCCTCTATCATCCATGGGATTACGGATAAGCTGACGACAGATATCCACTCTACGTTGAGCCTGTTGAGGTGTCAGTTCATGAGGTACAGATCTACAGCTTCTGTATGATTCGCCAAGTGTCTTAACGTGGTGATGTATGGTATCTTTCGATGCACCAAGTTCTTCTGAAAGCTTACGCTTACTTTTTAGCGGATTTTCTCGCAAAACTTGGCGTGTATCCTCAATTTCCCATACTTTAGGTCTTCCAGAACGTGGTAAATCTTTAGTGTTCTCGTCTCCAGTGTTGAAACGTTGGAACCATCGTTGTGCCACATGCTCACTAACGACACCTTCTCCTTCCACTTACATATTCTTCGAGCTGCGGCAGCAGCTTTATAATCTTATTGCCAGTACTGCTTTAGAAGGACTCTCAGTTCGAATTTTATCGCCATTTTGTGATTGTTTATTAACAACTGAAGACTGATACATGCTCGAAATGTACGCAGCACTAGCCATGGCATCCTGTAAATAGCATTGCCAAACTAAAGAAACAAAATAAATTTTCCAAAACACCAAAATAAAAAAACTGACATTAGTTATGAGACATCCTAATATTACCCAATGCTACTGTTTTTACTCTCACCATTACTCGTGTTTACGTACTATTATTATTGTTATTGTTACTATTATTATTATTATTATTATTATTATTATTATTATTATTATTATTATTATTATTATTATTATTATTATTATTATTATTATTATTATTATTATTATTATTATTATTATTATTATTATTATTATTATTATTATTATTATTATTATTATTATTATTATTATTATTATTATTATTATTATTATTATTATTATTATTATTATTATTATTATTATTATTATTATTATTATTATTATTATTATTATTATTGCAGATCTTCGACTGGCTGCGAAAGGAGCACCCTGAAGCCCTCAACAAGCTCGTCCCGATCAGTGGAGACATAATGCAGCCCGAGCTAGGCATCAGTTCGGCAGATCAGAAGATTCTGGCAGACAGCGTGTCCATAGTCTTCCACTCGGCAGCTACGGTCAAGTTCGACGAGGCTATCAAGATTTCTGTGGGAATGAATCTGCTGGGAACGAAACGCCTAGTTCAGCTATGCCACAAAATGACGAAGCTTGAGGTAGGTAAGCTTTACTGCCATTAAGTATAAACATTATCTGCCCAGTCTTGCAACTGAGTACGACTGAACAGGTGAATGTTTTGCTCACTAATCGGCTCCCGCTACCACGCACGCATTCACACCTACAACGAATGAAAGTCCCAAATAGGTCAAGGCTCGAAAACTGGTTTCGCCACTGTCTGTGTGTTTGTCATCAGCTACTGTAAATAGGGGAGGGGTGGTTTTCTTTCAAGCTTTCCAAGCAAGTAGGTTTTACTGCCAACATTTCTAACCTTCCGCTCTACACACACCCCAATGTTGCACGTTTGTTACGAAGCATATGTTCACGACTTTGTTCCGGTAGATACGCTGGAATCCAATTATTTAATGTCATTTCATGTCTAAACGACTCATTTCAGTAACAAGTAGAAAATAAATGTCATCTTTTGAAGCTCTACTGCTCTATGCTAATTGCGGAAGTAAACAATAAAGGTGTATATGTGTGTGTGTGTGTGTGTGTGTGTGTGTGTGTGTGTGTGTGTCAGTGGCGGCTCGTGCCTTACAAACTAGGTGAAGAAGTTCACTTAAGCATGCTGAAAATACAATGCAAAGCCGGTGTCCCAGGGTGCAATATTTTTTATCAAAATTTTTGTATCCAATGGAATTGTACACAAAAGAAACAGTGCCTGTCAGCATTAGTGTAACATAAAATAAGCATGCCCGACTCACCTATTTCTTGAAAACTAAGTCGATCCTCCTATTTTTTAGAGCAGCAAATCTGTCGATAGTGTCATCATAAAAGGGATGACGTTCCATAAGATCAGCTAGTAGCTCCTTCTCAATGGAAATGATCGCCAAAGATGAAAGTCGTTCTTGTGAAGTGGTGTTCCTTGACCAAGTCTTGATTCTCTTCAGACAAGAAAAGCTTCTTTCAACGGATGCACTGGTTGAGGGAATTGTTAGAACCAGGGAGAAAAGTTTGTAGGTTTTCTCAAACACATCACGATTTTTCTTCAATGAGCACAGCACTTCTTGGAGTGTAAAATCCTTATAGATCAAATGATCTGCGTAAAACAAGCACAGTTAATTTTTAAGGCGTTGCGGCTTGCTGAATAATTGAGGGTAACACTGTTGCAACTGGCAGAGAGCGTTTGAAGGAAAATTCACGGAATGATTTTGAAATTTTGACGAGTCGACAAGACACAGGAACTGCAATTTCTCACAATCTTGAAAGCGAACGCTTATTTGCATCAATACGTTGTCAAGAATTTCAAAGTAAATGAGCTTAGAAATCTGGAAAGAATTGTCAGCTGATTCTCTTGCAGTACCCAGACTGGTGAGCTGTGACGCTTTGTTAAACAGTGTTCTGAAATATTCTTCATTGCGTCTGCTTTTTATTAAGTCGCTGGTATTTTGAATTTTCTTAACACAGTAGTTAATGTCGAGAGACTTTTTCTGAAGGATGTCAAACAAAATGTCCGTTAAACTGAAAATATCATCGAATACCACTACCAGAATGGTAAACTGAAAATTGTTCATTTTGTTGAGAAACCCTTCGCTAGATGTGATTGTTGTGTCATCTGAATCTACATCGTTTATTAAAACTTCAAACACACGTTTCAGCTTTGGCCAATTGTGAACCATTACATGGATGACCTTTGAGTTGGAACTCCACCTTGTCTCAGTTAATGTTGGTATTCTTTTGGTCAAAACGGAATCCAACACGTACGACCGTTTTGCCGAACAATGAAAAAATGATGGAATACCACTAACATTCGCAAAAAATGTGTGACACTTAGAAACGGCTCTACAGCTTTGTTTTAAAATCAAATTTAAACGGTGAGCCAAACAATATACAAAAATTGCTTGAGGAGCATTATTCTTTATTCTTTTTTGAAGTCCATTCAAATGTCCTGACATAACACTCGCTCCATCGTAACATTGTGCAACTAATTTACGTTCATAATTAAAATTTGCAAGAATATCATTCAGTAAAAGGAACAATGTTTCTGCAGACCTGTCAGCACTCACATCATGAAATCCCAAAAATCGTTCAACCAATGTGCTCTGTGTATTCACATACCTTAAAATGATAGAGCACTGCGACTGTTGGCAAATATCTGTAGTGTCGTCAACTTCAACAGAAAAAAAAATCTGAGGCATTAATTTCAGCTCTAATATGGCCCTGTAAGTATTCCCAAATACATCCAATCAGCTCATTCTGTACAGATTTAGAATCACCGCTGAATACACTTTTGATTTTACTATAGTGGTTTTGGATTTCTAATGGACTTTCAGAGATTAATACGGACACAAGCTCCTTGAAATTTCCCCGATTTAGCGAAAGCGCACTCTCATGACCTCTGAATGCAAGCTCTTGTTTACCTAAATACAATGCTGCTTTAATGATCAACTGCAGAAAAAGCCTATTTAATCTCACGTTTTCATTGAAACGCACATGAAAAAGTCTGCTGTTTTCTTGAAGAGCGTCAGCTATTGTGTTTCTGTTTTTTTCAAAAGTATTTAATTGTAATTTACATTTTAAATGTTCCGCCGAATCATTGTGCTTGTGAAGGGAACGGGTTATATTAATGAAATCTGTGAATCCCTCTTTGTTCCACACGTTAGTTTTGTTGCTAAAAAGTAAACAAGGCCAACAGAATAGCAATTGCAAACTGCGACTACTGCATAACCAAGAATAATTATCGAACCAAGAGCTTTTGAATTTAATGTTATATGACTTTCCTACTTTCTTGTCCTCTCTTTTAATGCGTATATCGATGATATCGGTGGGCCGCCCAAAGCTTAAAACATCTTTCTTGTCTTCATCTTTCCACCTGGAAAATGGGGTTTCTAACAAATTGCAAACTATATCGTTCACTGGATTCATAACAAAGCACTTATATTAAAAGCACTGGAGTCTAGCAAACTCGCAAATTTTACCGTTCACAGTTATCTAAAACACCACGTTTTAAGTTCACCACCAGCTCTTCCTCGAGGTACACGACTACTATCTTCTAAGCGCGCGAAAACAGAAACCATCCCCTCTACCGTATTCTGTGCCTCTACCCAAGTGCAAATATTTCTTGTTTGCCAGAAACATATGCATCCACATGTTATTTCCCCGTAGTACATTGTTTCGTGACGTCATGTTGCCATGGCAACCAAGCTATCTAGTGCAGCAGTTCCTTTCCTAATCCTGACTTCGGCACTTGTCCTTGTGACCGATCAGAGGGTGCCCTCCCACCAATTTTCCCTGCCGACTGCCTGGCTGTAAGTTCCAAACAAAAGAAGGGTTGGTCACTGACCCTGCTACGGCTGCTAGCAGTTGATATTTGTGACTAAACTGTTAGAATGGCAGTAATAATGCCAACATTAACAAAAATAGAATACTGCTATATTCAGGTGAAAACCTCTTCACCTGCTTCACCTGAATAGCCGCCACTGGTGTGTGTGTGTGTGTGTGTGTGTGTGTGTGTGTGTGTGTGTGTGTGCGCGCGTGTGTGTGCGCGTCTGTCTGTCTTGTAAATCTGAATACTCCTGATTCCTGATAAAGTGATTATTCATTAAAAGGTATAAAGTGCAATTCTGCCCATCTCTACTTCAGGTTACCATAAGATTATAATCAGATTTGTTTCTCTTTGTTGACTATTGAACCTTTTTCTTTGATTTAAATGTTACACATGTTTGGAAAGGTTTAATCAGACTAAAAAATTAAGTGCCAAAGCTTAAATTTGAACCAGAGATCAATGGTTTTCAATGTGTTGCCCTAACCAACTGAGCTACCATAGCAACACACTGGCATGACATTAAATTCACAATCTGGTTCACATTTGTCCCTGTTAAATCATGAGGAATCTGAATTTTTCTTCTTCACCTTTCCCTTGTGCTTCTTGGTGTCGGGCTTTCTATCCATTTCTAATACTCCTGTTGATCCTGGGCCATTTTCCTTAATTCAATCACTCCTTTTCCTCTTCTTTCTGCCACTTGTCTAACATGACTCTCCCATTCCAGCCTCGGCCTTCCAATTATCTCTAACTCTTTTCCTGTTACTGATGTTATATTCCATGTACTGATATCCAGTCGTATTGCCTGTTCGTTTTCTCATAATCCAACCAGCCATTCCTTGAATTCTCTGAATCAATAGGATATCTACCATGTGGGTAATTAGCCCTGCAATGGCTTCACCAGAGCCCCAGCCTGAATTTTCACAATTCTCGTCAGGCCTTCTCAGCCATCTTAGCAGTCCTGGGACACAATAGTCCAAATGTGCATCACTCTGACGAGCAGTCCGTTACTTTAGTAGTTACCACCTCCCACGACGAGGACATTGGGGTTGGACTTTGGGAGGCCTGAATTTTACAGTCTGATTAAACTTTTGTAATTTTAACCCAAACCAGTATGTGTAGAAGAATAATTATCATTGTTTGACATATTACTTGTTTTATTTTAGGCCCTGGTTCATGTTTCAACAGCATATTGCAACTGTGACCGTCAAGAAGTAAATGAAACAGTTTATCCACCTCCTGCAGATCCTGAGAAAATCATCCAATGTGTTGAATGGATGGATGAGAGTTTGCTGGAGTCCATAACACCAAAGTAAGTTGGCTCAGCATCTACGCTCTTTGGAATGCAGATAGCAAATTCCATCTATAAATATGTCTTTCAGCACTGCAAATCTGAATCTGAATACTGGAGTTAAACTTTGGCTCACTGCAAAAATTGTGAGCTATCTTAAATTCTGAAAACTATCCCTTCGGCTCGCACATACAAATCCTCACCTGACTATTTGGTCAAATTTTTAATGTTTGTATCTTAATATCCAGCAACATTAGGTACTTTGACATCACTATCTATAATTGGTATCTTTACCAATTTAGTAAAATTGTTATATTATAAGTTAATATGAGTGGTAAGCTCTTAAGAGCTCTTAAGAGTTAAGCTCTTTAAGAGTTTTGGATTTTGATTAAAATGATAAATGATACATACTTTTAATCTCCACTATTTCACTATTGAACTAGTTCAATCTTTAATATTTTTATGCTTGATCATATCATAATGTAGCACTTATATGCCAATGTAATGGAACTCATTTCATCATCCTCTTCATAACGATACTGCTATACACCAATCAAAGGTGCACCAGTTCATAACAACAATGCTAATTTACCAATCAAAGGTGCACATGTTCATAACAACACTGCTGATCCACCAATCACAGGTGCACCAGTTCATAACAACACTGCTAATCCACCAAAGGTGCACCAGTTCATAACACTGCTAATTGACCAATCAAAGGAGCACTTATTCATAATGACACTGTTAATCACCAATCAAAAGATACACATATAGCAATCAATACTTCGTAGCCTACATTCCCACACAGTTGAAAGCAAAACTATTGCTTCTCTCTATGAAATAAAGCTACTCTGTTTAGTTAATAACTATTCTTAATATTGTAAATAATATTCTAGTAACTTCAATTTGTCTTTAAAGTCTACTGTTTTAAAGGTTATAATATATATACTCTCTGTGTCAGTGTCAAGGCCAACATTACAATAAAAGTTGAAGGTGCAACTACTGATTCTTGTATGTATGGTCAAAATAACAAATATATGATTAAAATGTCCGAAACCAGTAACAATAACAAGCAGCGTAGAATATTAAAAACATTTTAGAAATGTTTTAAACTTGACTCACGGTCGAGCATAGTCGTATAAAACTTCAGTATAATGGAAATTAAGATAATTGTATGAATATTATGAAACTCGCTACCACTCATTTCATAACATATACTCGCACCTTAATTACGGCCATTATGTTCTCTTGCATAATATACTATTATGAGACCATTGCGATAAGTGCAAATTCTTATTTACTCTATTTTCTTAATTTTCAGGATAATTGGCAACAGACCAAACACTTACACTTACACAAAGGCCCTTGCAGAACATGTTCTTATAGAACAGAGTGGTGGTCTACCTGTTGCAATTGTTAGGCCCTCAATTGGTGAGTATTACGTTATTTTAAATTGATGTTTTTATAGCCCACATGACTTCATTTAATACCATATAAATATATAGGAGTTTATGAGGAGTCGTTAAAAACATATTTTGTACAAACAAATTGTTTATTCAGCAATTTACATGTTTTCTAAGACTCTGACATAATTTTGCTGCTACACTATCCATCATCAGGCACTATGGGTTGAGAACATTCATGTGAATGTAACACAGAACCTTTTTTGTGTGCTTTAGAATTAAAACTGACAAGCTATATCATTAAGTACGCTCAAGCCATATAATTATGTAACACTACACGTCCATCAATAAAACTAACAGAAAGCTATCTATTGATTTCTTTTAATTTAAATCTCAAAGCACTGTTTCCATTTGCCTCATCACTGAGCTTAAATTTTATGAGAAAGCCTTATAATGCATACTGTAGAGAAATTTAAAAGTTTAGTATTTCCATAGCTCTAATCGTATGTATGATTTTAAAGTTGATAACATTTAAAAGATTTGTCTTGGATTTTACATTGTATTTGTAGGTATGTATAAACATTTTCAGTGACGGCCGCTTGGAAGGAGCCCATTCCAGGTTGGGTGGACAACCTGAATGGTCCAACAGGTTTGCTTGCTGGGGCTGGTAAAGGTGTACTGAGAAGCATTCTCTGTTATCGTGACCTGGTAGCAGATCTGGTTCCTGTGGACATTGCTATCAATCTGCTTATAGCTGTAGCTTGGCATACAGCAACAGCAAGGTAACTATTATACGG
The DNA here is from genome assembly GCA_030765045.1 of Tenodera sinensis. Classification (NCBI taxonomy): domain Eukaryota; kingdom Metazoa; phylum Arthropoda; class Insecta; order Mantodea; family Mantidae; genus Tenodera; species Tenodera sinensis. Next base: position 103,432,123 of record CM060968.1, on the reverse strand, counting down.
GTCCTTTATAGTGCTAGGGATGTCAAGTTCAGTTACTTTTAACAGACACGGAGACTGAAATTTCAAAGTTCTGTACTATGTAAGCTATTGACTTAAAATGTTGTGTAGACTATAGCAGGCCACTAGTAAGCTGTGTAGCAAGTTTCACATTTATATGATTGTTACTTATAGAGCTATTAATTATTTTATCAATCAATAATGTAAAGTATTGCTCGTTTTCAAAACACACCTGGTGCCATTATTTTCTAAGTAGGTTTATAATATGTGCTTCTTATTGTTATAATTATGAGCACAAAATCAGTTCTTACTTTTGTAGTCATAGCACTATTTGCTGAGATAAAAATTTATTTCTATTTGCACATATAAAAATTAGCCAAACATCTGAACATATTATTTATTTATTTTTTTTTACAAAAATTATTTGCCATAAAGTGAAAATGATAACTAGTTTTGTTCAAGTGTCTTTGCACAACATGCATGTAACTTTTTACTACAACTGGATCAAAAATATTGCCCCAGCCTCACTTTGTGCTGAAAAATGTAAATTTAAGAAAAATTGAGTTTTCTGAAAACATGCATTTCAAATATATTTACCTGTATTCTCAGAACTGGCTCGTAGTGTTACAATACGATCTCAAACAGTGAAACAAGGCCCACAGTTTCACTACACGTACTGTAAAACAATATTTGTTTAAAAAAAGGGCGTATAGAAATATATTTCCAAAACTGTTTCAAAACAGGTATCACACTGGGTGCTTTCTACCTGTCCCGTCAACTGTACACCTAAGTATTTAAAGTGCACTGGCACCTTAAAAACTTGACATTTTATTCATGCACCCGATTCCTGAAGTTCCTAGGTACATTTGTAGGTGAAAATCTGAAATACGTAAATTTTGTTATTTTGGTCAAAATTTCAGTACCTGTGTTCCTTAATGTCACTTTATTTCTCTTCTAAACTCTTGTAACCTAGACACAAACTTCACTGCTCATACTCCTACTACTATCTCTGTCTCACAAACAGTTGGTTCCGATATACTCTCACTAAACTGGGTCACTTGAAACTCTTTCAACGACTGTCTCACTCTTCAACTTCCCTGTTCTACAACTAGTATGCCATCAGGATTACCTCGGATCTTCCAAGGCTCACATTTTCCTTTTGAATCTGACTTTATTTAAGGTGGAGGATTAAACCAATGCTTAAGGTCCCTGTTTTATCCCTAGAGTACTCGGGTAGATACTCAATTCTGTCCATCTGCTCTAATGACAAAACATGCACAACTTCAGTCTTTTGATAGCTCACCTGCTAAGCTTCATTATTGACAATTGCTTCACTTAGTTTTATAATTAAAGTTCAAAGCAAAACATGTTTACAAATACTTATTTGCATCCTAAGCTGTATTTGTTTACATGCTGTTTACAAAACATTATTACTATTAAGATTAGGTAACTATGTCATTGCTTTTCATCATATATCCATCTCTCAACTACCTCTATACTTACAATTCAAGTACAAGGGCCAAAAATATTTGATCATTCTATATAAGCTGGCAACAAATTCTTATTCATTATGAGAAAATTTTTTTTTTTTTTGGTGCTGGTCATGCTTCAAATAGGAATTTTAACAGAAACAAGGAGTTTTAAATTTAATTATGGAATGTGGTTGCCTTACCCACTTCTTTACTCTATAGAGAGAGATATGTCAGTAATAAGAGACAAGTAAAAAGTTTTGCTATCTAATGCATAGCCAATGAAGATTCTCTATGTACTTTGAAAAACAAGAATAACCATTAAATGAACCCAGAAACCAAATTATTCTACTCAACATATTGTTAGCTAATGCTGGATTTCTGACAATGAAGTCATTAATCCTCTTGCTCTCCAATATTTTTCACAATGATATTGAAGAGAGCAATAGCAGTAATAGTAACCGTTTTTTAGAGAGCACCATATTTTTATGTTTTGGTGGTCACATCGCTCTCTCACAACCCCCAGAATGTCTGGAGGACCACAGCTGTCATTGGTTTACGGGTCTCACCGACCTGACTGGGAGAATTATCAAAATAAATTCACCGACCATACCCTCTGATTACCAATCAGAGGCCATGACAGGTCAGCATGTTGGGGTTAAGATTTTATAGAGAAATTAGAGAAATGGAGAGGTTGGAAAAATAAAGACTCCCTAGCCCTCGGGAACCCTAATAGCATCGGGGTCGGAAGAGAACAAGAGATGACCAAGGTAAGGTCAGATAGTGAAGTTACAGTGAGGAGCAAAACACCAGTAAGTGGAAGTAATGTTCTGCTCAGCTTGGGTACCTTGTGGTCGCTATTCACATATCCCCTAGACGGAGACCCCTGAGGCCATTGTTTTTTTATTGAAGATGGGTACTAATAACTATTAACTGCTAACCTTTAATCAAAAAATTAAAAGAGAAAATTTAAAAAATTGTTGTTTGCTAATGCTGGATTTCTGACAATTTTCCTTCTGTTATACAATATATATCTGCTTTCAAAGGCAAACTAGGTTCCAAATCTATTAACTCTGAGATAGAATATTAGAATACCCCAAAAGAAAATCGTTTATGTGAATATTTGTTAGGAGTGTAATTTGTTTTTTGATGTTGGTATGAGATGGTTAAATGACGAAAACGTGTTCATTGTTACGAGCAATTAAGTTTAAAGACCTCAAATATTTCCATATTTAATTTTAATATATATGTATAAATATTAGAATTATATGTGTTCAGTCTTGATAGCAAAGGGAGGATGGTTAGGGATCGCTTCCCTAACAATACGGGAACTATATAAGAAGTGATATAAATAGTAAACTTTTCTAATGATTTTATAGAATCATTTGAGTCAACCTATAGACACTTTTAGTTTCACTTAAGTGAACCATAAACTAAAGCTTGAAAGGATTCTGCAGTTTGGGAAAGAATTTTAATTTTAAAACATAAGCATCCTGCCACAAGCTTTAATATTATGACGAATGATCTGCAAATTCATCTCATATTCTGTCACCAGTGCCCATTAAACATTACGTCAACGGTTGACAATGGAAACCATTTCTTAAGTATGTTCTGGTTTTCCAAAATAAGTTAAGTGTGTAAAGAAGTTATCTTAGTAATAATGTTTTATATAATAACTTCACTGATGGTAGCTCTAGAGTAAACAAACATGTTCTACCATCTTACAAAATGGTTAAAGAATTTCTAATAAAAGTATTTTAAAATGCACATTTTGATATAGAAAGCTCTAAATCATTAACTAAAATGAATGCACCTATTTCCACAGGCCAAACAATGTACTTATCTACAACTGCACATCTGGCAGCCTAAATCCAATCCGATGGAAAGACATAGAAGATCTAGGGCATGAGTACATTCTTAGGTTTCCATTCAATGATGTGCTGTGGTATCCAGGAGGAAGTTTCAAGAAAAGTCGATTTGTCAATAATGTCTGTATATTGGCTTTTCACATGATTCCAGCATACATTCTTGATGCCATTGCTCGTGTTTCTGGGAAGAAGCCAATGTGAGTATATGTATTACACATTATCTTTCTTTTGCTTAAAATAGTATTACATCTTCCTTATAAGCATTTTATCAATTGTTTCTTCTCTGTTTTCTCACTTAAGACAGAGAAGAACTATGTTCAAGACAAAAATAATAAATATTGTAGTTTTGCCAAACATTTATTTTTGAGGCTTTTTGAGCTCAGTAAAAGCATATTTATAAAAAGTGTGTGTGTGTGTGTGTGTGTGTGTGTGTCTGTGTGTGTGCGTGCACACATGTATGCACATGTTCATGTGTATGAGAGGGAGAGAGAGAATGAGAAATTCCATACTAAGGGATAAAAGACAGAGTAAGAAATATAATATGGCCAATCTTTTGAATTTTTATGAAGTCTAACATTAACAGGCTTTTGGCATCTTATTATCATGAAGCCATTATCTAATTAAGAATTCTAAAAGGGTAAAAATAGGAAAAGCTGTAAAAAACTGAAAAGTGAAGGAACATTGCCTGTCTTTACTTAACTTTTAACTACTCTCCTAATTTGTGATAATTCTGTCAGCAATGAACAGATTAATAAATTGAAAACTTATGTCATAATTTAAAAACACATTCTGCGCCAACTTACTCATAATAATATTTAAAACAGTACTAGTATTGGAGAGGATCCTCTCCATCATTCAGCTGTTTGGTTGACTGATTCAACATCAGGTAATTACCTCCCCCTTCTCTCGTTGCCTGGTCTGCTACTCTTCCTATTGGTTACCTGTAAGACTTCGTCTATGATTGGTATACCAAAATTCATTAACCAATCAATATCCTTAATAATATAAATGTTTTCCCATTTATTACTAGTAATTTACCTAGAATTGGTTTTTTTTGGGGGGACATTTCTAACAACATCAGTTCACGTCAACTAGGTACATGTAAGTATTGAATGCAGATGTATTGGTTTGCCCCAAAATGTTATTAACTGAATAGATTATTTCTTAGTTACAAAAAATGTTAAAAGGAGAATGAAGAATGTGGTAGAATTAATATTCTTGATTTTCTTCTGACTTCACTGCTACTTTGAGATCAATATTATCTCAGTTTGCATTTCCCATCCATGCTGTATGTAGATCACTTCAAAATTTATTTCCATGGTTATATAAACGCAAAAATGTAGTTATTCTTTCCGATTCTAAAGCTGCCCTCTAGGCTATTAGTTCTACTACTTGGCCCACAATGATGAAGATCAAAGAAATACATATGATCAAATACAGAACCTACATAAAACTAGTCTTACAGTAGATTCCTGCACACCATGGTTCGAAATGAAATGACTGATATTTTAGCAAAGAAAGGATCTAAAATTAATTCAGTCGTAAAACAAAATTTCTCCTATGAATCAATTAAAAGAACTGTCAAAAGAAAATTTTTGATGATCCATCAATAGTTCCTGATGTAACAAGAAAATCCTCTTGTTGCATTTTGATTGATCACAGGATGTAATTGCTTCAATATCTTTTCAGATTTGCAATAGTGCCATCTCTAAATTGTTTATTTGCTCCAAAGAAGAAGAAATGGACATGGAACACTTAAGAAATTGGGAAACCCTTATAGCTTTTGAAATTCTAACATCAAAATATCGGGAAGCAAGAAGGAGAATAATTTCATTATTAATTCCTTAGCATTAGATACACACACATTTCCCACCCTGTATTATAAACTGATATGTAATGCACTCATTTCTTATTTTCCTTACAGCATGGTCAGAGTGCAAAAGAAACTTCAAAGAGCAGTTTCATGTTTGGAGTTCTTCACAACCCATGAATGGCGATTCAGCAATGAGAATGTAAAACGGCTTATGTCTTGTGTTCATCCACAAGATCGAAAAACCTTTGACTTCAACATCACCACACTGAACTGGCGCTCTTATTTGGAGAACTATGTTCTTGGTACAAGAAAATTTGTTCTCAAAGAAGACCCTAGCACATTCCCTGCAGCAAGAAGCCACCTACGCAAGTGAGTAGTCAGTAGTGTGCTTATTGAAACATTTTCCTTGTAGTCCTCCTTCTATCCAGAATCTTTGCATGTATACACAAGGATCTTCTCCAAATTCTTGAGACTGCCATAAACTCATGTAGAGCAGAAACTGGAAGGAAAAATTATAAGAGTTGACTATCATACAGAAGACCTCATTTTTCCCTCCAGCAGTCTCAAGGATCTGGAGAAGGAATGTGTGTATGCATGCAAGATTCTGGATGGAGGACCACTGCCAAAGTTGGTAACACGTAGAAATATTAAGTAATTTAAGTTGTTACAATGACGACCAGCATAAACAAGAGTGGCACTGATGATACAGTATGTGAAACTATGTAGTGAGGCGATATTTGAAAAAGCCTCCTGAAGTATTTAAATGTGTGGTTATAGTGGTGGCAGAAATGGCCCCCTAAAATTGTGAATCATTATTATAGTGGGCAATTATGTGTCTTGTTCTTCTTGTTCAACTGTTGTCTGGATTGGCATCGTGTGTGACATGCGAAGTCTGGGTAAAATCAGACTTTATCGGCATATAACGTCCTGATACACAAATAGTCTTGTATAAAAGAAATTAGAAATAATTCTCTGCAAAAGAGATGTATAGTTTATGACGCGGGTCATAAACTAAAAAAATTAGAGAGAATACAAAAGTGCATAGTCCGTGATCTCGACGTGCAAACCCCGTACATATGAAAAAGGATGCCAATCCATGGTATCGAAGTGTATATTTTTGAATGAGAGTGAAAATAAACTAGTTCCACAAGGTAAATTTGAACTTTAATTACTCATACTGCATGTTGACCCGTACTACACCCTGGATGCAAGCATTTTACTGGACTACTGGTAAAAGAAGAGTCAATCAAGCTCGCCGCTGTGCTAGCCTGGCAAAGAATAATTGAGCCCCCCCCCCCCACCAAACAGCAAAATGGTACCCTCAAATCCCAGTGAGGTAATCTTCCAACCCAAGGAAACGTTACAGTAGTTAGCTTTTAATATCAAGAACTTTCAGTAAATACTAAGATATGTGAAGCTTATAGTCTTTAAGATACTTGTTATAATTTTTAGAATTATATTGCTTCACCATAATAGCTTCAGTTTTTCATAAAATTCCATGTGCAGATTATCATATTTTTAAAAATTAGAAATACAAGGGTCGGCTGATAAGTCCTGGACCTCACATAGAGATGGTGCCACTGGGGCAGTTTAATGGACAGCATCATATTATAGTTTAACTCTAGACTAGCTTGTATCCATAGTTACAGGTAATAGCTGGTTTAGTTTTTGAATGACAGCATTTTAAACAAGACAAATGTAAAGGTTTCACGAAAATGGAGGATTTGGAAAAACGAGCAACAGTTAAATAATTCCATTTGAAAGGCTTAACACCTAAAGAAATCAAGGAAGAAATGGAGAGTACATTGAAAGACTCTGCCCCTTCATATACAATGATTGAAAGGTGGATTGCAGAGTTTAAAATGGGACATACGAGCACTAGTGATGAGCCTCGCTCTGGAGTTTGTAGAAGTCACAACTCCAGAGATCATTGAAAAAATTCGTCATTTAGTACTGGAAAACTGCAGATTATAGTTGTTTGAGATAGCAGAGGCTGTAAACATATCAAAAGAATGTGCAGGTAATATTTTAAGTAATGTTTTGGGCTTTCACAAGGTCTGTGCAAGATTGATGCCACGTTTGTTGATACTTGATCAAAAGTTGCAAAGAAAAACTGTTTTGTTAAGAATTTGGAGCTCTACCATAAAAATTCTAGTGAACTTTTGAGACAGCTTATTACCATGGATGAAACTTGAATACATAACACTTCAGAAAGTAAATCACAATCAAAACAGTGGATTGGGCCAAATGAACCAACTCCAAAAAAGGCAAAGTAAATTTTGTCAGCTAACAAGCTTATGGCAAGTGTTTTCTGGGATGCACAGGGAATTATTTTTATTGATTACTTGGAAAAGGGTAAAAGTATTCCTGCTGACTACTATGCAAGCTTGCTGCAACATTTGAGTGATGAGGTGAAAAGAAAAAGACCTCATTTGGCAAAGAAAAGAAATCTTGTTTCTTCACGACAATGCTCCGGTCCAATGTTCAGCCATTGCAATGGGAAAATGTGTGAATTAAAGTTTGAATTGCTTGAACATCCACCCTATTCGCCAGATCTAGCACCCAGTGACCTGTTCCTGAACTTCAAAAAATTTCTTTGAGGATGAAGATTTTACAGCAACGAGGTCATTGATACGGTAAACAGCTATTTTGAGGACCATGATAAATCACACTACAGAGATGGTTTAATTAAATTACAACAATATGACAAATGTATTAGCCTTTCTGGAGATTATGTTGAGAAATAAAGACATTTTTTTTTTTTTTTTTGTGAGGCCCAGGACTTACCAGCTGACCCTCGTGTACACACATGTATATATATATATATATATATATATATATTTTATTTATTGAAATAAATCAACAACCTTAGCCACAGATATTGATGCACTAGTCCAAAGAAAAGGCCTTGTGTTTACAAACACTTCATTGTGCCGTTTGCTGCCATGTGTCAGTGCTTCACACATAGTGGAATGAGTAACTGCACCTTTCTCTCTGCTGCTATTAACATGGTGTGGGTGTGGATTCCTTGTCACATAGGTTTACCTGGGAATGAAATGGCAGATTTGGCTAAAGTGGCAGCCACAGAGCCCAGCATTACCATCTCTCATATTTCATTAGACTTTAGGTTGATGTGTGGAGAGCAGCGCTGTCATGCTGGCACAAACAGTGGTCAGGTCTCCGTAGTAATAAATTTAGATCAGTGAAAGATCTCTTGTGTATCTCATCATGAGATTATTTTGACTCAGTCACACATTGGCCACTACAATTTTATGCATGGTTACCTTTTTAAGCAGGACCCTGCTCCTCTTTGTCCACTGTGCAACAACCTTTTTTTGCTCCATCATGTGCTGCTAGAATGTGTTTCCCTAGCGCAACTTGAGACCCCTTGCAGCTGCCTGTCACGCTGTCTTTAAACAAAGTGATAAAGATGTCAAAAGAGTATAAAAAATTAGGTATCTAAAGTTTCAAATTCTCAAACTCATGTTGCACTCCGCTAAAAACCTAACAACTCTTCCCACCACTATTTTGTTGTCTGCCAAGACCTCTGCAAGTCTGGCATGCAGCCGCAGAGTCTCAAAGGTGCTTAGAGAGGAACACTCTTGTTGTTGTAGTGTTTAACGCCCGCTTTTACTACTACGGCACCGCAGGCGGTGACACTGATGATACATGAAGATGGAGCACCGGTGGAATGAGATGGCGGGGGAAACCGGAGTACCCGGAGAAAACCCGCCCTGACGCCGCTTCGTCCACCACGAATACCACATGCGGGTCCCTGGGATCGAACCCGGGCCGCCTAGGTGGTAGGCGAGCGCGCTAACCGCTCGGCCACGGCGCCGCCAAATAGAGAGGAACACTCTAGCAGCATGTGACGGACTGACAAAAGGTTGACGCATATGGACAAAGAGCAGCAGAGTCCCATTTAAATAGGTAACCATGGGAAAAACTGCAGTAGTCAATTTGCAACCAAGTCAAGTTAACCTCCTCGTGACAAGATATGCGAGAAGTTACCCAGTTTATTGGAAGTTCTTTCACTTCTTTAAGCTTATTACCACCAAGATGACGAGGTTTCATTTCTTTTCCTTTTGTAAATCTTTTATAACCATTTTAATTTTGGCTTTTGCCTTATACATTTAGTATATTTATCTATGTATTTGCTTTTAGTAGTATTTTATTTTATATTGAAATTTATTATCCATTTTGGGCACTGATGACCAAGTAGTTCAGCACCCTTAAAACTACATCATCCATTTTAGACAGATAAGGAAAAAATTAACTAAACACTTGTGTAACTTGATGGCTCATAATGTGCTATTTTGTTTCAGAATGTACTGGGTGCATAGAATAAGCCAGGTCCTTATGTGTGTGGTTGTATGGAGGCTCCTCATGCTACGTTCCGAGACAGCACGGCAGCTATGGTTCACACTTTTTGGATTGATGGTTCGGATAGTAAATTATGTACCCCATAAATGAAAATCTTTACAGACTAGCAGTGAAATTAACCTTTCTGTGACACACTGTTGAATTCAGACCTTTCAAATAAGTGCCAACAGTGCTTTTGTTCACAAAAGCTGCACAAGGGTAGCTGATTAGAGAGAGCAGTAAAACAAAGAAGGAACTCATTAAATTGTGTTAATGAGCAGCTATTACGAAGCAACCTAAGGCCTGCAAGCTTTTACATGTATGACAGTTATGCTATCATTAATTGAGTGGTAGCTGAGTTTTCCTTTGCCATGTAATAATTTATATGCATCATAAGTTTCTCCTGATTAAATGAAGAGTGCATTCTGTAGGAATTTCAAATTAGTTATTAACTTGAATTTTAAATTGAACTTATCATAATGAAAATGTGTCTGAAATATGGTATGTGTCCTTTATCTATGTGTATCCTTTAAGATGTTAAGCGACCATTAAAGCAAATTATATGAATTGTTAAATCTATTTTGTTAAAAGCGAGTTCAGTAAAAACCTGAATCTGCAAATGCTTGTTATTGTTTCATACAGTATGTAATATAATAATCGTATATAAACTTCTCAAGACCTACAGTCATGAAAAGATACAAAACAAAGCTCATACTCTCCTAGAGGCAACCACTTATTGATATAACTTTATGTTTAAAAATATTTATAAATTAATGTACTTCTGTATGACTTTAAAAAGTATAAATTCAGCAATAAGGAGATAATGAAAAACAAGTACAGATTATATATTTACTCCATGTAAAATTCCATTTTTCAGTGTTTATGTACTATATTGCATGAAAATAAATTGTAATTGAAGTTTTACAGCCCATTTCTCCTATTGTTTTATGTTGCTGTAGACAGCAGGAAAGTAAAGAACCTCCAAACCGGCTGCACTGTGTTTTGACTATTGCCATCCTTGGTGCTTGTTGCTGTCTGCAACAGGTCATCCTCATCCAAACATACAACTGCACAGTAAGCGGAAGATTTGTGGTTCAAATCCTAGCTGTGGCATTGAATTTTTCAGTTTTGATTCTCCTCTCAAACACACGGCTTGTGTGTTTAAAAACACAAGCACTAAGTTTGTTGTCATAAATAAATAATAGTTACCATGTGAAGGTTATTTAATCCCGGGACATAAGGTACCTACAATTATAAGCCACCCTTGGGGTATTTGTCTCTGATGTGAGACTTTCTTTGTGATCTACTGGGAGAAAATACAAATCGGTTGGAGAATTCAATGTCACTCTGGCAAGTTGTCACAGTAGCTCAATGGTTAGAGTAACTGCATGGCAAACGTAAGGTCTGTGGTTCATATCCTAGCTGTGACATTGAATTTTTCACTTCCAATTGTACCTCTCATTAATGCAATATTTTTATTTCTATGTAAAATGTGTAGTTTTTTATCACTCTAACTTTACTTTCTGCAAAGAACTTACTGGAACATATTTCAGAGACTGTCTTCTCCAACATCAGCCTAGATCCACTACTGCACTTCCTCCTGTGACTTGTAGATGGTGTTTTGGCTGGACGTACTGTACAACGAGATCCTTTTCATGAGAAAATCAAAGTTTAATAAATTGTTAACAAATATAATGTTTTCAGAAAAACTTCACTTATCTTTTGATATAATTATAATTTCTGTAGGGCTAGTTTCATAATAGCATATCTTTTTCTTGGTATAAAGGTAAATAAAATGTTTTCATTTACTCTACTACATACTTAACATAAATGCAGGAAGTACCAAAAAGTACTCAAAAATTTTATACTAAGATTTCACTGAAATATGTTTTGAATAAAAAAAAAAACATTTTTGGCTAAAGGTTGTTTGTGAACAGCATAACTCAAAAGTAAAAAGTCAGTTAAACACTAAACTTGGTTTGTAGAAGTATTTGAGTTGACCTATAGATGCTTTTAGTTTCACTTAACTTACTTTTTATCCAGACGCATTTCAAAGGTCATTGTTTTAGTTATCATGGTTTCTTGACCATGTGTTTGACTGGTGTTTGAAAAGGAAGAATCTGTTGTGGCTGTGATTGTGCTCCTATCTGGGTTGCTGGATATAAACTTCAGGATGTTGTCTGCTTGTGGTATTTCAAAATTCATGGCTAGGTGAACATTCTTCTTTATGTATATTTTTTCCCAAACGATCAGTAGTTTGTTTGTTTGTCATACTGCGGTATGACAGTGAGTAAATTTCTTCTTTTAAAATAAACATAAATTAACATGCATTCATGAATCATGCAAATTAAATGTTCTCTATCCTATCCTTTGCAATAAGTACATAAAGAAATATGACAGTTATATTCAGTGGCAAATATCCCAGTTGAAGGAAGTAGTGGTGGGGCAACCAACCTGCTTGAAGGGGAAGTGAAAAGGTAAAATACAAGGCTTTAAAGTGCGGTCCCAGCTATTTTCACTTCCTTCCCTCCTCTGTTTCTTTTCCGAAAGAAAAGACAAACTGCATATCATTTCCCTTTATCTAAATGCATAAATTCTTTTATAACATACGCTACTCTTACTCTAATTCCTAAATCAGTTTTTATACCCCTTTCACAGGCACCTTAATGTAAGTGATTCGAATAGCCATGACCACTAAAGTACTACATAATGGACTGGCCATCCATTCAAAGTCAACATTGTGAGCTTGAGTCTCAGCAATTGAAGTCAAATTGCCTGTGGTACAGGAAGGGGAGGGCCCACATAAAATAAGTGGAGTGGCGACACGCGTGGATGGGGCTACATTTGATGGCAGTTGCATGGATTTTTGCTTTTTGTTACCTTAAAAAAAACTACAATAATATTGAATAAATATTTATGAAAAAATTTTTATTTTAAAAAACAGGAACCATGTCATGAACTTTGAATTGCCCTCTATGGATTGTATTTTTAAATTTTTGTTTTCAGAGATTGGTAAATAAAAAATTGAATATGAATAATTGTTTTTCACAAAAATAAAAGATTGTAGCTTGGCAACGATTTTGTTTATATGACTTTGAGAATGAGCTGGATATAGCTTGAAACCCCTGGGTTAGTAAAATAGAAAAAGGATATCAACATACTAAGATAAGTGAAGTTTTTAGTTTCTAATTTTTTACTTAATTTATGGTATAATTTAGCTACAAATTCATGTATTTTATTGTTAGAGGCCAGCATAATATAAGTGTAACAAAAAACACTTCAAATACTCTAATATAGCCTCATATCTGCAAAGCAACACATTTAAGAGTTAAGCTCCTGTATTTGACAATAATGAAACAGATTTTATGGTTGCTAGTATGTTTCGTTATTCCACGTTATACTTTGATAATGAAATAAACAGGAAAATATTAAAGGGTTTCAAATGAAACAGCAATACGTATTTCACTTAATAGTTTTAATAGTCAATATGCACACGTTGGAAAAACTGTACACAACTGCTAAACACGTCACTGTTCAAATTTATGAGCTTTGCTAGCAGTCATAACATTTTCCTGTGACCTCAGTCACACACATGCACACACACAAACACACACCACAGGAAGCTGGCTGTTAATGCAACTGTCTTCTAATTTCTATTATACTTTTATTTACAGTGTCAATCAAAACTTAAGAATGAGTAAAAATTTTAAATGGTATAATTCTCAGTATATTTTCTTCCTTATTTTTGCGTGCAAAAGACTTAATATTTACTATTAAAAATGTATACATACAATTTTCACTAAAAATAAAACAATAAATAAATGACTAAAGGCAAACCATAGGCAGCATATATCCACAAAATGTCTATATATGTATTTATGTACAAATATATCATCTAATTAATAAGGTATCATCATTTTAAAAAACAAAGAATAACAAAAGTCATATTTCACATTTTATTAGACATGAAATAAGTCAATTGCAATGAATGAACAGCTTCAATTAAACCCTCTGTGTTTTAAAAACTTTAGGGTTTTATCATTTGGTTTATAAATGTTATGTTGTTATAATGGGATGTTTGACCCTGGTATTATAGTCTTTTCCTTAGGTGTTGCAACAATTACAGTAACAATTACATGCCACACCAGGAAAATAGCTAATACTGTTTATATACTTTAATCTGTTCATCACATAAAAGCTACAAAGTTTTGAAAAATCAATTTTCTTCTACATATTACTCTATAATTTAAAACAGATGAAGTTTCATTCAAAACTTTTCATTTTTGCAACTGACAACAGCCATTAATTAAAAATACAACCATAAATGGCAGTTTCTTATGTAAGAGTTCATTCTCAGCTTTCATATTGAAAAGGGGAATGAGCATTACTGTAAACTTTGTGATAAGAGTATGGCAAAGCACGAGACCTTATAATTTAACACTTTATAATATATAAGAGTGGTTAACAAAATTTTCAGTTACAACAAATAAGATAATAGGCCTACTATAATAATTCTTGGCTTTGGTTTTCTCATTTATCTTTCAAATTACTTGAAGCGAGATCCACATATAACAAAGTCTGGACATACCGAAGGTTACAAGGCCTGTAGCTAGGGATGCTTAAAATACCATAAATGAAGTTCACAACCAGCTTAAATGACTGTATTATTAAAATATTTCCATTAGATACTGTATGTAAAGAAAACTACCTGCTGCTAATCTTTACAAACATCACTCTTTAGAGTTTATATGTTTGGTGATTAAAAAAAATCTCAAGGAAAAATAATCATTCATAGACTGCTTAAGTGATGTCAACAGATATGCAACTGATACTGCAAGAAAGAACAGAGGTACAGTAACAAGGAGGAAAAGAAATACTAGAAACATGGTAAATATATTTGAGGTGTTATCAGAAATATGTAATACCTTTGATTCCGTCCTTGATAACAGCTATAGTTGCCATATTTTATTTCTAGAATGATCACACCTGCTTTCTAAGGTGTGCTGTGATGTGTATGGTCAAATGTTTCCATTCCAAGAATACAATATCCGTCACTGTCATCTTTAAAAACTATACTATAACTAGTTTCCCCTTACTTTACTCTGCATGTCAACAAAACCATGTGCATCTATCCTTCTCTTATTGGTTGCTGGCTGTATGTTTTAGGAATTTTAGGGTCTTTATATTAAAAGTTAACCCTCGCATGGTCTTTCTCTCCTCACCGTCTATGGGATTTCAGAAAGACATATCCCACTTGAAGGTGCATTAGCACTGTATCTCACTGTTATTGCTGCACCACATATATTTAGTCAGGTGCCTATATTGCTACAGTAAACATGGTGCACCACTTATCTGTGGAAGAACATGTGTTCATTTGCAAAATCACTCTGCTCGACATGTATTTTTCAACAGTTTGTTGAAAAGTTTCCAAACCTGTACCACCTGCAAGAACTATGCATGTGGTCATTAATTAATTTGAAGCTTCAGGTTCGTTGTTAGAAAAAAAAAACATTCTAGATCACTTTTAACAAAAAATGACTACATGAAATTGGTGTCAGATTAGAGTGACCGCTTTAAAAATTGCTAAACAAACTAGCTCAAAAATGTGAATGTCAATGTTAGGTTTCAGCTGCAAAGTTCTACCTGTTGGATTAACTAGAGAGAAATATTGGAGAGCAAGAGTGCTAATGCTTCATTGTCAAATCCCAGCATTTGATAACAACAGAAAAACCTGTGCTATTGCGTGAAATCCCTTGCTATGATCTGAAAATTGGAATGTGGTGTGTAATAAGTGCTAGAAGAATAATAGAAACTAAGCTATTTTGTTTAATGTAGAGTGATATCAGAGACTAATTTTAGGAATATTTTATCACTGGACCAAAAAAATATTTAATGATTCTGCAATCATATACAGAGCTGCTGCATCATTAAATGAAATAAGAGAGGTTTCATAACAGTGTTGTAAGTGTTGATTTGTCACCCCCCCATTCCTCTGACCTAACTAGTTACTATTTTTATTTATGGAGTTCTTAAGGGTTGTCTTCTAACCCTTGTAAACTGCTGGAAATTAGCAATAATATCATAAAAAATAACAATTTTGGTTGCTGAGCTCAGGAGAGAGAGCAACAACATTTTTATGAGATATATTGCCTGTTTGAGAGCAGAAGGCCAACATTTCCAGCATCTACTGTAAGTACACATCTGCCAGAATCATTTCCCTTGGTTCTCTCGTTCAGTGCAGCAAGCCTGCAAATGGTCACTATACGTATATTCTTAATGACCCTATAATTATGTGTTTAAAAACAGTAGTTTCTCTTCATATATTCAAAGAATCATAAGAAACTTATCTTTATTGCAAGCACATATATGAAGTGTATGGAGGCATTGACTCATTTACATATTTAATGACACAGTATTGTGAAACATATGTAGGTTAGTTCTCATGCTTAAACTTGACTTGTATAGCAAAAGGCACTAGATTAGATTACCACCTTCATTCCAGATTAATACCTCAGTTGAGCGTAAAGTTGAAGTGCATTAACATTAACTCTACTCACTGACAGCTGAAAGTGTGTGTGTTTTTATATATTGTATGTTGTTGTTTTGTTGTTGTTTTCTAGTGCCTTGCATCTGGCAATGAAGCCATTAGTAAGGGGTAGTGATGCGCCTCCTATAGCCTCTCCTACCCAATTCCCATCCTCATCCTGCCCGTGGTGCACCCTGCTTTTAACAGATGAGGCTCTGGGGACCGAATCACAGCGGTATAACTGTTTCATCTAAAATGGAGGAAATGTCATTTACATATGTGCTGGCCTATCACAGCACAACAGCGTCCCTCAGAGGCACATGAGGGGAAGGTCGGTGGATCTAAATACCACCTATTTAGTCCTCCCGGCTAGGTCCGATGGACCCGTTGACCAACGATAGGTGTGGTCCTCCTTGCAAAATGGGGGTTTAAGTCGGGTGATGTAACTGCCACATTGTAAAACTGGTGCCCGTTAAGAAAACAGTTACATGAAAGCCACATACATGAATATGAGACCTAAAGATAAATATTCCGGAGTTAAAACTGTCCCCCAATCGGATCTCCGGGTGGGGACATCTTTAGGCAAATTTCATCACAACAATTCCAATATATTGTATGTAAATCCTGCATAATTACACAATCTGCGAGTACCCTTGAACTCAAACATCATAAACCGAAACTCTTACATAGCGACACTAAAAGAAATGTGCTAGACGTTTTTTAATGTACTTTCACACTCTATTAATATGACAAATTGAGGAACTCATGTCTGAATTTAGGGTGTAAGTATTAGTAACATATGAAAATCCGAAAGTAATTAAAACAACTGCTAAGTTCTTCCGATAGCACACTTGACATCATGAATCAAAATCTGACAGGAATTCGGCCACCAGCAATAATTTCATAATTGCAAGATACATATTTAATAATATTTCACAACTACATGGTTCTGACATTTGATTTCTATGAACACATCTTACAATTCAACTGCGTCTATGCTGTTCATGGACCCATAGTCTCCACATGTCAGGAAATGTCACTTTATGGCATAGACAGCTTTAACCAATCAGGGTAAAATGGACATGGAATAATATAATTTGGTTTACATGCAGAGTAAGCTTAGAAGAAACAGGGCTTAGCTCAAAATACTAGCCTTGGATAGAATGTTCCAATTTATGTTTGCTTAAGTGTAAATGCATTTATCAATAATTTGTAAGCAGTTAAACATGCATACAACTCATTTATGTCAAGTACCACACAATGTCTATGATCCATTATTCCACGTGACTGGCACCATTTTCTAAGAAAAACAACTGTCACCATTATAGTATTATAAATGAAACTTTGCTTCCATTTTTCAAACTCAATTAGCACTCTCATAAAACAATGTCACAGGCTTCATGCTATTTGATTACTGTTTACTGTGATTATATGAGCCTTATCATTATCAGCTCCAGGAAGTGTTAAAACATCTGGAAAATAATACATTTTCTTTGTAATTAAAACTGAGGTGATTAACGTTAGATAGTCCCAATGATGGAGCACAAAAAAGTACAGTAAAATAATTTTATTAACAATAAAACTACTGCCATTTGGGAGTGTTGTGCATCTGACTAGTTAAGTTTTCAGATATACATTCCAAATAATTTATGTTTCAGCATCATTTGGACTATAAGTGTATTTTTAATGATCTGAAAGCTTCATTAACTACAGGAAATTCATTGTAGATTATAAAAGTATTTAATGTGTTTATGAAAAAGAAAAAAGTCTATGTTTGCCATCAACACAGTTATGGAGGTTACAACATACTAAAAGTAAAAGGCTAAGATTTATAGTCATACTGTCTTTTAACCCTTTACCTTTGACATAAGAGGAATAATTTTTACGGGAAAACGAGCCTTGTGGATTGCACATTTGTCATCTGATTAAGGTTCCAGGTCAGCATAACGAATCACTCTCAAGAAAATATGAATCTTATAGACAGATGGATAAGCATCTTTCGCTCTATAAAGGGTTAAAGCGACAAAAAATATGGATAAGATCTACTTTGGTGGTCTGTTTGAAAAACTGCTAAATGGATCTGCTATATGTGCACAATAATATGTGGGAAATGACCCATATTAGATCAAGGTTCTGAATTTTCTTGCATTTGAAATGCATTTTTACAGTACAGTGAATAAATAAAACACTAAGGAAGAGGTGCATTAAAACATACAAAGAATAAACATCTGCACATTGTATATTTCATAACAACTGAATAAAAAAAATAATCATCAGATTTAACATTCAATAATTTCATTAAATAAATAGCTCAATACTGTACTCTTTAAATAAATAAGTCTTAAAAATTATCAAAACAATATTCACATTACATATTTGGTAGAAATGATAAACACATTTTAGCTGACTGAATCTCTGGTCTCCTCAATTTTGTAAAATTTACATTGGCATACCATTATATCATATAAATTTACCTTGATTGAAAAAGAGAGAAAGAAAGAAGCTTTAGTAATAATTAAAACAACAATACAAATTTAAATAAATATGATAAAATGCAAGAGGCATCAACTTCCTCAAAACAATGGAAAAGGTGGTGTTAGACAGGACTGTATTGAAAAATAGTCTACCCCTATTTTTGTACAATGCCATAAAGTGGGGTGGGAGCAGAGAATGTCTTGCTACCCTTCTGTTATAAGTGAATACATTTTGGAATTAATTCAAAGGTTTTAAGCATGTTTCTAAAACTACAAATCTAAGCAGATTTTACAGAATATTTGCAAACTTTCTTGTGCATCTAAAACTGATGCGATAATGATGACTCCTTTTTTGTAAGGGGGTAGTGTTTAAAGCCAATTCTTACTAAATATGCACCAATGAACACAGATGATACATGAAACGATAATAGGGAAAGAATTTGGAAAGGAAATGTTTCAGGACTAAATTTAGGGTACTGCCACGACATTCGTCATTTGTAAGGCCAAGGTTATGATACTGATGAAGATGATACCAAAGCATATGTATATGGAAAACACTTAACTGAGTGGTTAAAACATACCATGAACTTTAACTTAGCAAACATTCATAAATATGGTTCCTAAAACATTGTATTTACAACCAACACATTTAATTTTTAAATTTGACATGTACTTTAGAGAAACAGAATAAATTAACCATTGAGTTTTTTCTCTGGTTGAACACATTAAACAGAGTTCCGTGCATGCAAATAGACGACAGCAGTGTTGCGCAGTGGTATGAGCTAACTCCTGCAGTTGGCATCAGTCTGTCCAGCACTGTGCAAACACAAGTATCACCCTGTGTGACTTGTAGCACACATAAAAATGGACTAAACAATGCTACCAACTCACAGCAAATTACAGGGAAATATCTTGCACGGTCAGACACGAGAACTGATATGTAATGTGTATCAATTTATGATGAGAGAAGATGCAGAGCAGACCCCTATTATATTTAAGTCCATTGAGAAACATACTGCGAAAGTCACCAGTGTAACATTTAGCTCGGTCTGTAGGATCAAAGCTCAATTAGAACACATTCAATTAGGTGAATGTGTGTCTTTCTCAACATCTCATAAAGAAAGATGCAGAAGATCCAGGAAGGCCAATTTAGACAACTTTAATGAGTGCGTTGTTCACAGTACAGTAAATGACTTTAGTATACAAGAAAAAGAAAGCCAGATACTTAGAAACATCCAGTACATATTAAAAGCATGAATTGGTTTTGATGGCAGTATTAATTTAACACTCAGAAGAGCCTGCATATACTTTGATTTTAAATTATTTTAGTGCATACAAAACCGATATGTACTAATGCATGTTTGTCATCCCTGTTCTTGTGCTATTTCATGCGCTTATGTACTGCTTTGTTATTACTTGGATGCTTTGACCTCTCTCACCCAACTCCCTGTACTGCACATCTGACTGCTCTCGTCTATTTGAATGGAAAGTACCTATGACTTTATCACTATTCTTAATTAGCAAATGAAACTAATAATGAAACACTTTAGAGAGAGAAGTGAAAATGCTCATGCATTATATACTTTTAAGGTTAGCACATACTATTATAATTCTACCTTATCATTCATAGAAAACAGCAATCCATTTTAATGGAACAGTTATGAATTTTATTTCAATTTTGCTCATTACGGATGAAAAATGTTTTGGACAGTACTGCATTTTGTACAGTCCCCCACGTTATATTTCCACAAGGTGGTTGAATGCAGGGGACCAGACCACCAAACCCGTATCACTCCAGAATTTACATTCCCATTAAACTGACTTGGAAACCCATACAGAACATCTGTTTACTAAGGTCATGCTAAGTCTAAATTTTCTTGGGTATCTAGCCATGTAAATTGTCAGTTTGAAATTGACAATTTACTTGGCTAGAAATTCAAGAAAACTTAGAATTACGCTGCCAGAAAAGCTTCAGCTGTTATTTTAAGATCATGATTAGATTATTAATTTGTTTTATAACAGTTTTATCTCAACTTATATTTTTATTAGGTAACTGTTAGATCCAAAGGTATATTATCTGCCTCACCTAGTGCACTTCTTTTCCTCTTTGGGAGGCTTTTTGCTTCATGGCAAGATTAGGAGGAAGTATGATGATAACTTAATGGTGAAAGAGACATATTCCTTAGTCAGACCTAAGATTTGTGGGGAATGTACATTAAAACTAACAATTTTGTGACACTTGTTCATTAAAAGTAAAGCATTATTTTACTTTCAAGTTAAATTGAATGCAAACAATCAATTCCTTTCAATATGCAAACTTTTATGACTTTAAGTGGTCTTCATATGGTATTACATATTTTAAATTTTCATTGTTAAAGGGACACTATAAAGGAAGAACTGATTATTTGAGAAAATTTCAAAGTTAATAATTGCGGAAGTATTAATTCCTGCTCCAGTTGCTTTATAAGATGTCCAAGAAACTGCTCTTATCTTATTTTCATCTCTCTCATGCCACAATGATATGGTCACATGCTTATAATGTATTAAATATTGCCAAGGGTGGACTGTAATCCAATCTGTAACAGAATGCTGTTTAACTCATCTTTAGCTACACAGTTCTAAATTTGCTTCAAAGTAATGCATGTAATCCAGGGAAAAATTATGTTTTACAGCTAAGAACAACTCAAAACAGCATGTGTGGCACCAAAGATGATGCATTGGAAACAAGATTTTTCATACCTCTAGATCATTAAAAGATTTAATTTATTCTGAATGGTCTTTGTGATTATTATTTCTGCTTTCCTTGTTATCTTTGGCACATATTTCTAAGATCTTCGAGTTTTGCAATAAAACTGGAAGCAAAATCAGTGAAAGTAATGCATCCTGATATATTTTACTAAGGTAAATATTTAACAAGATTTTAATGAGCTTAAAAATGACATAAAAATGAAATAATGCTAAAGCATAAAGGTTATGTACAAAGCATAATATTTTACATTATGCCAGCAGTGAGTATTTAATTATGAGTATGGCTTCACTCGTGCACTAATTTTCATGAATAGCTTAACGAAGATTGGATATCAGATGGCGTTTTAAGAAATTCAATCTTGTAAATCTAATAATTTTTATACAACTTGTGCCATCTGTCACACCCCATCTACCCAGTACCTCCATGGACATTACTCCAAAAGACTTACACATTAATGTGCCACCTGATGTAGAAGGGGAAGAAATGATCAATAACCATGAACACCCAAATGAATAAATCATGAACAATCTTGAAAAAGAGGTGGCATACAATCCATGGGGTTGTATGAATTAAACAGAATTGGGATATATTATTCAACACTCTGTCCTTTATGTGATCTGCAAGAGGAAATGGACCAAGGCCACCTTCAAGTATGCCCTGCCACTTCTAGCGCCCCATCCATCAGTGAAAAATATTGGAGAGCAAGAGGATCATTGTCAGAAATCCAGCATTAGCAAACAACAACAATCCATGGGAAATTCATCTCTTTTAAAAAGCAATAAAACAAAGCCAGTTGAAAATTTAGTTCTTAAGGGGACTGAAATGAGAACAGAAACCCAATGAAATTTAAAAGAACAAGAAAAAATCTTTATAAGATAAACTGGGAATCTGAAGACATACTCACATATCAGTCTAATGACCACCCAGCATTCGCTGACAGCAAAACATGCTCCCTTTACATTCAATCTCACCTAGAAAACCACATACAGGGCAAGTTTTTAATTAAATGGAACAATGAGCAATGGATTCTACAGATGGAATTACGATGGACACCTTTTCCACTGAATTGAAAAACGGTTTGATGATTCATGCAATATAGCCAACATGCTACTAATGAAATCTTGATTTATTGTGGTGAGATTGCATGCTGTGTATCACCTGTTTCCATGCAATTCGTGTTAATTTAGTCACTAAAATCATGCAAGCTGCAGCTTCCATTTTCAATCAGCTGATTAGTTGTTTAAAATTTAGTTAGGTTATGCGACTATCCATCAGTCTCTCAGGGACGATGGAACCTATGGTTAAGTACTGCATTCAGCACTGAAGTATGTGGATCTCAGAGATGAGTTAAAGAACGATGCAGTAAATTTCTGATGGATGTGCATGAGGATGCGCTGAATATAAAAACTCACCCACTATTATGTTATGTCTGAAATAAGCTTGAGAACTGTTTCTAAAAATTAGGCTACTCTTGCTGGAGAAAAACTTAAAGAGTCTAACATAAAGATACTGCGGCACAAACTTAACACTCAAATGAAGACGGTATTGCAGACCATTTTTAATCATCAGCTAAAAGAAAAACCTAAGCTTTTAAATGCCTTTAGAAAAAAACTAGCAGAACTCCCCATCTGAGTTATTTATACATGAAAATAAACACAATTTACAATATATCTCATATGAAAAGGATCTCATCGTGCAGTACATCTATCCAAAACCCATCTACAAGTCACAGGAGAAAGCGTGACAGTGAATCAAGACTGAGGATAGAGATAACAGTCTCCAAAACATGTTCCAGTAAGTTCTGGTATTGAAAGTAGAGTTACGAGTAATAAAACATTTACATATAAAAGTATCCAGATGTTCACTAGCAAACTAACCCTCAAGCAAAGTTTATCAAAATTCAATTTTTAACCTACAATGGAAGCACATTACCTCTATGATGGCCTGACATAGTTTTTAAAACTAAGCTTTTCTATAATAAAACTGTCTGGAGTAATAATAGAAAAGTTACAGTATTATTTAGTGTTATTTTTGATGATAAATGTTACTAACTTTGCTACTTCTGAGTCCATAAAGCATCTCAGTTACAATGAATAATTTTAAGACCACTTAAAATCATATGAAATAACTTCATTTGTTTTAAATAACACAAAAAGTTATAAAAATCCATATACAATTTGCAGGTGTGAGTCTGGAATGGTAAAAATGGATACCTACATTAAATTAGCACCCTTAAGCGAAGCACATATTGAAAATTGTAGCATATTATGCACACACATTTGAACATTTGAGTTTCATATGTAATTTCTAACAAATCAATTCAAGCCATTCATATACCATAAAGAGAGAGAGAGAGAGAGAGAGAGAGAGAGAGAGAGAGAGAGAGAGAGAGAGAGAGAGAGAGAGAGAGAGAAATCATTTAAAGCAAATACACTAAGTGTACTGTAGATGATTCAAAGAAAAATAGAGCATTCTCATTTAAAACACTATACTAATGCTACTTCTTTCAACTCTTTCTTACTCTGTTTACACGCCATAATCCATTTGGTTTGCAAGCTGCAATACTATGATTAAAAGATGATAAAAAAATAGTAAACTATTCATTGGTCATTTTATAACACACAAACTTAGTTCCTTTCAGACAAAGCATGTGTATTTACATTCATTCATGTATAGACAATCATGTCCAGTGAAAGTGAAGCACTTAATAGCATTATGACCATATATGTTTATCACTTGAAAAACATTAACATAAATACCTTGTTTATTAAATATAACAAACATTATGCACATTATCAATGATACAAGTTCTTTAAAAGAACACTATTTTTTTAACAGACCACATATTTCTGCTTTTAATTTATTCTTTATGAGTAATACTTCTTGAAATGGTACTGAACTATTTCCAAGTATGAAATTTACTTACATATTCCTCCTTACATTTAGTTTAATATACATGTTTGCTTTACATAACCTATTAGATCCCTTCATATTTGAAAGCTAAGCTTTAAGTAATTAGCAATTAATTGTTTCTTGAAAGTTTGTTTCTAAGAACTGCTAGTGATCACGAAAACAGATTGCAGCATGGTTGAGGCATTGTTACGTACCACACTTATGGCTAGTTTCTCCAACCTTCATTATAGTGTCTTTGTTTCTGTCTTAAATGAATTAGAGACATAGGTAGGTCAGATTTTCTATCACCATAGTGGTTAACACTATCCTAAATAATTTGTTAATTTAAAGGCACCTCTTTGTGATGTTCAATCATTGAAGGACGACGGTAGATCTCATTATACGCACAATTTAAGTAATAAAGTGTTTTTACAAAAGAAGCCAGAATATGCCACAAATAGGACAATATATCTAAAGAGTTTTTAAATGTACAGGATAGCATTAGTGAAGTTGGTAAAATATTTATCTCCATCACATCTGTTTCCATGGGGAATTCAAATTGACTTGAGTTCTCATTCCGGATTGAATACTGCATGGAAGTGGGGATTCAGACCAAACTGAATCATTAGATCCAATCCTCTTGGAAGTGGGATCGGATCAAAATTTTGTTGAATGGAAACACCTACCAGATTCAAGTCAATATGAATCTGCCAAAGATGCTAACTTGTACCATACTTATTGTAATACACTGCATGCTCGTCATTTTATTTCCCTAGCGAGTGCTGTAATAAAACACAACAAAGCCACTTCTATTGTTTCTATAATCTCACAATATATTTTTTTAAACAACATTCACTAACCTCAAAGACTACAGAAAATAAGCAGAAAACATATTTTTTACAGGTTTACCAACATAAACCAAGTGAGTAGTCAGAAGCTTTCATGGCTGGAGTCAGAATTAAAGCTAGAGATTTCTTCCAGGCTTAAAAGCTGTGGTCTGTTGGAGTTTAGAGGTTCAGACGTTTCGTCCACACCTGTGGTGTACATCGTAGGTGGCGTGGTCCGAGTCTTCTCAGCGAAGGTTCAGTTACAACAGAATCACTGGCTGGAGGTGCCATATTTATATCTGGGCTGCTCACAGGGGATTGGCTGGGCTTGAGTGGGAGGTGTGTGCTCTGATGCTTAATGGTTTACGCGATTTCTCTACATTTGTGCTTCTTTTTTATGCTCAAGTATCGGATGCCAGGTTTTGTTCAGTTTTAGAGCTTCTTCCTTTCTGTTAAAATTATTGGGGTGTTTGTAAATTTCTATGGCTTCGCGTTGTAGTCTGGTGTGGTAGTACAGCATAGACAAAAGAACAATAGTCTCCTTGTAATGAATTGTGTGTTCACCGTCAGCCTATATTGCATGTTCCACGACCGCTGACTTGTCTATCTGTCCCAGTGACCAACATAAAAGTTTGGATTATTTATGCTTGAGCCTTGGATACCCAAATTGATCTCATTCCAGATTGAATTCAACATGGAAACATGGATTGTATTGAGAATGCGATTGGAGTCAAATTGACTTCAATTCCTCATGGAAACATAGTAATGGATTCAGGTTCAGTTCTCCATTAGATATTGCATTTTATAATAATATTAATGAAATAATTATCTATCTCAGAACTGGTGCTGAGTAAATATTTCACACACACATATAGCCATAGTATGCAAAGCTAAATAGCATTAACAAGGATAAAAAATTTAACACAGAAAAACAATACGGTTTTGCTTGTCATGGTTCTCTTCTGGTGCATCTAAATAGCAGTTTCTAGATATATAAATACATATTCAGAGATTCTTTCATTTTGTGCCATCAATATACATGTTTATTTACAAGCAAAGAAGCAGAAGCAGAATTCTAAGTGTTAATAACATTACTATTTTTCCTAGCCCATATACATTCTCATTGGTCCTAGATTAAAAAATTCTGCTGCCAATGCATTACTTTTACATTCTCTTTTATGAAATTCCATTTTTGTAACAGGCACAATTAATGGCTCATGGCATTTCCACATTCCATTCATGTCATTATGAAAAGTGTAGGTACCGACTGCAAAACTTTTATTAAGGATTTTTTTCCTTTGCCACTGAAAGCATTTCCTGCTGCAACAAGTACTTTAAAATTTTAAGATGTATTGGCTAATGTAACAAACATATTTAGAAGTTTGATGAAACCAGCCATAACTCTTAATGTTGCAATTATTTACATATTAGCTAAACACAGCCCTTATGGATGTTCTAATATGTCTACATGATCGTAGACACCTTCTTACCCTTAACATTGGAATTTGGAATATGACATTAATTATGTGCAGATGTTTTGTATTGCTAAAGTTTGTTCATGTGTTCAGATAAAATGTTTCTGCTTCGTCTTACAGGACAGAATTTATTTTTCTTACTGAGAAGATTTAAAAAAATAATTGTGTGTTACGCTTGAAGAAATTTATTTGTAAAGTATTCTACATCTCCTTGAAAACTTGTTTGAAATAATTAATTCAATACAAGCACAAAAATCTTTAGCAACCAAGCTACAACTAAGAGAATGAAATTTGGACTATCAAGGGAATTCACTAATTAGCTAAACATTTGAACGCTTCTCTCAGTTTTATCTGAACTGTCATACTGATGGATGCATTTTGCTTCTGTTGCTCAAAAACAGTAGATACTGTAGAAATGAGCTTAATAAGGACTCTATGTACATAGATATTAAAGTAAAGAAAGAAAAAAAAAAGGTTAGTGATATTTTAAGGATGTATGGTTTACTCTATGGAAAGAATTTATTTCAATATGTACATTAGATATATTCATTTATACAATTACACAAATAATACATTAACTCATTTTACAGGGAAGTCAATTCCAAAATGTTATTGATCCTTGCCATGCACAACGGAAGAGGCTATTCCAAATGAACTCAGTAAGACTCAAAGAAATTCTACAGCTTAGAAGTAAATTTGCATTATAACAACGTGCAATGTTTTTTCAAAATTAATTTGGCCATCTAATGAGAAGAATGCAATCAAGAAAATGTCCTGTCATACTGGTTTGACTGAGTAGGCTAAACTAGTATTTGTATTATGCTGAACTGGAAAATTTTTACAGCCCTGGTTTCTTTCACATATTTCTCATTAAATATTGAATTTCTTGCAGTTTGATTACAGTTGTTACACATGAATAAAACTGTAGTTGTATCACAGTATCATCATCATGATCATTTATCATCATCTTCATCATCAAAGAGCCTGTGAAAATGCTATACTTCACCTCATCATGGCCACAAATATGAACCAGTGAATTATGTAAGTTTCTTGTCAAGAAACTATTAAATGTGAGAGAAGTAAACATTAAAGCTAGAGTAAAGCAAATTAATTAAATAATAATATTAACAAAAATAAAAACTTGGGAGCATAGCTGAATACCCTGTGACATTTTCTTTCTCAGTGGGCATAACTTTTAAAGCAAAACGTTAATTTTTAAATTTATTTTAAATATAAATGCACACACTTAAAACGTCAAATATGTCAAATTGTAAAATCTTGAAATGTTCTTAAAGACATTGATCTATATCCTCAGCATGGTGGCTAAAAGTTTATTACCTCTTTCTCATTTTTTCTCGGATATTCCATCAGTCAGCCACATCAGTTTACCAACAGATGGCAGCAGTTATATACATAGGCTGAGGAAAAAGAGGAAAAGGTAACAAGTTTATTTGCCACAATGCTGAGGATAGAGACAAATGTCTCCAAAACCATTCCAAGATTTTACAACTTAACATAAGTGATCTTTTAAGTGTCTACAGTGACTCATTCATATTTAAACTTAAAATAAAAGTTAAAATTAAAATATTTCATAGCAAAAGTTTAAGAAAACTTTAAACATTCATTATTCAGCATTCAATGTTTATTTTTTTTATGTTTACCTTCATTAAACTTCAATAATTGATCAACACTTTGCTTATTTTTACAGTGGTGTGGTGTATGGGTAATACTGGCTGAGGTTTTAGAAAACGTTATGGGCACTTTTATTGCACAGTTGCTTTTACCATAAAACTCTTCAATTCCATTTAATCACTTTTAAGTTGTGCCTGAATAATAAATAACAATTTCAATATTTTAATTAATCCTTGCTAAGCTACATAATGATTTCTGAAATAGCTATAAATAAATTAATAGATAAATAATGATAAACAACATACTAAAATAATAACAAAATGCTAATGCCTTTAATCAATTATAATTTAAATAATCTTTACAAAATACTGTTATAAAATATTGAGAAGACCAAAGCAACTATGCTGCAAACTTTCAGAAGTTAGGTAATACTATGATCATCCTCTTGAATATACTTCAGTATTTTCAACTAGATTTATTTCACAGCAGCAAAACCAAATGCACTCTTTAGCTGTATTTTAAAACATGTTTTATGACTACTTCACGTTTATTACCAGTGAACTTATAGTAAACAATGGTTGATACAATTCTGCACAGCAGATTGGCCACATTTAAAATTACATACATGAATCTGTTAACATAAATATCAATCAGAGCAATGTTTTTAACAATTAAACAGAGCAATAAGCTGTTTACTATTGCACCAAGATGTTTTCCATGTGAAGAGCCAAAAGGAAAACCATCTAAATAAAAATAAGCAAGATAACTGAAACATAAGATAATCTTGGGATTTTCAATTTAAAAATTGTTAAAGACGTGTGATATCTGCGGCCAATGGTAAATGAGGCTGGGCCAATTTGATTTGCATCTGCTGTTATCATTTTCTTCCAATTTAAATTTGGTAGTGAATCACTTATTATATTCAATGCTTTAAAATGCCTCTTTTGGAGAAGTAAACGCTTGATATTTTCCATTTGACTCTTCATTTGGTTTTCCTGAGCAATGAGGGGGAAATAACTCAAAGCTATATACATAACTCAAGTAGAGAAATTACAAAATTACAAAAATGAGAGCAAAATCATTTGTGGTAAGTTTACCAAGTGTATCGTGAGAAACATACATATTTGTTTCTACAGTTTCATATCTACGTAACGAATCTGCATCAATCATATGTTCTATTATTTACTGTAAGCACTGATACTAAAGAAACATACCTAAAATTTTTTGCATACATGTACTGTTTGCTAACATTTTCTTTCCCTGCAGTTAATTATTTAAAAATTTTAAATTTTGACAAGAAATCAGGAAAATTAAGATTTTAGTAGCTAAGCAAAAATTTTATTATTATTCACCTTTTAGAATTGAATATGCGTGTATAAGTGCAGATAGTTACAGATTAATATTTATGCATATTCTTCACTAACAATCCTTTTATTTCAAAAACTTTATTTCGTGAGTAAGATGGTTGTTCAATTATAATTAATTGATCTTTCACACATGCTGTGTATAGGCTAAAATTGGAAACACAGAATCTGACTGAAAAAAATCAATTGCAGAGCTGGGATTTGAACCATAGATATTCCACTTTCCTGCTGAGGGATGTGACATATACTGGCATACATTAAATTCCCCAAGTGACACATTTTTTCTTGTAAACTATGTACATGTCATTATTAAATTCATTTTTGAAATCATGTACCCCAAAGGCGACTTTGAGTCCTAAGTTAACTATAATGCCTGGGACTTAAAACACAAGATTTATGTAGTGGAATTTTTTAACACCTTTTGCTTCACTTACGCTATAAATTAATAGAACACGTTTTGGAAGCAAAGAACAAACAGTGTTCCAAAATTCACTACATAATATTCTAAAACAAAAACGCACTAAGCTTATCTAAAGTAAAAACAAATTAGAAACTAGTTTGTTTTTACTTTAGATTCTTGCTGCTTCACTGTTAATAGCTTCATTATTTCCTTATTTAACACTAAGCTTGTTTTTATTTTAGATTCTTTTCCTTCACTGTTAACAGCTTCAGTTTTTCATTGAATTTACATAATATTGATGTATCAGAACTTGCATTCACTATTGCAAAGTTTCAAAAAAGTTAATTGACTTACAAAATTGTTGTTGCTGTGGTAACTTAGTTGCTACAGCAACAGCGTGGATAGATCTGTGGTTCAAATCCCGGTTATGGCACTGATTTTTCAGTCAGCTTCTATCTCTGCAAGGTTACTTAGGTTTCATTTTCAAAAGCTGAAAGGTCGCAAATCAGATGGCAGTAAGAAAAAGGCAGTGTGACTTTATGCATTATGTTCATCATCCTTTACTCACAAAAGAAAATCTAATGAAACATTTGTATCATTTTCAAATATAATGGTTTTATAGTCCATTACACCCAGTTTTCAGTTACTGAAACTATTTCTTAAACTAGTGACCTTCAAAATGCAAATATGGTCAATGGTAATTGTTTTTATTTTCTTGAGCTCGATGAATGGTATGCTGTGCTAATTACCCACTCATCTACAAACAAATTGCATTGTTCTATCTGCCATTTTTTATAATGTACCATAAGACAGTATAATAAAAGCATATTGTAAGATAAGAAAAATTACACTGCCTTCTGACTATAGCAGTGATGTACCAATGCTGTTTAAAAGGCATACACTATGCAAAAAATTCACTAATTATAGAATAATGAAAAATACTTCTGATGTAAATACCTATAAACTTCACCACCTTGTTTTGTCATTCTGTTCTTATTGAAACCAGAAAAATTTACCTGGCTATTAATTTTTGCGCATGGCGGTGAAACTAATCCAAATGTATTTCTAGCAATATTATATGAATTTGTATACATCTCTGTTAACAGAAAGCACATAAGAAATTACTTCCAGTGCTTTAAATATATTTGTGGATATTTGGTCTGATGAGTATAATCAATGCCACTTTTTCAAGGAAATAACTGCAGAAATGTTTTTACTATTGGTAACATTCAAACAAGCAGATTGGAATTCTGTACACTCTATGCCTCATGGAAACACTCATTGCTTTTATACTTTTGGAATTTATGTTTATATTCATTTGACCTACCTGGATTCAACGGTTTTTAATTTGTTCCTAACTAAGATATAGAGTCTGATGACATCTTTCTTACTTAACATTCATTTCACCATGACTTACTAGTTATGTAGCTGCTGAATTTGTAGATCTGCAGCATCCACATGGAAGGGAGAAGATTCAAACATATGGTATCATACGTGCTAGACGGATAATTAGATCCAACATGACAAACCATAATCTTCTTGCTGTCTTTGAACGAAGCATCAATGCTCGCCAGACCAGGAGAATGGCAAGCAGCTGTGTGAATCGATGCACCCATAATAACCTTCAAGCAAAATAGGATTACTTTATGATGTGGTGACAGCTATGCTTTACAGTAATGGTGTTTATCATATTTCAATTAAAATTAGTGTAAAACTATCAGAATAAACAGATAAATCAGAATGTGAAATAATAATAATAATAATAATAATAATAATAATAATAATAATGATAATAACTATTATTATCATTATTATTATTTTATTGCAGTCAATAGACTCTTACAAAAGCATCAGACAGTGCTGTAACATCTACACAGTCAGCCAATCAGAATACAATAATTTCATAGAATATTTACATAACAATCACTTGGTAAAACATGATTTTCAAGAATGTATGGTGAGGTTTTACAAATTCACTATGAACCAACTCAGAAGGTAATTATTATTTATTTATGCCAACAAACTTACTGATGGTGTTTTTAAATACACAAGCCATGTGTGGGCAATGTTTGAGAGGTAAAATTGGAGGGTACGCGGCGGGTCTGTGGTTCAAATCCCAGCTGTGGCATTGAATTTTTCAGTTCCAATTCCACCTCTCTAACTCAGTGGTATTCAACTTTATTTCTCCGCGCAACCCCAAAGACAATTTTCCATCCCAGCCTGTATCCCCAGGCCTAGGCCCCACATCAAGCCCCAGAGTTAACCTTAATTCAAAGTACACATAACCATATCTAAAATAGATTATATAACTTAAATCTTACTAAACCAAAGTCTGAGACTAATTACAGGTGCTATCAAAACCACACCAATACCAGCTATGGAATACTAACCAACCAATACCCCATCGAAAATGAAATAGAAAAAGCAGCTCTAACACAAAAAGTTGATCAGACTCCCATTCAATACATGGAACAAGAGAAATTTTACACATACACTAAAAACTCAGCAGAGCTTTCTTTCCAAAATTCAAGACCTCAAGAAGAATGTAGACCTTCCTAATTCAAAGGAAAACTTCATATATAAAATCAATCCAACACAAATATTAGTTATCACATATTATTTACACCTGACAGAAGAAGTTAAGAAAAGTGATACTCCAACTAGTGTTCTAAAATTAACAGTATTACAGACAATCCATAATAGATTTCCAGAACATGAACAGCTCCATACTTATAGTGATGGATCACTGATATAAAACCAAGATGGAGCAGGGGCTGGAGTCACGTGTCACCTCTTTTCCTGTTACAAATCTTTAAGTTATGGAACTACAAACTTCAATGGAGAAATTGAGGCAATTTGAATGGTCTTACAAAATCTTTTGTATAGAGTCTCACATTTTCATCAAGCAGTTATTCTCTCAGATTCCAGGGCAGCAATTATAGCAATTACTTCCAAATTTTCACCAAAAAACCTAACTATTATAGAATGTTGGAAAATCCTTACCCACCTAACAGCACTTTAAAAACACCTAGTCTTCCAATAGATACCAGCTCACTGTGGACTGAGAGGTAATGACAAAGCTGATTTTCTTGCAAAAAAGGGTACCAGCAGTGTACAGAAATCTATACCATTTTATGAAGCTAAAAGATTAGTCAACTCTGAATTAAAAAAAAATGTAGCAAAATATTGCTATGAAAAATCAAGAAATAAATGATAGGAACTACCAAACATTCAAACAGTAATTGCTGAGTATCCTCGAAATACGGCAGTTGTAACCTTCAGGTTAATTAGAGGACATGATTGTCTGGCAAAACATCCGAACAGAATTGGGATATATTCTTCACCACTCTGTCCTCTATGTGATCTGCAAGAGGAAATGGACTGACACCGCCTTCAAATATGCCCAGCCAATTCTAGCACCCCATCCATCACTGAAAAATATTGGTGAGCAAGAGGACTAATGAGTTCATTTTTAGAAATCCAGCATTAGCCAACAACAACATAATGTATGTTGGCATAAATAAATAATAACACCATAATGTATTTTAATTTAATTTAAAAGGTGAGGCAATTAATAACACTAAACAACACTCACCTTTTAAATTAAATTAATTATAACAACACTGTTTTCAAACCTCTATGAAAGGAAGATAACATAATGTATAACTTATTAAATACTCAGAAAGGAGAATTATGCTATAAATCAGGGTCACTCAAAGCGTGTTGCAAAATGCGACTATGAAAAGTTGACCTCAGTGCAAACCTGCACTCGCTCTTTCCTTATGCTTCTCTCTCTTGCTCGCTCACCTTGCCAACTCCCTCTTCCACACTTTCAGCAATGTTTTTTTCTTTACTGCATAATGTTTAAGTGCAATGTGCAGTGTAAAACTGGTTAATTTTAATTTTAATACCAAATCTGGTCTTTTGACCAGATTTCTCAGATTTGACCAGAATTCTCAAACCAGTTCGTATTTTTCCCAGTAAACCACAAAGGCAGTCTCACATCAGAGACAAATTACCCCAATGGTGACTTACTATTGCAAGTATTTTATGTCCCAGGATTAATTAACCTTCAGATGGTAATTATTATTTATTTATGCCAACAAACTTACTGTTGGTGTTTTTAAACACACAAGCCGTGTGTGGGCAATGTTTGAGAGGTAGAACTGGAACTTAAAAATTCAATGCCACAGCTGGGATTTGAACCACAGAACTTCCAAGCTCTGGCATTGAATTTTTAAGTTCCAGTTCTACCTCTCAAACATTGCCCACACACGGCTTGTGTGTTTAAAAACACCAACAGTAAGTTTGTTGGCATAAATAAATAATCATTCAGCATTTTATTTCTTACAAATGTTAATTGGTGTAAAATAATTGTTAGAAGAAATTTTATCTGATCATTTCAGAATTGAAGCTGATTTTGTTAAAATTGTTTGTACCTAAGTACATTTAATAGCACAAAATCAAATGTACTTATTAAATCATGTCTTTAGGAAATAATTACAATCCTTGTGTTTATTTGTAAATAATTTGATCTATCCTATGAAATATGACTAATATGCAATATAAAATGTAACAAAGAAAATATTGGGAGAAAGATTGAGAGGTAGAACTGGAACTTAAAAATTCAATGCCACAACTGGGATTTGAACCACAGACCTTCCGCTTACCAGGTGGCTGCTCTACCACTGAGCTATTGTGACAGTTCGTTTGAGAATTTAATGCCATTCTGGCAGTTTGTCACAATAGCTCAGTGGTAGAGCAGCCGACCGGTAAGCGGAAGGTCTGTGGTTCAAATCCCAGTTGTGGCATTGAATTTTTAAGTTCCAGTTCTACCTCTCAAACTTTGCCCACACACGGCTTGTGTGTTTAAAAACACCAACAGCAAGTTTGTTGGCATAAATAAATAATAATTGGGAGAAAGCTTTTTTGAAATGGAGAGAATTCTAGATGTGTGATTGGCAGTAGCACAATCATCATTCAGCAAGTGTATCACCTCAAGAAATGTTTCTATAGATCCTCACTCTCTCAATGATTGACAGAAAGTAGTATTTGCTGATTGGGACCAATTTATCCTGGAACATTAAAACGAGACGAGATTGTTGCAGGAAAGCAAACAGGGACTACTACATTTGCTAGTGATGAAATATATTATAACTAGCATTTACTAATCTGTGACAGACTTCCTTTAAGATGAACTTGGGAAATTTCATTACTACAGCGTAAAATGTCCAAATATAGGTTAATCCCCCCTTTAGGGAACCTTGGATTTACCTCTGGCTATTATCTGAAAATGAAGCCTTCTCCAAGACCAATAGCTTAGAACTTATGAAAACCACTACCTTTAGTATGGAAAACATTCCATAGCAAGCATATGACACATGATGTAGCACATTATTCTTTTTTGACATCACAGCCTCATTTCACAAAGATAGTGAATGCTTTTCTCCTTCCAGAATTGGCCACATAAAAGTTAACATTGTACCTGCTCAACAAGATAAGGCAACTCTGACAGCTTGCCATCATCACCATCTTGTGAACAGTTTTTGCAGCTGAATGATCTCCAGAAGTCAACATGCCACTAACTCTGGGGAGATAGCATTTATGACATGCTATCAGTTAATGTACTTCTTTAAGAATCTAATAGCAGCTCTACAAATAATTGTTTTTTATTTTTTCTGTTGGTAGACATCCGCTGGCATGAAATTAAATGATTTTCAACTTAATAACATCCACTATCCAAATCATGTAAGTATAACAATGCCTGCAGTTGATGACTCTTGACAATGTGCAAGAAAGTCTGAAAAACACATTCTAAGGTTTTGTTTAGAAAAGAAGTCAATCCAACTATCGTTGTACCACCAACTTTAGATGAAAAGTCAATTCAACTATTGTTTTATAACAAACTTCCTTCTTTACATTAACATAATGGTTTTGGTTCGTAAAATACAGTGCACTCTGGTGTTCCACAAGTTACGGCAGACATTTTTCCATGGGGGGGCCACATGTTGGAAGTTTGCAATCAGATATTATTAATTCATCATTTTATTGTCAAAATTTATATTGTTGCAGTTAACCGTATTGATTTGTGCTAAATAACAATTGTTCTAAATTAAAATAATAGTTCCGTAATTGATTGCACATTAAATTCACCAACGTCCAAGGGGGGCCATGGCCCCCCCTTACCTCCCGCTCGTGACGCCCATGACAAGTTATACAGTAGTGATAAACCAATCCAACTAAAATCTGACTGTAAATAAACTTAATGGTTAGATTATCCGTGTAGTGATAAT
This sequence comes from Tenodera sinensis, assembly GCA_030765045.1. Taxonomy (NCBI): domain Eukaryota; kingdom Metazoa; phylum Arthropoda; class Insecta; order Mantodea; family Mantidae; genus Tenodera; species Tenodera sinensis. The sequence goes on along the minus strand of CM060968.1, from coordinate 103,395,982 downwards.
TAAGGCTTTAAGAACATTTGCAATATATTTATGCACCATTAAAACAGTGTGTTACCATCTAAAATAACAAATTAGAAACTAAAAGCTTCACGTATCTTAGTAATTGCTGCAAGTTCTTCAAATGCTGCTGATTATCTTCAAGGTGCTTTCACCACATTTTCAAAGCTTTACTTAAACGAAGCTTTAATAATGTGGTGGAAGCACCTTCAAACTAATCAGCAGCATCTGAAGAACTTGCAGCAATTACTAAGATAAATGAAGCTTTTAGTTTCTAATTTGTGCATATTTTAGATTCTGTTGCTTCACCATTAATAGCTTCAATTTTTCTTTGAAGTATGCTACCAACTTGAAAATAAAACTGTTTATATAAGTCACATTACTGTTTATATTATTCACTTTATATGGGCAGAGCAAAAAGTTTCCAAACGGGCTGCATGGTGTTTTGCCTGTCTGCATTCTTGCAGCTTGTTGCCGTGTCATACTATCATAAAAAGGCACGGATGAAACCATACAACATTTTTAAAACTACTTTTAAAGGCTTTACTTTCCAATTTTATGAAAGGAGATGCTGAAACTGGCCACCGTCATTGTCCATGCATTTTTGGCACCTCTTTAGAAAACTATCCATCACTTGCTGTAGTTTACGTTGAGAAATGCTGCCAATTTCCTGGCGAATATTTTGTTTTATTTCTTCCAGGGTGTGTGAATTTGTCTTGTATACTTTATGTTTTAAGTTACCGCAGAGACAGAAATCGCTGCTCTAAGAAACCTTCCTCCGATAATGGTGCACCATACACCAAGGTCATGAAGGGTTACTTCGTGAACAATATTAGGTTCAGAGTTATAGGGCCAATTCTTTTCAAGTCAACAGTTGATGCCTGTACATACATGAATACAATTTTGACCCTTTGTTTAGAGAATTAACAGACAGAGAGTATGACTTTACCTTTTTTCTACAAGACTCTGCAACAGCTCATACGGCCAATCTTTTGATAAGAACAATTGAAAGTGTGTTTCAGGACAGAATTATTAGTAGAGATTTGTGGCTTCCTCAGTATCCTGACCTAGCCCCCTGTAATTTCTGTCTCTGGGGTAACTTGAAACAAAATGTGTAAGACAAACCCTTACACAGAATTAAAAGAATTAAAACAAAATATCCGCCAGGAAATTGCCAGCATTTTTCAACATGTACTAAGGTGAGGGATGGGTAGTTTCCTAAAGAGGTTCCAAAAAGGTATGGACAACGGTGACCAGTTTCAGCATCTCCTTTCATAAAGTTGGTAAGTAAAACCTTTAAAAGTAGCTTTAAAAGTGCTGTATGGTTTCATCCGCACTTTTCTATGATAGTAGCAGATGGCAAGCCGAGGACACAGATAGGCAAAACACTGCACAGCCCATTCAGAACTTTTTTGTTCTCTTGGTGTTACTGAAATCTTGTAAATAAATCTTCCTTCAAAAATGCAAGAAAACAAACTGGGTTGCTGAAAGCTACTTTTATTAGGGCATCCCATGCAGTTATTAGTTATAATTGGTGCTGTTTTTATAATATAACGTAGGTGATGGTGATGAGCTTTCGACTCTTTCGTTATCTCGGGTCGTGGTACTGGATGGAATGAACATCCACTCGATGTTTACTTCACTACATTACTTTATTAACACTTTTTCTCGTTTTTACATTTTCGTTGCACCAATTTATATTATATTGATAGTCTTTCCAGTTTTTGAACAAAAGCTTCATGAAAGTTTAACCAATTTTCTACTCACATCCGAGAGCACTGTAAAAACACGTCTTTTCATACCAAAGACATGGATGCTATTATTAAATTCTAGTGCCGCATCACATGATGCTACCTTCTTTTTGTGTACATCCGCGTATGTGTCCATCAAATAGTTCCTGTATTGTTAGGGAAGCGATCTTTAGCTATTCTCCCTTCGCTTTCAATATTGAACACATATAATTCTTTTATTTATACATATATATTAAAATTAAATATGGGAATATTTATGACGTCTTTAAAGAAACTTAATTGTTTGTAACAATGAACAATAGTAACACGTTTTCGTCATTCAACCAACTCATACCAACACCAAAAACAAATTACACTCTTAACAAATATTCACATAAACGATTTTCTTTTGGGGTCTTACAATATCCTGTTTCATAATAAAATTCTTAAAACTTACTTTTGAAGATGTTTTCTCGCTTTTGGTAGAGAGCTGGGTTGTTCTTTGAATATGAAATGGCGAATCCCAAGGATGTAGCTTTCCAAATATGTTGGCCAATGAATTTCTCTCACATCAAAACGAAACATCTGCCTATCCTCTGGACTTAATAGTTCATTTAAATGCCGAACATTATCATCCGTAAACCGCCACTGCTGTGTGGAAAAGTACTCTAGACACTTTGCAGCTTTGTCCAGCTTTGACTGTACTCGAACCATGCTGTTGAAAAAGAAAGATGATATTTTTGTTACAAAATTTACAGCATTTGTGAGAGGAAAAGAAAGGAGCAATACTTACTAGTAAAAGCATTATTTTTTGAACTCTAATAATGGAATGATTGGATGTGAATCAGTACAGTTATAATTATCCCTAATATTTAAGCTGCTGAAATCAGGGCTAAGTGTAAGTTGTATATCTTAGAGCAAAATGGGAGGTGCAGTTGTTCCCAAAATATTTAGCAATGGAATTGAACATCTAGTTGCTTTAGAGACTCTTAAGACAAACGAAACAGGCCTGTCTTACTTAGTTAAATAATGACTGTTCATAAGCTTTATGAATGTATATTCATAAAACCTCAAAACTCAAATTAGCATAAGACACATTAGCTGGAATTGGAATTGCAAATTAGAAGGTTGGCAATGGTCTTCTCCATATGCATACTACATTAAGCATCCAGGTAATAAATACATCCATTTCAATAATTCATTCTTAGCGACTTTGTTTTTGGAAGGGTAATGAGTACCAGTAAATTAAATGGCCCAGTAATAACTATTGGTAAACATCAATATGGTAATATTGTGAGAAGTTTTTAATTGCAGTAATTACCAGGACTTCCCAGTGAAGCATTTATTGATGTATTCAAGACCCATAGTAAATTTAAATGTTAACACCACTCATTATGTATTATGTTAGACACAAAATTGAATGGTGGCTGATACCTGACTACTACTAATCTCTTTTCTGTTGTGCAAATAAATTGTGTGGATGCAAATGATATTTATATCATCAGCTTTACAGCATGATTTCCAGTGTGTTTAACTATGCAACTTAGCAAGGTCGGGCAAGCTTCTGATTGGATTTTCTGTTAACCAGCTCCTTCTGCCACCCACCATTAAATTTTCTGTTAGCCATAATTGTATTTATGTATATCTATATTATATTATACTTATGTATATATCATTCTGTAATGCAGAACACAGACATTGCTTTACATTTCACAAACATTCCATGATAATTTAAATGACCTGGGAAGTGATGTGTATTTGGTTTAGTGTACTGCATAGTGTGCTCTTTAGAAGTAGCTTCCCTAATGAGTGTACTTGAGCTGCCCTGCTGAGGGCAGGAAGCCTTAGCTCTAATAGAATGTAATAGGCTGAATCCAATTCAACTGTATAGTATCATAACAAAAAAGGTTACAAATTTTCCTAAATCCATTCACAAGATTATGAATGAGGTGTGAAAGAGCTGGAAATCCATCTATAAATTAGTCTCACTTCTCTATGAGAGTTTTGCTATTATACAGGAATCGTACATGAAAGTTCTTGTGCTAAAGTAAGCAGAATTTTTGGTGTTGTAAAGCACTATTACAATGAAACACGTCTTTCAACGTATTACTCTATGTACATAGACCTCACATCAACTTTTTAGTTGGCACATAAAAAGAAGAGAATCAGTTAGAAACAGTGCAGTATAGAACAAGCAATTCCCTGTAATATGGTTACATATCAAAATTAAGGCTTTAAATAGCATTCCACAAGCCAGCATTATGTACTATATGCATACGTGAATGTAAGAAAAACACCTACAATGGTTTTTTTCCAGCCATTCTACTGACGAGGTCCATGAGGTAAGCAGGAACCAAATGAAGAGCAAAAACATTCAGGCTGTTGATCATCCAGTTCGACCGACATTTGCCATCTGGATACCACACCACGTCACCTAACGGATGTTTCCTCATATAGACAAAGCACCAATCCACAAACTCCTTCCATGTGATGGGCCTCTGTTGCCCAGTACAGCAGTTGTATACAGCAATTCCATCTGGCCTGTTTCAAATCAATTAGGAATAGCCATTAAATCATTTCTGTCACTTTTAACAAGATGCACCACTGAATTTTCAAATTTGCATGTTTTTTTTAATTTGCTGTTATGAAATATTTAGTAATTATTCTTAACAACAGTGCAAACCTTTATGCAGAGTTTGAACTAATATTTTAAAACTAAAATAAAAAGAATGTACTTTCCAAAAATGTTCTTAAAGTTTCTAGTAAACCACTTTTAGAAGTTATACATGATTATTTGAATGCTTTTGCCTCTTAAAATATAACATGTTTGAATATTGGTTTCATTACATCATTTTAACATAAGTATATTGAATTTTTTACTGGCAACTTTTTCAATGTCTATCTTGTGTTATTGCAAATAACTTTTTCTCAAACAGTTAATATACAGTTCCATGTAGTACACAATTCTTAACAAGTTAATTTTAATAATCTTCCATGATCTTTTAGAGGAAATACTTCTAATACCAGAAATCACTTTTAAACAGGAAACACATATATTTCTAGACAATGAAGTATTTCAGACCTTCCTTTGTTTGTACATACACTTATTGTTTGTTGTCTAGGTGTTCTGTAGTTTAGTTTGAAGTTGTTTTCTAATGAAAAGTTGACTGTCACAAAAAAGAACTGTCTCTAGGCTGAAAATAACTTTTGTTACTCTTGCTCTAAAGTAAAGTGCCCTGAACATTTAGACTCCTTCAGTTATTTAAAGGAACTGAGATTAGAAGTGCCCAAGTGTTGCAGTAATGCTCTCTAATTTCATACATATTTCTCTTAGATAGTATTAGGAATGGTAAAACTGAAAATGTAAATGTTACTGACTTTTGGCATTAAATGGTGGCATGTCAGGAAATTTTGAAATGTTATATGATGGAAATGACCTCTAACACAATCCACTTGAATTAAGGTATTAACAGAGGCTAAATACATCTTAAGAAGTACTTATTACTGCTCTTAAGTATTTACAAGCACTCGCCTACCACCTAGGCAGCCCTGGTTCAATCTCAGGGACCCGCATGTGGTATTCGTGCCGGAAGAAGCGGCGTCAGGGCGAGTTTTCTTTGGGTGCTTCAGTTTCCCCCGCCACTCATTCCACCAATTGCTCCATTATCACCCTTCCAATCATCCATTTTGCCTGCATTTCAAATCATCCTCTTCCTCACTCTCATACCTGGTGTTTGGCTGACCACCCGTTTCCAGGTCTTCACTCTGTCCGATCCATAGGTTCTTGTGCTCCCCAACAGGCATCTGACCCTAGGCACTGGCTTGTAAGTCCTAGGGGGTGTAAGTCCTACATAAGGGGAGGGTAATTGGAAGAAGTATTTACAAAAGAAAAGCAATAATTAACAGCAATTATAGTTAATTTTGGTTTATCTGAAGAATATTGCGATATAAATGTACAGACATTGGGAAAATGTTCTGGAGTGCACTATGTCAATATGTTTACATTCTAACAACAAACAAACATTTCAAAATGCAACAATTAAGGTACATGTTTCAGAAAAATGTTGTTGGATACAGCTCAGAAGCAGAAGTTAAATGCTAACATCTTTTCAACCTCTGAGTTGAACTAATCAGAAAAGTGGGCTACATTCCTTCCTACCCCCTTAAAAAAGGAGGGTAAGGTTTAAGCTCTAGCTACAAAGCAGATTGTTTTTCAATTCTTTACAGAAAATAACATTGACAAGGAATTCTGGACTTATTTAATATTTAAAGTTTAATCAAATGTTTCAATTCAACACCTCCTACAAGACAAGGCTGTTACTGTTATAAGAAATATACCTGTCTATTACTATTATAGGCAATATGGGTGCCAGAAAGGGCATTAGTTTGGTTTGTGTTACTTTTGCACCCAAGGATGAGTATTGGTTTTTTATCAATAGTACACTTTTCAGAAGTGAAACTTAATACTTTTGTTGAACACAAGTGTAAATACAAACTAGCTATGCTCCTAATGGGGAAATTAAAATCGTGATACAAAGCATCTGCATTCAAATTTCCAACAAAGAATAGAAAAGGAAGTGGACTAGAATCATGAGGAGAGAGAACTTCAGTCCCGCCAAGAATTCTATGATACATCAAAATAATTAATAAGTAATTTATCTGTTAATAATTTCTGTAAACTGTTCGTGTTTTCCTAACCTAACAGCCACAACACCTACTCCATAGATGCAGAACCTTAATTTCTCTGTATCTTAGTGATTCTTTAATGCACTGCTTTGGTTACTGAGAGGTATTTCATCTAACCAAAAAATGGCTTTGTGTTTCATAATAACATTGGCAGCCTAATAACCTAACTTACCTTCACTCCATTACCTCATCTGGTGTAAGTATCAGATATGTAGCTATTTAAACTGAATCAATATTGCACCAAGAGTTCAACTCTGTTGTGTGGGGGTAGTGCATCTGCCTCACATTCAAAAGGTTCCAAGTTCGAATTCTGGTTAGGATGAGTTTCCCAGATAACCTTTTTTCCAGGTTTTCCATTATGAATGTTGGGTAACTATTCTCTGTGGACTTCAGGATCATTTGAGCATCATTCAACCATTTCATTCATTCTCTGACATGATCTACTTGGTTAAGGGATGCTAAAGTTACATAAAATTATAGCACAAACACCTTAATCTTGTAAAAACTGCTTTTTGCTTCATACTAACATTGACAAATAAACTGAGCAGCCCTGTAAGTTAATTTATCTTTGTTCCATTACTTGTCTGGTATAGCCATAAGGAATGGAACTTTGAGCTAAGTAAATATTACATTTTGGGTAGTTACAGTGAGTTATTTCTTGTAGAACAGCTTTTAGTTTCATAACTAACTTGGCTAAAAAGGCTTAGAAGCCCCATAACCTTACTTATTTTTATCCCATTACCTTACTGTAATTTTAATTTATGAAAAAATGAACATTTTGCAATGAAATCTAGTGGGAAGTTCAAGGAAACTGTTTCATATTGTTAGATAGGTATCATAATTTGACTTTGTATAAAATAAGAGTTAGACATTACAATATAAAGTTAACCGTTAGATAGTAACATCTGTCTCTTAGGTAGATATAGCATTTCTCTGTGTATAGTGGGCATATGTGCAATGTTAATTTAATCTTATATTTCAGCTATACTTTGGTTGAGATTTGAACTTTGAATTGTGTGGACATCAGTGTTCTTAATTCTGCAATAGTATTGTTTTATAAGTGTACACAAGCAAGTCACGTCGTCTCATAGATACATATTGCTGCAAATGTAACAGACTAATATTTGATTTTTGTAATTTTTGCATAATTTCTTGCAAGATATGATGTAAACTGAATCATAATATTAATAATTTATCAAGGTTTTAAACTATTTATTTTTCAGATTCACTAAAGTGGACATAAAATGCAAACTTTTGTCAGCTTAGTCTCTCAGACGGATGTTATTACTAGTGCCATTATTTCACAAAGACTGATATTTATTCTTGTAATTTTTGCATAACTTATTGCAAGATATGATGTAAACAGAATAAAAATATTATTAATAATTCATCAAGCTTTTTAATTGTTACACTCACTAAAGTGGACATAAAATGCAAGATTTTGTCATCTTAGTCTCGAGATGGGTGTTGCTGTTAGTGCAATTTTTTCACATGTTACCAACTAAGGATTAAGTGTGTACAATGAGCTGTCCAAGCTAAGGACTTGATTTTTTCACAGCACGTTGCCTTTGCCTGCAAAAATGTATGTTAGGATATTTTTCCTTGCACTATGCAATTTATCAATGTCATTATTTGACATACAAATCTTTTGGGGGAACTCAAAACTCAGCATAAAGGTTTTCAGGATGCAAAAGAAGAGAATAAGAACTATGGCTGAGGTGTCCAATAAAACTAGTTGCAAACCATATTTTAAAAAATATAAAATTCTGCCTTTACCATGTATGTTTTTATATGAAACACTGAGCTATGCAAAAGAAAACTTAAATACCTTCAAAACATATGCTGAAGTTCATTTGTATCACACTAGAGGAAAAACAACTTATTTGTACACTCGCACAGAATTAAACACTACGAAAATAGCTTCACATATGCTGGTCTACATTTATATAACAAACTACCCCATTATATAAGAGGTATTGTATCCCAACAAAAATTCAAAAAGGTGTTATTCAGTGGTTTACTGGACTATAGCTTTTACAATGTAGAGGAATCCCTACATCTTAAAGTAGGATAAATTGTACCTTTGTAAATGACTATTTTTTATAACTCAAAACTTTATACTCCTTTATATATCTTGGTTCCTTTTTTGTACTTTAAATTTGTATTGAACGTTATATATCTGCATTTGCAATTCTCTAGGTATCCTTAAATATTTTTCTTTATATTGTTAAGTTGATATGTTCTATAACATATGTATCATGTTTCTATGGATGAAATAAATACAACAATACAATACTCCTATGCACCATCTATTCTGTCTGCTACAAATATAGGTAATATACTTGTGTTTGGAATTTATCAGTCACCCTCATCATGTGTCAGTGAATTTCTTTTACATCTAGATACAATGCTACATGATCATGTAGATATTGATACAAAAGTTATTATTGCTGGTGATTTTAACATTAATGTAGATCCTTGTAACCAAACATACAAAAATCTGAAGGAAATTTTCAATTGTTATAGTATTAAAGATATAATTCAGGAACCAACTAGAGTCACAAATAGTAGCTCCTCTATCATAGATCATGTTGTATCTAATTTAAAAAAGATTCATTCATCTGTGTTTGAAACATACATTTCTGATCATTATGCTCAATTAGTTGACTTTTTTGTTACACTGTATAAGAAGGACAACAAAGAAATTAGAATCATAAGGAATTTAAACAAGGAAAATATAAATAATTTGACAAATAACTTAGCTGTTGAAGAATGGGGTGCCATTTTTTGTAATAGTAATAATGTTGATGATAAGTGGAATGAATTTTACAAAATATTTACAACAAACCTTAATCTCTCATGTCCACAGAAAAGTATAGTTATAAATAATGTTAAAAAAACAAGGTTACCTCTAGAGACAAGGAAACTAAAAAAGCAAATGAAAGTCATGTATGATTTATATAAAAGTACATCAATGGAATACTATAAAAACAAGTATAAGAATGTAAAAAAGGGAATACTTGAATAGCTTACAAAGTGTTAAAATTAATGCATACAGAGAAAAAATGGGTAATTCTAAGAATATTAGCAAAACAGCATGGGGCCTGATAAATGAATCTAGAAAACACTCGCTTTCACACGAAAACATTAAACTAAAAACAAATGGAGTAATTATTGATGATTCTGTTGCTATAAGTCAAAACTTCAATGGCTTCTTTCTAAGTGTTCCCACACAGACACCAAACTTGTCAAATTATGTAAATAACAATCCCTCAGCGAGCTCCTCCCTTTTTCTTAAACCAACAACAGAAGAAGAAATAGGTAAAATAATTGATAAATTATCAAATAAACTTGGCTGTGGATGGGATGAAATTAGTTCTAGACTGTTAAAATGCTGTAAAAATGTTCTAGTAAAACCACTAACATATCTAATTAATTATTCTCTTCAGCAGGGCAAATTTCCTGAAATACTCAAATTAGGAGTAATAAGACCAATATTAAAAAAAAGGGATGAACATCAAATTGATAACTACAGACCTATTACTCTAACTTTGGAAATAGTAAAAGTTATTTGAAAGAATTATACTGTTAAGATTAAATCATTATCTAAATAAATTCAATGTGATAGAAAATTTTCAACATGGTTTTAGAAAAGGACGATCCACTGTCTCTGCCATTAATCAATATATCCATGAAGTAATACAAAAACTAGAAAATAACGAGGTCAGCACTCTTTTCTTTGATTTATTTAAAGCGTTTGACTGTGTTCACCAAAATATTTTAATAAGTAAACTAGCAAACTATGGCATAAGGGGAATACCACATGAATTAATTAGGAGTTATCTAATTGGAAGAAGACAGTATACAGAAATAACATAGAAAAAAGGGAAACGATTTCATACAGTAAAATCAAAAGTTGAAATTGTTAAATATGGCGTGCCGCTGGGTTCGATACTAGGTCCACTATTATTTATACTCTATATTAATGATAATATAGCTGGAAAATAGCTCAGTTGTAACCTATGCAGATGACACTACAGTTGTGTGCTGGAATAAAACCGTAGAAGACTTAAACATGACCCTTAATAAAAGTGCCTATACTCTGATAAATTATTTTCATTCCACAAATTTACAATGTAACATGGGAAAAACTAAGATAATGCACAATAGTATTCTGAAGAACAGTTGCAATATAACACTGAAAATAAACAACAATAGTATGGAAGAAGTGAGAACACAGAAATTTTTAGGTGTTATTGTAGATAATCGGTTGACATGGGCACAACATATTGAGCACATTTGCAATAAAATCATGTCTGTATATCTGCTGAGATATTTCAGAAAATGTAAAAACCAGAATATTTTAAAACTTATCTATTATGGATGTATCTACCCACATTTAATTTATGCTATTGAAATATGGCTGCTCCAAAAACACTTATGAATAGGCTACTCCTCTATCAAAAGAAAGGTGTTCGAATTATGTTTAATTTAAAAGCTAGGATATCTTGCAGGGAAACATTTATTAACAAAAGAATACTCACCATTTATTCTCTGTATGTATATAGAGTAATAATGTTAGTAATAGATAAGTATCAACCAATAAAAAATAATCAGTATGATACCGAAATTTAGATTTCCAATCGAATGGGCTTGATAAAGACACGTTTTAATTTAATTGCCGGATGTGAGATTTGCGATAAGTGTTGAGTAATAACATAAATAGATAATAGAGCAGGAAGTGTTGTAAGGTGAGCCAGATATGAGTAAATAATAGTCGTTAAATTTGTAGGATAAACACATTATTGGTTTGAAATTAACGAGTCATGACTTCATACTACATAGTTTAAATACACGTTTGAAAGTCAGGTCTACCAACCTTAAAAGTCGCGCGATATATTTAATAAAATATAAAGTAAACATCGTTTAATCCTAAAAAGGTAATTATATATTCAAAATTCATAAAAGAACATGTTATAATAGAAAGGGACATTTCTAAATTGCGGGAAAAGGAAATAGCATTTTGGATACGAGGCTTTCTTGGATGACGTCATGACATTCAAAATTGGAGAGAACGGTTTCTTAGCGTGGGTACGCGAGAAAGCGTCACCACTCGCCCCAGACCAGCATCGCACGTTGTGCTGTGCGGACGTGAGTGCGATTCCTCTACATATACAATCGGCATAGCTCCCGAAAGTATCTAAGATGCAATAAACAATATATAAAAGGTTTTCTTGGGTAGTCTATTCTATCACACCTGCGCGTACCCGAGATAAATAAAGAGATCTCAAGCTGAGCTAGCGGGAACGAACCAAATCAACGGGCGAAAACGGGACCAACGACATTTACGCATCAAATGGCGACACAACGAGAAGCGAACGACTAATAGCTTCAAATTGCAACCCAACGTGTGGCGTCGAGTGAATAGACCAACCCCAAGACGACCAAGCCAGCATAGAACCAGCAAACAAGAAGGTGACCCAACGTGTGGCGTCGAGTGAATAGACCAACCCCAAGACGACCAAGCCAGCATAGAACCAGCAAACAAGAAGGTGACCCAACGTGTGGCGTCGAGAGAATGGACCAACCCCAAGACGACCAAGCCAGCATCGAACCAGCAAACAAGAAGGTGCCCAGCGTGTCAACATCTGTGAAACGTGTAGTGAACAAGTTTAAGTGCAGTTAAAAAAAAAAAAAAAAAAAAAAAAGTGAAGTATTGGTGAGTAGAAAAACACGTGTAAATAGTTTAGAAATGGAAGACAGTGATAGCGATTTTCTAGGTTTTGAGAGTCCGGAAATTGAGAAAAGTGTAGTTAGGATGGAAGAATATAGTCAAAATATAATCGGTAGCAGAATATGCCAAGAAGTAGAAGATCAGAACGTTAGAGAAACACCTAGAGGTAGCTCAGAAATGTTTAGTACTAATTCAGAAAGGCCAGTGATTATGTCAGAAATAGAGAATATGTTTCAAAAGATAATGAAAAAGATGAGTACAGAGTTAAGTCAAAAGATAATAGATGAAACTAGTAAAGAATTAAGAACAGTGAAAATGATGAGTACAGAGTTAAGTCAAAAGATAGATGAAACTAGTATAGAGTTAGGACAGAAACTAGAGAAGGGACAACAGGAATTGGGAATGCAATTGGAAAATCAGAAGAGAGCTTTAGAAACCTTTAGGGAAGAAGTTAGGGAGGAAATTAATAAAGTCAGTAGTGAAGTAAAAGAAAATAGAGAAAAGGTTAAGGGAGAATTAGAGACAATAAGGCAAGAAGTAAAGAATTCTGAAAAGAAATTAGGTCAACAAGTTAGTGAAAAATTAGATAAAGAAAGGGAAAGAGTAACATATAAATTAGACAAACAAAGGGAAGAGGTAGTACAAAGGTTAGATAAAGACAGGGAAGAAATTAGAGAAGAGTTACAGGGGTGTAAAGTTAGAATGGAAAGATCTGATGTAGAAAGTGCAAGGCAGGCTAGAAATTTGGAGGATGTTACAGACCAAATAAAAGGAGTAGTAACAGAAATTACTCAGGTAAAAGAGGCCTTAGAAAATTTGAAATTAAATGAAAATGCATGTAATCACAACAATCTTAGTAATGAAGTTGCAAGAAACGAGGCAATACCAGGTGTATCAGCTGACATTTCGATGCAAAATAGGGGTAACAGTAATTCCCATTCTGATCTCAGAAATAGTTCAGGGACAGGTGACAATTCAAATTTACATTGGCCTAACCATGTCTTAAATGAAATGACACCTCCAGTTTTTGAAAATGAAGATTCAGATGATCCTAAAGCCTTTTTAGAAGGGTTACAAGAGTACTTCACGGTGAAACGTATACCGGAGGAGTACAAGATGGTGATAGTAAGAAAATGCCTAAAGGGTAATGCTGCTAATTGGCTAGGCCTTTCTATGGGTAACAATAATGATTACAGGACCTTTAGGAACATCTTTTTAACCAGATATTGGGGAGCTAGTAGGCAGGCTAATATTAGAGTTGAATTAAGCAATGGAAAGTTTAATCCTAGATCGGAGGAATCGATGGTCAACTATTTTATGAGAATAGCGAGAAAATCGAAGATGTTGGATCCTCCCTTAGATGAAAAAGATCTAATAAACATAGTTACTCCACATTTTCCGGAAACACTTCAACACTACCTAATCATAGCCCGACCCGATAGCATTGCAGCTATGATCGAATTATTATCAGCCTTAGAAGTCAATAAGCCAAAACACGCATTTGGAAATAAATATGAAGGAAAAGAAACTGTAAATTCTTTCGGGCAAGGGGCACAGTATTATCAGAATAGAAGTGAGATTAGGGAAAGATATAAAGGACCAGTACCAAGGATGGAATCATTCTGGTGGGAAAATCAAGGTAGATATAACCAGGAAGGGCATCACCAAAATAGAAATGGTAATCTAAGGGGAAGAAATATAAGGGTGAATTATATGAATACAAATAGATTTGATCGAGGTAGACGGGGTCGTTATTTTGGACATAGTAGAAATTCAAATGATGGGTATTGGACAAACGGAGATAATGAGTTTAGACCGAGGTCACCAAGACAGGGAGAAAGGTATTCTAATGGACGAAATTCCCCCGAAAATGCGGAAATGGTTGAGGCCATTAACACGGTCAAAAACATGGTAGGAAGTAACCCCGATTTAATGCAGGAAAACAGAAGTAACAATTCGGGAAATAGTACAGGAGCAATACCTAAAAATCAGGGAAACGCCAGACCCGGTCAAACACGCCTTCAGTGAGAACTGGGTATCCTAATAATGATTGTGATAAGTACTCGGAAATAAATAGTCCTGGAAGGCAAATGATGATACAAAAGAAAAGAGAATGTAAAAATAGAATCGACGAAAACGAAAAAGTAGGAGATCCACCTAAAATCAAAATTGGAGTAAATGGAAAACAATACAATGCAATTATAGATACGGGATCAAATAGCACAGTATGCTCACAAAATTTTTATGATAATTTACAAAGTAGTGGTTTTAAAGTAATGTCTTTACCAGTTAATGGGATATATTGCTCGCTAGCTGTGGGAAAACGAAAAGAGAGAGTAAAATTTCAAGCAATGATAAATATTGAAATAAATGGGAGAATACTAGGAATTTTATTTCTGATTGTAGGAAGACTTGTGACAGATATTATAATAGGTTGTGATTGTCTTTATGCCTGGGAAGCTGTGGTGAATTTTAAAAACATGATTGTAGAAATGAAAGTTGAAGATGAGACCATTATAGTGCCTTTTGTGGAAGATAGTAGTTCAGAAACTATTGTACGAGAAAAAGAGGAAGAAGAAATCCAAGGGGATACATTCTTTGTAGAATATGTTAAAGTAGGAGCTATGGAATTAACTGAAGTAAATGTCAAAGAGTACAGTGTCGATAATAAAGAAAATGTAGAATGGGATAAAAATGATTTCATAGACAATTTGAGGTTTTCTGACGCAACTAGGTACTATGATAGGGAGAGTAGTGAAGACTTAGAAGAATTGTTGAGGGAAAAGGTAACTCAGGCTGATCAACTAAATGAACAACAGAGGGATAAACTGTTTGAAATATTAATCCGAAATAAAGAAGTATTCTCTGAGAAACCTGGTAAATGTAATATTTATACTCATTCGTTTGAGATGATACCTATCAAACCTTTTACACATAAAGCGAGAGCTATCCCTAGTACAATAAGAGAAGAGGTAGATGCAGTTATAAAGTCAATGTTAGAAGATGAGGTTATTGAGATTTCGAATTCAGAATTTGTGAATCCCCTATGTATTGTAAATAAGGCCAATGGAAAGATTAGGGTGACATTAGACGCGAGAAAACTAAATCATTGTTCCTCATACTTTCCATCAGGGAATCCAATAGAACGTGTCCTCCGAGATATAGGAATTTATTTACGTGTACTTACGCATCATAATCACAAGGATTGGGTGAAATATTGTCCATTGATAGAAAAGATTATCAATCACACCATTAATGTAACTACTGGGTTTGCACCAATAAAATTAATGTTAGGAATTGAACCAGAACCAATATTGATCGGGGTACCAGAAACACTGTAAATTAATGACATTCAGTTAAGTGAAGAAGAAAGAGCGAAAATTGCTTTTGAACGAATCAAGAAAAAGGCAGAGAAGCGAAAATTAAAGAAAAAGAGTAGAAAACATAAATGGGAACCTAAGATAGGCGATTGGGTACTAGTTAAAGACCGTAAGTTATCAAGTGCGTTGCGAGGTAGGAACAAAAGGATGGAATTGTTATATAAAGGTCCTGCAGAAATTATATCCAAATTTGGTTATCATACCTATGAATTAAGAGATGTTAAAAATGAAAAATGTCTGGGAAGATGCCATAAACAACTCCTTCGACCATACAAGAAACCGTGTGGTACCTTGGAACCTTGATTTCATATAAAATTCGAAGTGTCATTGTCTATTGGCGCCCAATCAACTTTGAGATAAAATTTAAATGTTAGCTTGCTTGAAAACCATATATTGGTCAGGTACTTACATATTCATGAAAAATGCAGAATGTGAATTGCTATATACTACAAAGAGCTTAAAAATATATTGTATAGAGCTCACAATAACAGCTTCAGAAAGATTGTTAAAATGTTCATCTCCGCATAGAGAGAAAACAGAATATTTACTTTGTAAACACTTGTTAAAATATTTAGATGTATAGATAGTTATCACAGCAAGACAAAGAAAGAACTTGTCTGAAGAGTGTAATGGATTTATATAAATATATGTACATTTTAGTGCTTAAAGGATCTAGTACAGATATGTGTTACAATAACAAAAGTGAAAAATCACAGTGCAAGTGATAGTGAGAGCGAAGTGAGCAAACATGAACTAAAAGAAGGAAGTATAAAGAAAGACTCTTGAAATTTAACCTTTATATAAAAGCTTCACAGAAGAAACCATAACATATTGTAATTAGTATTTAAGGATTAATGTTTAGTCAAGTGTACAATTGTTTGTCATGTTAAAAAGATTAAGGAGAAAATGTGTTAATAACCAATTTCAAAAACAGTGTAATTGAAAATTGTATATAATGGGAGTGTTGCCGATTATTCAAAATACAGGAGTAATTTTTAATTTTTCTTTCGGGCAAGACATTTACATTATTTTATTATGAAATAATAAAATAACATAAATGGGGGCATTTGATACCGAAATTTAGATTTCCAATCGAATGGGCTTGATAAAGACACGTTTTAATTTAATTGCCGGATGTGAGATTTGCGATAAGTGTTGAGTAATAACATAAATAGATAATAGAGCAGGAAGTGTTGTAAGGTGAGCCAGATATGAGTAAATAATAGTCATTAAATTTGTAGGATAAACACATTATTGGTTTGAAATTAACGAGTCATGACTTCATACTACATAGTTTAAATACACGTTTGAAAGTCAGGTCTACCAACCTTAAAAGTCGCGCGATATATTTAATAAAATATAAAGTAAACATCGTTTAATCCTAAAAAGGTAATTATATATTCAAAATTCATAAAAGAACATGTTATAATAGAAAGGGACATTTCTAAATTGCGGGAAAAGGAAATAGCATTTTGGATACGAGGCTTTCTTGGATGACGTCATGACATTCAAAATTGGAGAGAACGGTTTCTTAGTGTGGGTACGCGAGAAAGCGTCACCACTCGCCCCAGACCAGCATTGCACGTTGTGCTGTGCGGACGTGAGTGCGATTCCTCTACATATACAATCGGCATAGCTCCCGAAAGTATCTAAGATGCAATAAACAATATATAAAAGGTTTTCTTGGGTAGTCTATTCTATCACACCTGCGCGTACCCGAGATAAATAAAGAGATCTCAAGCTGAGCTAGCGGGAACGAACCAAATCAACGGGCGAAAACGAGACCAACGACATTTACGCATCAAATGGCGACACAACGAGAAGCGAACAACGACTAATAGCTTCAAGATACATAATATAATACAAGAAGCAACATGAACTATCATAGAGATAATATAAATAAAAGTGTGTCTATGAAAGATTCACTATATCAGGGTATAAAGCTATTTAATAAACTTCCATGTGATGTTAAACCGATTGCAGAAGTATCAAAACGACAATTTGCTAAAAAATTGAAGGAATTTTTAATAAATAGATACTTATATAGTTTGGATGAGTTGTAAATGTTTGCATTATAAATGTATTTATTATGTATATGTATGTATTAACTGATGTATCCAACAACATTTATATGTTCTATATGGATAAAATAAATTTAAAAAAATAAGTAAATAAAACAATTTATTTTCACTGCTCAAGCCTTGTCTTTTAGGTGTTGTTCTACGAACACATCTTGAGAATATCTACTTTTTAGTGTAAGTAATAAACTTCTATATTCTTTGATACATAAGAGAAGCAAATTACCTTGCTGTGGCAGTTCTCCAAGCAGCACAAATCATAAGATTAATCACAATATCTACTGGAACTAGATCAGCAACTTTATTTTCGTGGCACAACATGGTGCGGAAAAATCCTTTTCCAGCAGCAGCTATGATGCCGGTAGGTCCATTCCAGTTGTCCACCCAACCAGCCACAGGCTCTTGACATGATGAGAGAACTGCAATGCAAAAACATGAATAGGTTTAAGTCAGCAATTCATAAGAGCAGCCTCCCCAAATTTAAAATGTCTGAGTGCTTTGTATGCATAAATTTCATGACTCCTTATGCCTAACATGGTATTTTATTGATGCTCTAAAGCAGGCAAGGGATATATGTAGAGTAGCACAAGACAGCATACATTTAGGAATCAATTCAGCAATTATAAGATGTTTAGACAAGGTGCCAGAAATGGAAATTAAGTGGCTGGCATTATGGTGGTAGAGCCAGAGTGTTATATGGAGTTGAAATTTGGGGATTCAAAAGGGCGGACATCTGCCAATTTGGCCCATTGAGTGTTTAGCTCAGAAGTACCGATTTGCTGCCAACATGGACATGGAACAAGTGACAAAAAGAGGGTATGATTATAGAAAGAGCCTCCACAGGATACTGAAATTAGATGAATGCAATATCTTAAAAGAATGTTTCAAATATTGACTACCCAAAATAAGTCTGGATGGATACATTTACTGCAGAGTGGTTAAGAAAGTAGTGGTTTGGGAGATATGGAGAGACTGGGATTGGTTTGGTTTGGTAGTGTTTAACACCCGCTTTTACTACATATGGCACTGCAGGTGGTGACACTGATGATGCATGGAATGAAGATGGAGCATCGGTGGAATGAGATGGCGGGGGAAACTGGAGACCGCAGAGGAAACCCACCCCAGTGTCGCTTCATCCATCACGAATCCAACATACCTGGGGAGAGACTGGGAGAAAATTATGTGAAATGTATCAGGAAAAACAAAGTAACAGTATTGCTTGAAGTAATTTAATAACAAAATCTATTCATGGAATGGAAGAAAAGACAATTATTTTATATCAAAATAAAACACAGATGGAAAAGTGACAAGATGAACAAAAAATGAAAGGGGAACGTTAGTCTAGATAAGAACAGAGACATAGAGGCTGAAAGGACAACAGGAAGGTTGTATGCATCAAAGTCCACTGCCTGGAGGTTTAGAAAATCTGTTGTTGTAGTTGTTGTTGTTGTTGTTGTTGTTGTTGACAGCCAGACAATATAAATTATGTATCTTCCCATTTAGTACATCTTTCCTCAATTCTGGGCATTTCAGTAGGTGTTCTCCATTTAAAATCTTGTCAGCATTGCAGATCTTACATGCATTGTCACTTATAAAACCAAACCTATGCAGATGTTCCACCAAACAGTCATGTCCATAGGCTAATTTGAAGTGAGCAACTGCTTCTTCCTTGGGAAATTTTTTTATTTTTTGTACCATTTCTTTTATGTTAGAATATTTTTTTTTACAGTCTTTTATAATTTTTTTAATTAAGACAGGCTTAGAAATCTACAACAAATTATTTTTATTTGGTAGAACCAGGGAATGCAGGAATACATGTGTAACAGATAAATGGTTTAAAATGGAGAGAAACTTTTACAATAAAAGAAGTGCTTACTAAAGGCTGTATAAAATTAAGAGAATTCCTGTGCAAGGTAAAATACACTTTCCATGACCATGAGGAACAATAAAACAAAAGCACTTGTCAAGATATACATTTTATTAATCATGCAAATACCTAACATACAATATTTTAAATATTAAATATCAAACTCAAACATACAGTATTTTAATAAAAATCACTAAGTTATTTTTGAGAATATCAAAAATAATGAAACATTTTTCATGTGAAAAGTAGTTTAGGGTGGGTGGATTTTGTTGCAAATATTTGGTTGCACCTTTGAAAGATATTGAATTTAAATACCTACCAAGTTGGTACTCGTTCAACTTGTTTTTTTGGGTTATGCTGTTCTCTGTTGGTTCTAATGCAATACTATCTTTATTTACAATAGGTAAACTTTCAACAATCTTCCTTTCATAGAAGTTTGAAAACAGTGTTTTTGTACTTAATTTAATTTAAAAGCTGAGTCAATTAATAACACTAAGTGTTGTTCAGTGTTATTAATTGACTCACCTTTTAAATTAAATTAAATTTTCAACACCTTATGGATTTATTGGTTATATTATCTTTGAGTGCTATTTAAAAAAAAATGGCGCAACAGCCCATGAAGGGCCAAGGCCTACTGCCCAGCTGCTGCATCCCTTACCTCTGCCCACTACAGGCATCATTGGTGAGGTGCAGTACTGGAGGGTGGGACGTGGTCAGTGCCCCGAGCTCTCCCGGCCAGTTATGCAGTCTTCTCGACCTGGGGCCGCTACTTCTCTATCAAGTAGCTCCTCAATTGGTCCCCACAGGACCTAATGAGGCTGAGTGCACCCCGTGCCAGACCTCCCAGAATGGATAAAATTCCCATGCTGGTACCAGGGATCGAACCCGGGTCCTCCGCGTCAGAGGCAAGCGCGCTACCAGTGCTCAAAACCTTATCCAGATAACTTACCCTAAGCGAGATACAAAGCTATTCAACATAAACATATTAAATCAGAGAAAAGTGTGATTTGAAGTTTGAATATAGTAGAATACAGACCTGAGCATTTTTGCATTTAATAGTTGTTTTTTTTAACCAAACTGCACATTTTATTTAATTTTCTTAAACTTTGGAAAACGTGAGATCTACAATCAACTGCTACACACAGTCTCATTTTCAACATTTTTTCATGTTATTTCAGTTGATTTAACATACCAGGCACAAGAAGTAATTAAACTGACATCATGAAATTATATTTACTCACTTGGCAGCTGTGGAGCTTTTCTTGACAAAACACTTATATATTCCAATTTATTTATACATAACAATATAAACTACTTACCTATGGAAGGTCTAACAATTGCTACAGGAAGGTTGCCACTCTCTTTAAGCAGCATACTCTCTGCAAGTGCTTTTGTAAAAGTGTAGGTGTTAGGACGGTTGCCTATTAACCTAAAATAAAAGAAATTATAAAAATAGATGTAAGTATTTGCGATATACAAATCTTTTAAAAGTAACAACTATAAATGAGCACTATTTATTTAGGATTGCAAACAAAACAAATATATCGTTCTGTAGGGCAAATAATAGGATTTGGTTTTTAAAAAACATTGGCATTATGCATTCCATTATCTTGTTCAACACACACCATTCTTTCTTCAATGCTACATGTTCCATTTTACAGATGTCCTGGAATAGTGACAATTTTTTGTGAGAAATTGGAGTGCGGTTTTTCATTGTTCTAGAACTCTTTTTATTAAAGTGACCATCCAAAAATATATTCCTCAAGCTTCCTATTAATTGTCCCTAGTTATAAATTAAAATAGTCCACTCTTAAAAGTTACGTTCTAAATGTTCTCAGACGATGAAGATTCCTATTCCGTCTTAATAGTAATGCAACAACTCTATTTAAACATGAGTAATAAAACAATCACGGCCTGCAACTTACAAATCATTAATCCTCTATTCAACAATATGATCCTATTACAGTAACTATGAAATGCGAAAATAAAATTAAAACCAAATCCTATTTAGAACTACTTAATTTAAGATACCAAATCCTGTGGTTTGCCCAAAATATTGGGGACTTTATTTTTATTTTAAATACAGTAGAAACCCAACGACTGTACCTAATGTGGACAGAGTGCGTCAGGCTACCAAAATGTCTAGTTTCATGGAATAAGGAATCTTATTCACAACTCATATTATAATACTGCAAATGCATGTTCTAGCACAATATAGGTAACAGAAAAGTATGCCTATTTAAAATGTATTATGTAGATGACCGGTGAACTTTGTACCAACTAAAATTTATTTGATTTTAGCTCTTAACTAATTATCAATCCTAACCAATTGGTGCTGTTTTTATAATTAAGAGAGGTGATGTTGATGAGCTTTTGACTCTTTCGTTATCTCGGGTCGTGGTACTGGATGGAATGAACATACACTAGGGGTTAACTTTAGTGAAATATTTTATTCACACCTTCTTGTTCACAGTATTTAAATCGTATTACAGTAGTAAGTCTTTTATTTCAGTGGATCGACTTCCCTAGCATTGCCGAGATTTAATGTCTGAAAATTTAGCGATATTTCGCTAAATGTGTTTTCTATCACTTTACACTTGGTCTATTTTACGTCCTTTTATTTAATCGCACACTTCGTATTAACTAACTTATCCAAGTTAGCTAATGTTTCACTTATTTTACACAAATTAACGGTCTTTAAACACTTAGTAAATTTACTTTCACTATTTTATGACACGCACACATAAAAATGCGTCCATCTACACAAAAGACACAGATACTAATTAACTAGACAATTGGCGCCGCATTACACTTCTTTTTGTGTACATCCGCGTATGCGTTCACCAATAGTTCCCGCGTTGTTAGGGAAGCGATCCTTAGCCATTCTCCCTTTGCTTTCAATATTGAACACATAATTCTTTTATTTATACATATATATTAAAATTAAATATGGAAATACTTATGACATCTTTAAACAAACTTAATTGTTTGTAATAATGAACATTAGTAACACGCTTTCGTCATTTAACCAACTCATACCAACATCAAAAACAAATTACACTCTTAACAAATATTCACATAAACGATTTTCTTTTGGGGTCTTACAATATCCTGTCTCACAATCTTCCAACTCCAATTAATTGAGATCGATATTAGACGCATAGTATACAGTTTAAGTGTCGTCTGGTTGTTAAATTAAACTTGTTTTTAATTCAAATGAATTGAATGTATTTTATTTATATAAAAGATAAATGCAGTTTACACTCAATGCAAGCTTTCTTGAGAACTTTACAATATTGAAATCCCTCAATTTTCCCTAAAACACAATTTGTAGTTATATCTAAGCCTGCCCTAATTCCTTTAATCTCGCTAAAACAAAATTGAATGAAATTTTTGTTTACTTCTAAGCCCGAAAAGTCAATTTACCTTTATGGAATGGCTGATCAAAATCAATATTCACAAATTGTAACTAAATTCAATTTAACCCAATGTATTCTTAAAATCCACTAACCCCCCTTTTTTTTAACGAGAAAGCGATTTAAATGTAACAGAAACAGCTGTCAAAACATAGGTTCGCCACAAACGCCATAATTGAAGTAATCCAAAGTGGCAATTCCCAAACAAAATTATCAATTTTGTATTTTTTTATTTTTTGGCTGTTCGTGTGGGTTTTCCTGATTCTGTTTTTCTAAATCATCCTAGTATTGAGGCGAACAAAACAAAAAAAAATTATTCAAATCGGTCAAGACATCTTAGAGTTTTTGTGAGACTAACGCCCAGCAATAATTCATCTTTAATACATCCAATTTAATTTCCATTGTCATGTTAACTTGTCATCTTGTTCGACAGTTTTACTGGTACAAACACAACTCAACACAACATTAACAGGAAGCCTGAAATCTGAGAAACTGCACTGTAACAGAAGTATGTAATTTTAAGTTTTAGTGTCCACATAATGCGTACAGCAATAAACCTTGAAAACTTCCAAACAACTGTTTGTGCTATGTATCCACATTATTAATGGCAAGCTTTTGATTTCATGACAATGGTCTGTCGGCTGCAAGTGTTCTATGTATCAAGGTCAATATGTGATCAGTCCTTTTGTTACTGTGAAGTAGAATGCAGTAGGTTGTATATGCATTCTAATTAAAATTTACTGTACTGTTTATACTGCATAGTGGATGATAGAATTATTACAGCCAAGTTTAACAATAAAAATAAACAAAAAATAATAAAATCTGTTGAGGTATACAGAATGTTGAGCTATTGAAGTTCGAGTTATCGGGGTTCTACTGTATTATAACACATATATTTATTTAAACCTTATAGAGACTTTTGTGAAAAACATATGCAAATTCATAATAGATAAATGTAATATACTGCCTAAAAAAGCAGTGATTCCAGTTGGCAACCCTCTTTATAAGCTTACAGTCATGCTCCTTTACAATTACAAATATTTTTTCTTAGAAACATATCTGGGATAAATATAAGATAATATATCAAAGTAAGTGTTATTTATTTATGCCAACAAACTTACTGTTGATGTTTTTAAACACATAAGCCATGTGTGGGCTATGTTTGAGAGGTGGAATCAGGACTGAAAAATAAAATGCCACTGCCAGGATTTGAACAACGGTTCTACTGCTTCACACGCGGCTGCTCTAACCACTAAGCTACCATGGCCAACCTGCCAGCATGTCAAGTTTTAAAAATTAAAGAAAATGCTTTAGTGATTTGTATTTCAAAAAAGCTCATGGAAATATCAGCAAGAAAAGTGATGGAAGTAGACTATCCATTGCTAAGCCAGAAATTTTTCCATTAAAATTTGGCATATATTGATTCAAATATTAATTTTTAATTTAGCTCTATAGAACTTAATCATTATTTAAACACTTTTTGTTATTTTTTAAAAATTTTAATTTTTTTATTTATTTTTAATTTTTCTATTTCTATTTTTTACTGTATAATTGTAACTGTGAAATTAGTACCGAGGAATTTATAACAACACCACCACATAACTGAAGTTTTGTTACAAATACTTATTATAATTGTTATATTTGCATTGCAGTGAAGCTTGTTTTTTCACTTTATTTACATTTACACTTATCAAGTCACCTATTATTTCAAAACATCTTTAGTTTCAAATTCAATACTTCATTAATATGCTCTTATGCAATAAACACTTCCCCTGTTGCAAAGTGGTGGTCAAGATTGCCAGAAATAGTCAGATGACAAACTTTGAAGATACCCCATGCTCCAAATATGAGCAATAGGAGCAAGTTAAGTATGCAATACACAAAAAGCAATTATGTGTTTGTCCACTTACTTGTTTGTGAGTGTTTGAACGAGATCATCATCCATCCACTCCATACACTGAATTATTTTCTCAGGATCATACGGGGGTGGGTAAATTACTTCATTTACTTCTTCCCTGTCACAGTTACAATATGCTGTAGACACATGTATGAGAGCCTGCAAGCACGAAGAAAAACAGTTAAAACACCTACATATTTGTAGTAAAGTGGCTTAACTTGGTAGATATTCAGCAGGAGCATGTATTCCATGGAAGCAAGGAAAGTATTGCTTCCCTGTTAATTATAAATTGTACAATTATTTCTATATTTTCATTTAAGTCACCTTGTGGAAAGTTTACAATTTTCAAACAGCGACTAGGAATTACTGCACAGGAGACACTTTTGCAAGTATTTTTCTGGAGCTTCAACAGATGGCATGGGTGTTTTCTGATGGTCTATATTCAGACACATTGTCGATACAATCTTGCTTTGCAGAAACAAGTTCTTGCTTATTACCTCCCTATCGGTAATTCAGGTTACTGCTTGTTAGAGATTAGGAAAGAAAATAAAGTCAATTATGTTTTGTTTTTTTTACTTTCTCTGCTACATATAATAAGTGGATGAAGTATTCTATTTTACACAAAAATTTGATGTCAAAATTTAATCAGAAATATATGTTTTGGGACCCACTGAATCAAAAAAAAAAAAAAAACATTTTTATAGAAAGTGTGTGTGTGTGTGTGTGTGTGTGTGTTTGTGTGTGTGTGTGTGTGTGTGTGTGTGTGTGTGTGTGCGCGTGTCTGTGGACAGCATAACTCAAAAACGAAAAGTTGGTTAAAAACCAAAGTTGGCATTCAAGTTTAATATCTTTTAAGGATGTGACACAAAGATTTTGATGAAAATTCCTCCACCCTTTACATGGAAAATTTTGATTTCTCGAAAATGACTCCAATGATTTTGATTAAAATGCCATATGTTTGATGACTTTTGAGTAACTCGTAAACCATAAGAGATATACCAAATCTTACTATACACAAAATGTAGATCTCTCGTAGTTAGAAACACACAATTTACATGTAAATGAATTTTTTTGTAGAGTGAACCATTTCAGAGATATTCCTTGTTTGTATGAGTTTTGGAACACTTAAACTTTCATCAAATGGAACATCATTATTCATGTTTTATGTTAGCCGTGTAAAGAGAACAGAATCTCAAAGCTTTAAAAGATTTGACTATTGCTCAAAGCCTACTGTATTCCCATTTCCCTTCCACCTACAAGGAAATAAGCAATACGATAATATCTGCAAAATGTGTATCCCAACTAACACAAAGAAGATATAGGAATAAGAGTTTGTAAGAATGGTTAGTACAAGAGTAGAGAAAGTCATGTGGGTGCAACACAGCAGATTTTTTAAATAATAATAGTATAAACTGCCATAATCTGGCTAATGTTTCCAATGGAATGTTTCTTTGGCAAGTTTCATTTCTAAAGACAGTATTGCACATGTTTTGGTGATTATTACTGCTATCAGTTTTGAAACTGCAAACTTCTTGTTCAGGAGAAATGACAACGGGAACTTGTGAAACATGTGAAGGGTGAGTCCTGTGTTGTGTGTGACATTTTGAACCAAAATTTGGATGGTTTTCATGAAGCATTGATTTTTTTGTGAGAGCTCTTTTATCTACAGGATATTCATGGTGAACATTAACAAAAGGCAAGGACTTCTTAAACTTAACTTAGTGTTTGTTTTCAATGTGCATTTTAAACCATCTCCCAATAATTTAGTTCTTCAGACTGTCCGAAACTATTTTTGTATGCAATATTCTTGGAGGTGGTATATGCCACAACGTGTCCGCAAGATGTTGCTGAAGATGGTTTTTGGAGACAAGTAATCCATTGGTACTATTGCGTTTGCTTGGATATATCTGGAGATGACACTGTTATCATTTGGAAGTTGCACTTCATTGTGGTTTCCTAACAAATTGAATTTGTATATGTTTTAGAATTTCAGTTCTCTGGGAATAAAGAAAATTCTTCTACCAATCATGGCTAAGAAATACATCAGTGGGTCACAGTGGCTTATGATGGATCACTGAAGGTAACATGTCTCTAATGCATCCTCAAATGTAATTTGCCACATATGTTAGATCCATTCATTATTATTTTTCAGTATGTTTATACTTCTCTGTGTTTTCCCAATTCATTCTATTTGGACAGAGAATATTAATGTCTTATACATATACTGGCTATCAAAATTCAAGACCCATCTTAGTGTCAAAAAAAACACTTGTGAATGCTATCAGCATTTTTTCCTTTGCCTTTCATGTTCATTAAAATAGATCCTCGAAAGTTCTGTCTACAATCTTGATCCAAGCCACTGAGATAGAGGTAATGCAATGAAAGCTTGACAATGGGAGCTGCACAAGACTTTGTACTACTTGGACAAAGTCAGGCAGTCTCTATTGAAGTCTGCATGCCACTTCCACTCCCCAGATTATACCTGCAGCTCCTACTGTGTACTCCCTCTTTACTCATCCACTATGATATGTGCACCTCAAAACGTTTTGGACACTGGAGCCTGTAATAGGGATACTGTCACCCTAGGCATAACCGTGCGGTACTAAAATAGTCCTCTGCACATCCTACAGATTGACAAGCTTTCTTTGCGTCAGCTCTACCTCAGAAAAGAAGATTAAGACAGAAGAGCAACAAAGTAGTGATGCTCAATTTGCTACATTTTTGGTGCTTCCAGTATTTTCACAATATTGCTTACCTCCAGTTGGATTGCAGCATGTTGCTGCATGGTTCCCAATAGAATGGCAAGCAAACAACACATAGTTTACATTTTATCTCAAAAAAGACCGGGTGGAGAAGTGTATGAAAGCATAATTATCAGGATCAGATAAATTAAAAATCTGATGTGTTGGACTCACATGACTTTCTCTACTCTTATACTAACCATGCTTACAAACTTTTATCCTATATCTTCATGCTAATTGAGATAAGTAAACACCAGCGCAACAGCCCATGGAGGGGCAAGGCTTGCCATCCAGCTGCTGCGTCTCCCACCTCTGCCCACTAGAGGCGCCACTGGTGGGGTGCAGTACCGGAGGGTGGGACATGGTCAGCACCCTAAGCTCTCTCAGAGTTATGCGGCCTTCTCAACCTGGGACCACTACTTCTCCATCAAGTAGCTCCTTAATTGGCACCCTGGGACCTAACGAGGCTGAGGGGATTGAACCTGGATCCTCTGTGCCAGAGGTAAGCACGTTACCAACTGTGCTACAGAGGTGGCATTAGTTGATATAAACATTTGCAGAAATTACAAGTATCTTATTGCTTATTTCCTTGTAGGTGCAAGAGGAATATGGGAATACAGTAGGCTTTGAGCAATAGTCAAATCTTTTAAAGCTTTCAAAATCCATTCTCTTTGCACGGCTAACTTATAGAACATTAATAATGATGTTTCATTTGACGAAAGTATTCCACAACTCCCTCAAATAACAAGGAATATCTCCAAAATGGTTCACTCCATAAAAAAATTTATTCCGACAGAAACTATGTGTGTTTTAGGAAGATCTACATTTTTGTATAGTAAGATTTAATCTATCTCTTACAGTTTAGCAGCTGTGCAAAAGTCATCCAGAGTAAATAGGACTATGTGGGCTACAGCCAGAAAATTCTCAATATACATTCCATTTACCATAAAAACATCAAACATACGGTATTTTAATCAAAATCGTTAGAACCATTTTCGAGAAAATCAAAATGTTCAAAAAATTTTCCATGTAAAGGATATTTAGAGTGGCAAAATTTTCTAAAAGATCATGTTGCACCTTGAAAGATATTAAACTTAAACACCAACTTTGGTTTTTAACCAACTTTTTGTTTTTGAGTTATGCTGTCCACAGACACATGGACATTTTTCTAAAAATACTTTTTTTTTAATTAAGAGAGTCTCAAAATATATATTTCTCGTGAAATCTCGACAACAAATTTTTGCAAGGAACATACTTCCTCTAATTACTATATGTAGTGGAGAAAGTAAAAATATTTTATTTGCTAACTTCTAACTTTATTGTAAAGATACTTACTTCAAGCCCAAGCATCCGATGACACAGCTCCACTAACCGCTTTGTGCCAAGCATGTTAATAGTGACAGATAGTTTTAAGGCTTCATCAAACTTGACTGTTGCTGCTGAATGAAACACAACTGATACAGTTCGAATGAGCAAGTTCTGATCAGATTGGCTGATACCCAATTCTGGCTCCGTAACATCTCCGTGAATTGGAACTATCTTGTTCAGCTCCAGAGGTCTTTCTTTTCTTAGACGTTCAAATAACTGTAAGATAAGATTTGAATAAAAAGTCTTGTTAGTGTAAAATATATTAAGACATGCAAGTTAAATTTAAGAACTTTCTCTGTTGAACTGAATGGATACATAGCAATATAGAACAAATGTTTAATACACAAAAATAACAAACAATATATTTAGCATTGCTAAAGATCAGGCTGTCTCAAAAGTAAAAATAAGTATGAAATACACTCTATTGTACATACCATTATCAAAATTACATTCACTCCCCTACCACTCCCTTAATCATCTTAATTTATACCTTTTTTTTCCTCAGAATTTCTGTCATTAATTTTATCTACCACCAAGTATGCCAAAATTTTAATTCTTGTTTATCATTATTTATAGTTCATCTTTTCATCTCAGATCCAATCCGTATAATTTTAACATTCCATCGGCAAATAAAATAAAAATATACCCTTTCAAAAATAAACTCCCATATGCAACCATGCAAAACATTTTCTTTTGAACTAATCATAACATTTCTTAATTATTTCACACACATTATTAAAACCTTATGGACCTAATGGTGGCATAAATCTTTTGATTCTTGTATGCTTCAATCTCTATCTCCTTTCTCCCAAACATTGAACATCACCGTTCCAAACTTTTCTAACAATTTACCATTATCTCTATTCTTTAACAAACTGAAAACTGCTGCACTGAAGTCACCTGACAAACCTATTTTAACAACATTCATACTTTCCCAAAACAACATGCTTCCTTCATGACAAAATTTTGGTAGGTACTTCTAGATATCACATTCTAAGATTTTAGAGGTCGTTATAAACAGTGAAACTTATGTCATAATTGAAAATGAAGTTTTCACTCAGGAGATGTTTGTTCTAAATGTGCCAAAATACCAGCAGAGTTCACAGTGTGGAAAAAATATCCACATTACTAAACTTGCACACAGATAATACATTTTGAAATTCTGCCAGTAGATGAAGTAGTGAAATTTTCCATTTGATGGCAACACAACCAACATGGAATTAGGGGATCCCCTTTCAAATGCCAGTGGACATACAACTAAGTTTATCAGATTATTTTATGAAAATGTAGGTACATTGTCGGTCAATGCAAAAATAATGTACATTTATAACTTAACTTTCTTAAAATCCTGAAATATGCAATGTTAAATGTGACCAACAGCAGTAAGCCATACTTCTATGAAGAACTAATCTTTCACAAAACATCTAACTTACTTGAAATACAATCAAGAAGTTCCACACAACTGAAGTATTTAAAAATTATACCTCACTAAAAGAATCACTTTGACTGAATCAACATGTAATCTGTTTCTTTCGTCTGTGCACTGTGCTCTTATTAGTGAAAATAACCTTTTAACGTAGCACTGTGTGCAGCAACAGAAAAAAAAAAATTATGAACTAGTTGCCAGTTCATTTTCTAGTGATCACTGCCTTGATTCTGAAAGTGTAAGAATTTGAGAGACTTGTCAAAAATTATGCTCAGATGTCAGAGAAATGTTTAAAATGGAGGCATGTTCAGGAATTCTTGGATGTCTGGTAACCCTACATACAATTGTCAATGGAGATGAACATTTTCAACTAATGGCTAATAGGCTAATGTGCCACCAACCCACCAACCAACTCACATTTTCAATTGCTTTTAGATGTTCTTTAAATAACTGCCACTGGTTTACATGTTGGAAATAGTGAAATGAAACAATAACTTGAAAGACTGTTGAGTCAGCTTTTAATATTAATCTCACTTACTTAATTTTTTCTTGTTGAATGAATGAATAATTTATCTGTGCCCAAAAACAATACAATAAAACCTGTTAAAAAGGAAAAAGAAAATGAAACAAGTATAGTTAAATCTAATAATATTTCCTGCAATTATTTCAGCTCTGGAAGCCAGCAGCTATTCCAACTGGAAACCAACTAGAGTAAAATTTGGACTGCTTCCATTTTAGCCTTTGTTCAACTGACAACAATGGAGACAAAATTACTTGTATTGGTTGTAGAGGTGGCATCAGCTGGTTTCTTCCTGATGAAATGCTGAAGTTATTTTAAGAGCACGATTTTGAAATTCCCTGCATGTTTTCTTTGTGGCTAACAAAAAAAGACAGGCTGCAGTGCAAACTGCAGTGACGTAATTCTCCTGGTCTGTTCATGGCCCAATGAAGTAAAACCATAATTGCCTAATATATCCATATTCTAAACAACCAAAAAAATTACTCGTCGAGTTAATACAATGGATACAGTTCCATCATGATGGTTTACAATGTTACCCATGTATTAGACTAGCATTATTAGATAACTCCAATTCGCGCTAGCATTATTACATAACTCCAATTTGCGCCACAGCCTGTCTTTTCATTAGCCATGGTTTTCTTTTTATGATGTGGATGTCTTCTCAAACTTTAGTTCAGTGGATAATATGATGACCCTCAATAATGTAACTTTATGATTGATGCCATGGTTGGGAGTCCAAAAATGGTTCACTGTGGCTAATTGTCTTATTTGTTTGCTGGTAATATGATTGAAATGTTCTTTTCTTCTGGTTTCAATGCATCTTTTTATTTTTCTCACATACACCAGGTTACAGTTCTTGCAGTTGATTAAGTAGATACCTGATTTTTGTTCTGGTGGTATTTTATCTTTCAATGGAGAAACAAGAAAATTCTGTATGGTTTACTTGATCTGTTGAATCAAAGTTAAGTGGTATTTCTTGAAAATTTTACTGAAGCTGGTAAAGAGATGGTAAGTGAATTTTATAAATTGTTGTGATTCTTGTATGCAGAGGGCAGTGTTTTGTTCCCTTGTTTCTGAAATTTTGCAATCTTGTTGTGCACTATATTTATATTTGAAACTATTCTGTTGTACTATGGTAAGATGTAGTTATATTCCTGCTGATATTATTTTTGCTTATAGGTAAGTTGACTAATCTGTTAGCAAAACCCTTGAATATGGATTATTGGTGATGTTTTGAGTGGACCTTGCCTTTGACATAATTGTTTATGTGAATAAATTTTCAATGGATGTTGGTTAATTAACTAGAATCAACATAGAAGATTCAATGTTTCATCCAATGTCAGGTCTCTCTTCCCCAGCATATCTATAAAAAAAATCTTGATTTGCTTAAAACAATAGCTAATATAGATCAGAACCACACAAGATGAATTAGAAGACTATTATACCCTCATCAATTTATGTTCAACAAAACTGTCTTCAATTTAACAATAAGTTCTATAAACAAACATCTGGCCTAGCCATGGGAAATTTCCTGACCTTTTTTGTTTGTTTCATAAATTTTGCAACCTTGTTGTGCACTATGTTGGATTTTAAACCATTCTGTTGCGCTATGGAAAGGATATTCTATTTTGCTGAGAAGTAAGTTGACAAATCTGTTTGGGGTTTCAACTTAAAATCTGAACCAAGCTTTGTAGATTAGCAGAAAGGATTTTGTGATGTGTGTCTCCAAGTGTCTCATGAGGAGTTCTGCAAGAAATGGTGACATTTATGATTACTGGGAACACAATGAGAAAATTTTCCTACACTGTCGTAATTTCACCTTTTTTGTTTGTTTTTATTAATTTTTTTAATTTAGAATTTTGTTCTGTTATGTCACTATGTCTAGTTAGCAATGCAAAGTCATTTCTTTAAATGACTGCTATGATGGGAATGTAAAAGTAATCTATAACAAAATAAATTTAGTGTAACTATTTGGAATGAATGCAACTGTCCTGTTGCAATAGTCCAGAAAAGACCTAAGCAATAGCATTCCTTGCCTCCATCCACACAGATGACTTCATTTTGTGTGATCCTTCAATCTACGAGCCACTAATTTTCCTTTAAATGGTTCTTCACTTGGTCTTCAGGGATCTCACAAGGCTGATGGTATTCTGTACCACATCTTCCAGCGAGAGACAAATTACCTTCCCAATTCCAGACCCAATTTCCTTCATACTGCAAACAACTCATTGAACCTGATTTCTCTCAGATTGCCATGCTAAGGATACAGGACAAATATATTTATGGGGGGTCCCTACCCACATCTCGAATTTTCTTCTTTCCTGCCACAACTGCAGTTGAAAACAATTTTATAACAACAGGCGACCGCAAACATTATAAATCAGACCCAAAGGGATAGATTTCTTCAAAAAAGTGATCTTTATTTTTCAAAGGGAAATTTTCTTAAGACACTGATGCCATGGAAATCTTCAAAGGTATTACTTGTTTGGTTATCTAGATTACTCACAATACATTAACAATTTTGCCAGTTTCAACAGTTTCCAGATGGAACTTTTTCCACACTAAGACAATTAAGGATGCAGTACTTAAGAAGCACAATGCAGATTTGCCTTTGTGTCAGACTGACTGATATTCATATGTTTGATGATTAAGTTATAGATAAGTTTGATCACGTTCCAAGAAGAATGTTTTCTATATTATGCACATATTTGTTCATTCATGTTGTTTATAAAACTTGAATTGAAAATATGTTAACCCTTGCAAAACATTTTGTGGGAATCACATTTTTGGAGACATGCCCACTAAAGGTGGAGATTTCTGTCTCAGAACCAAAAGAGTGTACTTATATAAAATAATTACTGTTGACAATTGTGTGTATATCAGTGCATTATGGCTGTATCTCATTTGCAAGTGTTCCAAATATTTAATTTTATGCAAGTTATCACTTTGGCCTCCTCCTTGCCAAGATTACATCTTATACATACCCTAAAGGATAATCTGAAAAATATAACTAATTTTCTTGTACAAGGCTTGGTGTGTCAAACACTTTCCCCTCAAATTAGCTCATCAAAAAGTATAAATTTATAAATGTTTGTGATTATTAAGACTTTGTACAATAGTAACCAGCAGATTTTATAATAAAGGCATAATTATTAATTTTGATCAAAGCTCTGAAAGGTCTCTATTCAAATTTTGTACATCACAATTCTCTCACACTCTTATAAATCTTTATGTATCTTAAGTAAAACTCTCATGTGTTACATTTCCATGGCTTTCTCCATCCATTAACAGTTTATTTTTAATTAACTTTTACAAACTATTCTTAACAAAGCTTATTTTTCTATCTAATTCATTTTGATCGGGATAAGATATTGCAGAAATAGCTTCCTTGCATATATTGTTGCAGATACAGTAAGATATAGGAAACTGCATTGATATTCAGATATTTAAAAGTGAGAGGCTGTATACTGGTGTTGAAATTCTGTACTGTTTATATGGCATCATGAGAAAGAAATAGCAATAGCATATTAAAAAAATGACAAAGTATTGAAAATACAAACCAATAAAAACAAATATTTCAGAAATGGCTTATATTAGTTATATGAAATAAATTGTGTGTTTAGAAGAGCTCTACATTTTTTGTGTACTATGTTTTTGTCTCTCAAGTTTCAAGTTTCTTCAAAATTCCTTCTGAATGAAGAGAATTTCAAGAGGCTATTCCCAGAAAATTCAAGTTACACATTTTATTTTTCACGTAAATATCTCAAATATATGGGTTTTAATCAAAATCCTAGAACTACTTTTGAGAAAATCAAACATTTCAAAAATGTTCTGTGCAAAGTGTAGTTTGGGATTGGAGGTTTTCTTGAAAAGTTTCCATCACATCTTTGGAATATACTAAACTTAAATACCATGTTTGGTTTAAATTGAAATTTCTAGTTTGTTTGGACCTGTGGCACTTATGTGCATTAACATTTAGTTATTATTAAGTCAATTTTGACACATAATTTACCTTTTTTAAAAGTATTTTTAAAACATATAAGTGATGTAGGGGTGGTGCCATAGCCAAGCAGTTAGACTGTTTGCCTATCACCAAGGCAGCCCACGTTCAATTCCAGGGACCCACATGTGGTATTCATGGTGGATGAAGCAGCATCTGGGTGGGTTTTCTCTATGTTCTATGGTTTCTCTCATTCCACCAAGTGCTCCATCATCACCTTTCCATTCATCCATTTCACGTGCATTTCATATCATCCTCTTTCTCACTCTCATACTTGGTGCTGGGCTGACCACCCACTTCCAGGTCTTCACTCTGTCTGGTTCAGAGGTTTACCTGCTCCCCAACAGGCATCTGACCCTAGGCACAGGCTTGTAAGTCCTGGGCGGTGTCAGTCCTCCATATGGGGAGGATAATCAGATGATAAAGACAAGTGATGTAGTGTCAAAAATTGATTCAATAATAATTAAACCACACTTTATATTTATCTGACATTTGGTTTTAAAGTTATACGTTCACAAACAACTTGGACATTTTTCTAAAAATGCCTTTTTTGATTGAAGGGGCCTTAAAGCACTTAGCTATTTCTACTGAAATCTTGACCACAAATTTTTGGGCAGAATACAAAACTTCCTCTTGTCTATTACAGGTAGTTGATAGATAAAGAAAATACATATCAGACACAAAATTTAATGGTGGGTAGCAAGAGGAGCTGGTCAAACACAACATCCAATGAGGCACTTACCAAGCCTTGCAGTGTTGTACAGTTAAACACGCTATAAAGCATCACTTGCACCCACATCATTTATTTGCACAACAGGAATGAGAATAATTTGATCACGAAGAGTAAGCTAATTAAATTTTGTGTCTGCCATAACATTCATGCATATATAAAATATAAACTTACAGGTGCATTGAGCAGCTCGCTGAGCCTAGCCTTAACATCCTGACCCCTTTTGGGTCTCATTAGGAGGAAGATGTTCTTGATTCCTGGACATGATCGCAGCAGCTTTTCGACCAGAACTTTGCCCATGAATCCTGTTCCTCCAGTCACAAATACTGAGCGGTCATGGAAAAACTGACTCACAGGAACATAGTCACCCGATCCCAGTAGAGTAGTCATGATTATGCAGAGTTGCACACGTGCTTGCAGTAGAACAAGTAAGCGCTTAATGCACGAAACTTAATTCAGCAAAATACTGGAAGCTTTACAGTTAACACACACACTCGAGAGATACACACGCTCACAAATGAGGTGAAGCTCACTGTGTTCAATAAATACTTTCACTGCCTGGATAAGAACTAACACTTTGCACTCAGGTCACTTTACAATAAAGCTCATGAAAATTGACTATGCTCAAATTTGACACTTTAAACAAATGGAATCACTGCGCCATATACAAATGCAGAGGATGTGCTCATAATTTTTTAAAAATTATCACTGGTATTTAAAGTGTCTTCACTATGAACCTTTTGCTTTAAATAAAACAGCAACGTATTTCGTTGTTGATGCTGCAATTGTAGATGTGCTTATTTTATTCAAACTTCTGAAAGATTTCATAAATCTCTGTGCGTAGGATTAGTTAACTGGAAGCATCAATTGTGAAAATGAAATTATGAAATCGCTAGAAGTGCTCAGAGTTGAATTATTTTATGCTCCTTTTTGGTTACCTATATGCATCCCAAGCTTAAATATTTACTTATCTGGAAGAATGTAGTCAGGCTTTTATTTTCACTTGTATTTCATCTCGCTGCCTTGTTATCATGATTCAGTTGTATTCATCCCTGCAACAAAGAAGAACAGGTTAGTGTGAAATGAAGATACACTATTTTTGTACATATAGATGACATGAGACAGGAATTATGAATCCCTCTAATACTGTATTTGTTCTGAATTAATATACCTTCATAAGCACATGTTAGTCATTACGATGCTACATTTTGACATGTTATTTCATTCACTGTCATTTGAACTGGTTATATTTTGTTTTAAATTAAAAGTATGTATATTAAAAATTTCCTTATTTTGACAAGCCAAATTTTCACAAGTGTATTTAATGACAGTCCTATTTCAATTATTTATTATGTAAAAGCTCTTTTTGTCTTTCAGGACTTTTAAATCTTTCCTGGAGGAACTGTTCTTAAAAGAGCTTAAACATACATTCAACTCTACAATTCTATGATTTACGGTATATAAAGGGGTGAGAAATAATTGAGTAAAAACAAGTGAATTACTTTAAAACTACTGCCACCTTTTAAGATCTGTAGGTTTTTACTGATAATTTACTTCTTTAATTAAATTGTAATTGTTCCACTTTCTATTTTCAACTGGTCGGTGTTCTAGTTTCTCACACTTAAGGTCCCCAGTTAGATTCCTGGCTGGGGCAAGGGAATTTTTGTTTTAATTAGAATCTCACCACTCTATAATTGGAGTCATTGAGGGGAAACAAAAGGTTACTTTCTCCCCTTCTTAGTTACCCTTCATTGGTGACACGACAGATATGAGAGCAAGGATGAATGCTGGGAGTATTTGGAATTTGTTACAGGACATGTTGACATCCGACAGACTTTCTCATCTTGTTAAACTCAAAAGGGCGCAAACATACCACATTTACCAATGCCAACCACCTTTACCCTGCACGGCCACGCCACTAAGTCAAAGCTAGTGGAGGGGAAAAAAGAGCAAAATGATCTGCCGTGTCACACCCCAGACCTCCTGTTAGCTACAACAGATATTGTTTCAAAAATTAAAAAACAAGTTATAGAAGATCCAAGTTCTGGTCACAGAGCAGTAATTGCTGATATAAAACTAGATAATACAAATAACAGTCAATGTCACATGAATCTGTATTGGAACTTCAAAAAAGCAGATTGGATCAAATATAAAACTGAACTGGAACATAAATTTAAAGAACAAACAAACTCACAGCTACATGACCAACCAGATCATTTGAACAAAAATTTCTGTAAAGCCATCCTAGAAACCACAAAAAAAACATATTCCTCGGGGAAGAATTAAAAATTTCAAACCCTTTTGGAACCCCCAGTTAGAAGAACTGAAAAAGCAAAGGGATATAGCTAGAAGTACAGCTGAACAATCAAAAAACATATCGGATACACAAATATGGCGGAAGAAATGTGCCTCACTAAAAAAAGAAATTAATACTGCTAAAAAGAATTACTTTAATAATTTCTTAGAAAAAATGGATTATAGAACAGAGCTCATAAGTTCATAAAAAATGTCAAGGATAGGAAAGAAAACAACAGCACACCTATCATACACAACAATAAAATATTAACAAATGATGCAGCCATAGCCGAAACATTCAATAAATATTATGCTAATTCACATAAAGTAACAAGAAATAATAAAAAGGAACGTAAAGAATTTAAGAAAGATTTGAAACAAGAAAGAGAATGTGATCCTAACACTCAGTGCAATATCTTTTTTCAAAATTTTAATATGCAAGAACTGAACATTGCAATAAATAATCTAAAAAACAAAAAGTCTCCTGGACCTGATTACATACATCCAGAGTTCATAAAAAACCTTGGAAAAACAGCAAAACAACAACTACTAAAACTCTACAATCTATCCTGGAAAACCACTGTACCTGCTGAATGGCGAAAGGCAATAATTGTCCCACTCTTGAAGGAAGACAAAACAGCGTCAGAAATAAAACATTATACACCAATAGCTCTTACTAGCATAATAGCAAAAGTGATGGAAAGAATGGTGTCAAACAGGTTAAATTGGTTTCTAGAATAAAAAAATTTAATTTCCCCATGTCAAGCTGGATTTAGAGAGTTCCACTCTACAAATGAACAAGTCTTACTTCTCAGTCAAGAAATCAAAGACTCCTTCAATAGAAAAGAAGATAATTTATCAGTTTTTATTGATTTCCAAAGTGGATATGATTCTATATGCAGAACAAAACTACTAAAGAAAGTAAAAAAAAATAGGGACACAAGGTCCAATGTTTTCATGGCTATGTCATTTCCTAACACAACGCTTTATTGCAACCAGATATGGAAGAAACATATCTAAATACAAACAAGTACACCGTGGCTTACCACAAGGTGCAGTGCTCAGCACAACACTTTTTAATATATTTATTAACGATCTGCCACAACAAATACAAGAATCAGGTGTGAAGTGTGCACTATTTGCTGATGACTTAGTAATGTGGACTTCAAAAAAAGCAAAAGTACAGAACTAGAAAAAACCATGCAACAATCCTTAACCAAATTAATAAGGTGGACCAAAGAAAATTTAATGACTGTTAATACAACAAAATCAAACTACCAAATCTTTTCACTAAGAAAAAAGCCACTAAAAATAAAACTAAATTTTGAGGGTCAACAATTACCAGAAACAAAGGAAGCAAAGTATTTAGGAGTTACATTTGATACTAAACTTACATGAACCAAACAAATAGAAAATGAATACAAAGAGCAGAGAGGCGCCTTTCACTGTTAAAACGTCTAACAGGAATGAAGTGGGGATATTCCAGAGCAGCTCTCACAACATACAATGTATATATAAAGCCATTATTTACTTACTGCACCAAAGTTCTTGTAATAGCAAACACAAAAAACATTCAAATCTTTCAAAACCAAAGTCTGAGATTAATTACAGGTGCTATCAAAACCACACCAATAGCAGCTATGGAAATACTAACCAACCAATGCCCCATTGAATATGAAATAGAAAAAGTGGCTCTTATTCAACACGAAAAGTTGATCAGACTCCCATTCAATACATGGCACAAGAGAAATTTTACACATACACTAAAGACTCAGGAGAGCTTTCTTTCCAAAATGCAAGACATCAAGAAGAATGTATACCTTCCTAATTCAAAGGAAAACTTCATATCTAAAGTCAAGACACAAACATTAGACATCACATATTATTTACACCTGACAGAAGAAGTTAAGAAAAGTGATACTCCAACTAGTGTTCTAAAATTATTGGGATTAGAGACAATCCATACTAGATTTCCAGAACACGAATGTCTCCATATTTATACTGATGGATCATTTATATCAAACCAAGATGGAGCAGGTGCTGGAGTCACATGTCACCTCTTTTCCTATTACAAATCTTTAAGTTATGGAACTACAAACCTTGATGGAGAAATTGAAGCAATTAGAATGGCCCTACAAAATCTTTTGTACAGAATTTCACATTTTCAGCAAGCAGTTATTCTCTCAGATTCCAGGGCAGCAATTATAGCAATTACTTCCAAGTTGTCAGCAAAAAACCAAACAATTATAGAATGTTGGAAAATCCTTACCCATCTAACAGCACTTCAAAAACACCGAGTCTTCCAATGGATACCAGCTCACTGTGGAGTGAGTGGTAATGAGAAAGCTGATTTTCTTGCAAAAAAGGGTACCAGCAATGTGCAGAAATCAATAGTTAATCTACCATTTTATGCAGCTAAAAGATTAGTCAACTCTGAATTCAAAAAAATTATTGAAAAATATTACTATGAAAAATCAAAAAATAAAAGATGGGAACTACCAAACATTCAAACAGTAATTCCTGAGTATCCTCGAAAAACAGCAGTTGCAACCTTCAGGTTGATTACAGGACATGATTGTCTGGCAAAACATTTAAACAGAATTGGGATATATTCTTCACCACTCTGTCCTCTGTGTGATCTGCAAGAGGAAATGGATCAAGACCACCTTCGAATATGGCTGGCCACTTCTAGTGCCCCATCCATCAGTGAAAAATATTGGAGAGCAAGAGGATGAATGACTTCATTGTCAGAAATCCAGCATTAGCTAACAACAACAGTCAAGTTGTTTACCAAGTCTAAGCTCCTTATATGACCACAGAAGTTAAAATGAGATTCTTAAAATGAATCACTAATCATTACATGTTAGCAACTGATATTAATTGAGTCTGGTAAAGTTAGAACTCTAGTGCCAGTTAAGTACCTGCCAAGGAAATTACCACTGCAAATTAGGTATACAAACCATCAGTTAAATATGGCTAATCTTCCATATCTTATGGGTGTGATCAGATCCATATTGTCATTGTAGGTGGTGCTTATACCAGTGGATGCTATATTTGGGGTTTAGATGATGATGATGTAATTTTAAGGGTGCTAAACTACTTGGTCATCAGACCCTTATAAAATGGATCAATGCAAAGGCCAGAGATAAATTTCAGTATAAAGCACATAGATAAATATATCACACAAATTAGGCAAACGCCAGAATTAAAACAAATTTATAAAAGGTAAAAAAGTATAAAAGGTAAAAAAGTATGAAATCTCGATATCTGAGCTTCTAAATTCTCAGGTTCATGTTTACCATTGCTAAAATCTCCGAAATTCGTTCGACCGCTTGTTCATCGTCCACCATTACCTCTGCAAGTTTGACCGGCAGTTGCAGAGACTCTGGAAGGTTCGTTAGGGAAACAAACTAGCAGCAGGTGTCGGACCGACAAAAGTTTGTCGCACAGCGGACAAAGAGGAACAGGCTCCCGCTTTAAAAGGTAACTATGTGTAAAATTGCAGTGGCCAATGCGTAGCCGATCATCTCGCGACGAGATACACGAGAGGAGGTTATTCAGTTTATCGGAATTTTCTTCGCTGTTCTAAGCTTATTTTCGTGGAGAGCTGACCACTCCTTCTGCCAGCACGACAGCACCGCTCTCCGCACTACAAGCCTAGTCTTCCTAAGTAACACGAGATATGGTAACACTGGGTTCTTTAGCTTCACAGCTAAACACCCCTACGGGTCGTCCGCCGTGGTCTAGGGGTAACATCCTGGCCTCTGGTTCCCCTCTGGTTCAAACTGAGCGGAAGACGATGGATTTTTTCGGGCGTAAAAATCCTTAGTATGACTTCTTCAGTTCCGTGTCGTAGATTTACGGCATGTAAAAGTACCTCAAGCCTGATAAAGAGGCCTCTGAGAAAAATTAAGAGGCCTTTCACGGCCAATATACAGGGTGGAAGGGAAGTCATTACATTAATTTAAACCAGTGATAGATCTCGGTATTTGGAACACTTTTGTATCTTACGTTTTTGTCTCTGACCATTTCCTACGGAGATCGTTTTGTCGAAAACAAGCTGCCGACACTACCGAGTGTGTGTGTGTGTATATGTGTGTGTGTGTGTGGGGGGGGGGGTCATTTTCACTGGTTCCGAAGTTCGAATCCCGGTTAAAGTTTTTTTTTTTTTTTTTTTTTTTTTTCCCTTTTTTCATGACTTAAATACTTATCACAAATATTATTTATTTCCGACATTTGTAGATCAACCATCATTCTCCTTGGTTTTTACTTTCTGTACTACTAAGTAGAGGAAGTATTGTATTCCACCCAAATATTCGATGTCGAGATTTCACCGGAA
This sequence comes from Tenodera sinensis, assembly GCA_030765045.1. Taxonomy (NCBI): domain Eukaryota; kingdom Metazoa; phylum Arthropoda; class Insecta; order Mantodea; family Mantidae; genus Tenodera; species Tenodera sinensis. The sequence goes on along the minus strand of CM060968.1, from coordinate 103,353,778 downwards.
ATATGTTTTAAGGCTCCCTGAATCCAAAAAAAGGTTCTTTTAGAAAAAGATTCGAGCGCGCGCGCGCGCGCGTGTGTGTGTGTCAGTCAGTCAGTCAGTCTTTGTCAGTCTGTGTACAGCATAACTCAAAAACAAAAAATCGGTTAAGAACCAAAGTTGATGTTTAAGTTTAATGTTTTTCAAGGATAGGACACGAAGATTTTGAAAAAAAAATTGCTCCACCCTAAACTATTCTTTACGTGGAAAATTTTTATTTTCTTGAAAATAGATCTAACGAATTTGCTTAAAATGCCATAAGTTTGAGATATTTTGATGACAAATAAAATGTATATCTTGAATTTTCTGGCTGTAGCGTATGTAATCCAGTTTAGTCTGGATGACTTTTGAATAACTCGTAAACCGTAATAGGTAGACCAAATCTCACTATACAAAAAATGTTGTTGTTGTTGTTGTTGTTGTTGTTGTTGTTTTCTAGTGCCTTGCATCTGGCAATGAAGCCATTAGCATTCGTGCTTTCCAATACTTTTGAACTGTGACTTTCATGTAACTGTTTTCTTAATGGGCACCAACAAAAAATGTAGATCTCGCTAAAACACACAATTTATGTCTCAATAATTTTTTGGTAGAGATATTCGCTGTTATTTGTATAAGTTCTGGAGAACCTTTACCTCTGTCAAATGGAACATCGCTGTTCATTTTTATATGTTAAGCGTGCAAAGACAACGGAATTTCAAAGCTTTAAAAGATTTGACTATCGCACAAAGTCTTGTATTCTCATATTCCCATTGCACGTGCAAGAAAACAAGCAATAAGATACTTTCTGCAAATGTTTATCTCAACTAACACGAAGAGGATAGAAGAATAAGAGTTTGTAATAAGTTAGTACAAGAATAGAGAAAGTCATGTGAGTGCAACACATCAGATTTTTCTTACAAAAATAAACCGCTATCTCATTTTGAAGAAATGTGATTTTTTTCGGGAGGGGGGATTTCTTGTTTCTTTGGGCTAGTATTTTAGTTTTCTTTTCTTTCTATAAACATTAATAATACACAAGCATTGATTGGCTAAATAAAAGTACTCACCCTCCAGCGCGGAATCGAACTGGGGCCCATTGGATTTGGAGGGTGGAAAATTAACCACCAGGAGACCACAAACAGTCAAAATATTATTAACCATGCATATATTCATATATTCTGAAGAAAGTGTAATTAGGAAGTGGGAATACGCAGGAAGTTGTATTTAAGAAGTGTCATTTGTGGAAAAAAGTGCAGAAAAGGAAGTTCAGAAATCGTTACGCTTGTTAATTAAAATCAAGGTAACACCTCTGAGGTTTAAGAATATCAAGGTTATTATTCAAAATATCTTATAGTAATTCAAATAGAAACAACAGAAATAATTTACCCACATGAGTGGGAATTAATAAGAATTATAATATATTTATTTGTTTTTTACTCAACTACTTTAAAGGTAGGTAGCCTATTGTGAATTCCTAGCATTGTGCGGGAAGAAGATGGAGAAAGGTTTATAAACAGTGGCGCCTGCTGCATAAGACCACGTGTGCATCCTACTTACGCATTTGGTGGTTATTTTTTTCCTTTGAATGCTGTTAAGCGTAACGTATGTGCGGTATTTTAAAATCTACTGCACTGCTCTAAACTCGCTGAAATATATCAGCACATGGGCGTCGCGAAGGGGGGGCAAGGGAGGGCCGCGGCCCCCCCCCCCCCCTTGGAAATTAATGAACTTAATGTGCTGACTATTAAACTATTATTTAAATTTTTATGTAAAGAACAATTTCTGTTTAGCGCAAATTTATACGGTTATCCGCAACAAATACTATAACTTTTGACAACAAAATAATGAATTAATATTATCTGATTGCAAAATTCTAACATTTGGCCCCCCCCCCCTGGAAAAGAGTCTGCCGACGTTCATGTATCAGCATATCTTGTACATTTTAAGAAGCTTCTGCGCATGCGCAACTGAAACAGCAATACTTTGTTTATCCGGATCACATTGATACATTTTTTTTTTAATTTAATGTTCACATTAGATAATAAATTTAACTATGATAGCAAGAATGTAACTATTAGTACGCCAAATGTTAGCCTTTTAGTTTGATTCAATGTACGGTTTCTGCAATAAATTATGGTAATACATTCTGTGCTGTACTATAAAATGCTATCTGGTGAGTTTAAGAAAGATTTAGTAGCGTGTTACACGGTGCTGACGCGGTATGTCTCACCAGCTACAAATAGTGCCAGAAGAAAGCGTTGACCTTGATCCCTACACCTCCTTCAATCTCCTCAGTTTTCCTACTGTTTTCAAACGGTATTTGTCATTAAGTTTATCGTGTGTGTTTCAACCTGATTGTTTTTGTATTTTATCAAAGTGTTTGGGAGTGTAATTCAAATTTCGTTCAAAAGTCAAACGTGTTTAAAACAGAAGACTCTTGCAAAGACATGCAACATTAATCATAGAAATTATATTCATATACACAAATGACCCGATTTTCACTATTCCTAGGATATTCAACCTTCCCGAGCAACAAACACGGTCAGCAGAAGAGCTTATCACATAACCAAACTATTCTATAAATTTCAGTTTAAGGTACTTCACATTTTCATCCATCTGTAAGTTTCTCAAACCGGGAGCAGGTTTCACTTAACGTAACATATTTCAGAATCATCCATAATTTGCATATTCAACGGCAAAATTCACTGAAATACACTCAAACACTGTTTGCACCTTGAATCCACTGGCACGTGGTGTATGCTTTTCTCCGTTGCAACATGATTGCAGGTTGGTGAAAATACCTCAGCACCTCGCCTAGGCTGTTAAAAGAACTACCCGCACAAGTACACCATCCACTATTCAGCCCAGGAAGGGCTTCAGTTAGGAACAAAATTCATAGCTTTCTTAGTTCATGAGTTATTGTTTATTCTTCTGTCATTTAAATTGTGCTATTTTAATTATAGATGAATGTTGGTAATTTCATTAGTATGCATCACATGCTCTGCATTCATGCAGAATACGCCACTGATTAAGACAAACATAAAGTGTAATGTAAATTGTCGTTTCGGAGTTGCTGCACCATAACAAACTCACTCTAATATGATAATTGTTCTGTCAGTAATAGGATTTTCCAAAAGGCATTAAGTTCGGGGACGTCTAAGTGAGGTGGTATTTTGGAGTGCACACACTACTAGTGGCAGCCGGAAAAAACCGCTGGCCTTCCCTTCCGTCTCTACCGAATCCCTCGTCTAAAAATTTACAGAGGTTTCTTCGTAACGGAACGGAATTAGTCTGGCGGCGCATGACGTAACGGTACCTGTTCCCCCCACGCTTCCTCTCACTCTCGTGACCTGGTGACCACAATTCAGGTCAATGTTACGCGACTCCAAATTCGTGGCGCTAGCGTCGAGTCGGTCGCCAGTGTTCCGGTGCAGTGAACCCCGGTCACACTGTCAGGATGACTACCACAAGGTGCGTGGTCCCCGCTATGCACCATTAGTCACTAACCTAAAGAATCTGAGGTGTGCACTCATATGACTTTCTCTATCCACTCTTGCAAAATATGCTTCAAACGTTTATTCTATCTATCTCATGTTAATTGAGATATATTACATTTCCTTATCTGTAAAAGGGGAATAGGAGAATACAGTAGGCTTAAGCAATCGTTAATCTTTTAAGAACCGGTCGCTATATAAAACTTTCTTTGCATGTCTAGGACATAGTAGTCATTTATATAACCAGTGTATAATTTGATTGTGAAATGAGCATTTTTACAAGTGTCATAATGCAAAGATTATACACGTGTTGCACATGTACAATGTTTTATGCAATTTTAGCATTAAAATACGTAAAAATACTTATAAATTTGCTAAATGTAAATGTATAATGTATCAGAGATTAGAGATGGTTGTTAAGCAGATGATCTTTCATTTGTTTCAACACTTAGAGAGGAAAATCGAAGGTACGATTATGGAACGGGATGGCCTCGCGGTAACGTCTGAGGCTCGCATTCGGAAGGTGGCGGGTTCGATTCCTCACTCATGGGTTTTTCGGGGATTTTCTCAGGTCACCAGGCAAATACTGGGAAGGATAATTACATCAATCGAATTTTCTGTGCCTCCATTTCATTCCACCTTCACCTATCTGGTTTTTAAGGGCCGGAAGGTTGGCGATGGGGCGAGTTTGGCGTTGCTGTGTGGGGACTTAGCAAACTTTAACTGCTTTTCTCGGCGGATGGCGTTGTCGTGATAAATCTCCAGCCCACGTTAGGGACCCTCACGCTGGTTCGTTCTGCTCGTCCGAATTCTAACACGCACGTAGAGCGCTCTCACTTGCTATCTTCCTCCCTGGGTCTGACATACAATAGCCTCAACAACTGGCCCAGAATGGAATCCCCTCCGTAGACAGTCTACCTCTCCAAGCCCAGCACAGCATGAAATAAATAAAAATCTGATATGTTGCACTCAAATGACTTTCTCTACTCTTGCACTAACATTCCTACAAACTCTTATTCATATATTTTCTTCGTGTTGCTTGAGGTAAACATTCACAGAAATTATCTTATTGCTTACTTCCTTGTAGGTGCAAGGGGAATATTAGAATACAGTAGGCTTTGAGCGAGTCAAATCTTTTTAGCTTTGAGATCCCGTTCTCTTTGCACGCTTAACATAAAATGACCAACTATGTTCCATTTCACGAAATTTGTTTTCCGAAACTAACACAAATGACAAGGAATATCTTCGAAATGGTTCACTCGACAAAACAGTTTATTCAGACATAAATTGTGTGTTTTAGCGAGATCTACATTTTTTGTATAGTAAGATTTTGTCTATCTCTTGCGGTTTATGAGTTATTCAAAAGTCATCCATGTAAACGGGACTACATAGGCTATAGCCAGAAAATTTAAAACATTCATTTTATTTGTCATAAAAATATCTTAAACATATGGTATTTTAATCAAAATCGTTAGCCATTTTCAAGAAAACCAAAATTTTCGAAAAGTTTTCCATGTGAAGGGTAGCTTAGGGTGGGGCTATTTTCTTCAAAATCTTCGTTTCGTATCCTATAAAGACATCGTACTTAAACACCAACTTTGGTTTTTAACCGACTTTTCATTTTTGGGTTAAGCTGTCCACAGACTGATACACGCACGCGCACACACACACACGGGGTCCATTTGGTCCATGGGCCAGCGCGTAAACAAGCGAGCAACCCAGACTGACGCAGGTGGGTGGTTTGTACATAATCCTATCTTTCCAACTGAAACAAAAGACCAAAAAGGAAGTTGTTTCTTTTCTTTTTTTGTTGAAAGAACAAGTACCGATCGATGCTCATGACTTACTAAATCTGACAGCATTATTTAACACTCTGGAAGGTTGTTCGTGCTCATAACTGTTCATCTATTTAGTCCACCTTCCGACTTTAACTTTGTAGTGCCAGGTGCTAATACTCGCGTAAAGCAGCATTGTTATAGGTAGTTTTGAGAAAAAGACCAATAAACGCAGTTATTTTCTCGACAAGTGAGCCAGCGTACGCTTTTGAAAACATGAGACAAGAATCTACTAAATGTGACAAAATGACAAATCCAGCCCAGTTCCGTCATTTTATTTTTCTTCTAAATTTTTGCACAAATACAGTTCTCTTCTGCTAACCTTAACACAGTCTGCAATCTTTCGTGATATTAAACACACAACTGCTTACTTCTCGTGACCTTCACTCAGTCCTTTCACTGTCTTTCTTCACTTTCTGTGTCTCTCATACACTAACTCCGGCGATAAAGTCACTCGACACTCGTTAAATCTTCATCACTCCAAAGATGTACCTTTCACGTCGACCGGACCGACTCATGTCTGTAGCTCTCTCTTCTGCTGTTTCCTCGCCTCCTTACATAGCGGGAATGACGTCACACGGCCCTTTCTGGAACTTCTAAAACACGCCGGCCACCGCATGAATCCTCGAAGGTTCCAGCAATCCTTTGTTAAGCACCGTGTTCATTGTTAATCGCATATACACAAACAGTCGCGCGCGGCAGCCTGACCTTAAGAGCCTTTGTTTGCTCGCCTGCCTGGTATGTGGTGTGAAGCTTAGCCCGACCGTCCTTTGTTGTGCGCCGCGTATGGCGTTACAGTAGTGTAAAAACAAACAATCTACAAGTTTTAGAAACATTTTATTGAACGAAAATATACTATGCAAAACAGCTTAGGAGTACTGAATGCTTAGTATGTGAACTGCTTTGCTTTCCATTTGTCCGTGGTTTACCAGTCATTTAACTTTAATATGCATAGCTTATTTTCTGTTGTTGTTTCTCTTTAATATAAGAAAGGATTATAATACAGCAATTCCAAAGGAGATAACGGCACTGAATGTATTAAATGGTGAATTTTTCAAATTATTTTGATAATTATATTATTATTTTAATTATTTTATATATAGAGATATCCAATAACTGATCTACAATATACAATTTTATGGGAGAAAATAATACGAGAACTTCAACGGGTTCTATCAACTTCTTCGTATTTTATTTATAGTCCTATGAACTACAGAGACAAAGGCTGTGAAGCCAACAAGTTACTACATCAGTGCACAAAGGGAATTCCAGAGTTAAAGGGCGACATTTATGGAGAGGGAGAGAGAAGGCGGGGGAAATCAGGGATGAGGGTCTTGGCGGGATTTGAATCGCAGAACTCTTGTTCACGAGTTGATTCCTTAACGACATGGATTGCCTGTCTGTTATATATCCATCCATGTTATTCTAAATATGTATATCCTAGAAGCAAATGTTTATACCTTAAGCCATAGTAACAAGCTCTCCCGAAGGAAATGGAGGGAAAATTGCAAACTTTCAGACATGTTCCGTCAGATGGTGGATTTGCAAACAAAACGAAAAAATCTGATGTGTTGCACTCACATGACTTTCTCTACTCTTGTACTAACCATTCTTACAAACTTATCCTATATCTTCTTCGTGTTAGTTGAGATAAACATTTGTACAAATTATCTTATTGCTTATTTCCTAGTAGGTGCAAGAGGAATGTTAGAATACAGTAGGCTTCGTACGATAGTCAAATCTTTTAAAGCTTTGAGATTCCGTTCTCTTTGCACACTTAACATATAAAAAATGAACGATGTTCCATTTCACGAAAGTTGTTTACCGAAACTCACACACATAACAAGGAATATCTCCGAAATGGTTCACCCTACAAAAAACATTATTGAGACATAAATTGTGTATTTTAGCAAGATCTACATTTTTTGTATAGTATGATTTGGTCTATCTCTAACGGTTTACCAGTTATGCAAAAGTCGTCCAGAGTAAATACGACTACAGGGACTATAGCCAGAAAATTCAATATATACATTTCATTTGTTATCAAAATATCTCAAACATGTGACATTTTAATCAAAATCGTTGGAGCCATTTTCAAGAAAATCAAAATTTTCGAAAAATGTTCCATGTAAAGGGTAGTTTAGGGTGGGGCTATTTTCTTCAACATCTTCGTGTCGCATCCTTGAAAGACATTGAACTTAAAAACCAACTTTGGTTTTTAACCGACTTTTCGTTTTTGAGTTATGCTGTCCACATACTGACACACAGACACACACACGAACCTTTTTCTAAAAAATGCTTTTTATTTTATTCAGGGGGTCTCAAAACATATATTTCCGGTGAAATCTCGACATCTAATTTTTGGGTCGAATACAATACTTCCCCTACTTACCAGTAGAGAAAGTAAACACTGAAATTAAGTTATTTATGGACGCCCTTTAACTGCTATGGTTCTACAGTCCCATTCTATATTAGGCTTGAAAAACCGCTTAATTTTGCTCACAGGACTCTTTTATCAGGCTTGAGGTTCTGTTACTTGCCGTAAATCTACGATATACATAAACGACGTGGAAATTTTTGGAAATGGATAACACAATGAAAACATCATTTAAGGCAAGCCGTGTATTTTAATGAGCCCTATATTTTGCATTGGAAAGTGTTTGTATATCTCTTATAGTTTTCCAGCTATGCTAAATTATGTAAGTCAGGATATAGAGCACTTCACAGAGAAATTACAAAAATTAAATGTATTTTTTCTGATATAATTTTCTAATTTATATTTTAAACAAACTCATATTTGAGCAAATAAAAAGTAACTAAGTTTTCCACATAAAGGGTACTTTAGGATGGGGAATCCTTGTGTTGCATCCTTGACAGGTGCTGCACTTTGTAGTATAAGTGACTCATCTGACTTGTAGATTTAGAATTATGCCTCTCTCTCTCTCTCTCTCTCTCTCTCTCTCTCTCTGTCGTCTGTCTGCCGGTCTCTCTCACCTTTAAATGTAAAAATGATTTAATAGGGAGTTTGAATATTCATATTTTGTTAAAAAATCGAAATTTCTGGAATACATTTAACTACTAGCTTACCCACTTCTATGGCACGTAGTGGGCCTGCCTCACATTCAAGAGCTTCCGAGTTCGAATCTCGGTTAGGGTGAGTTACCTGGATAAGTTTTTCAAGGTTTTTTCTTACTGTAAGATGTCTAATTCCTCAACGCTTAGGTAACCTGAGTCCATTTCAGCATCATCATTTAAAACATTTCGTTCATTCGCCTTCCGATATATGTAATTCAAGGATGTTAAAAAAATTTTAAAAAGGCCAACCTTGGGCAAGTCTACAAATTGTAGGACAACGCCGGGTATTTCAGCTAGTAGTCTATAATTTCGGTAAAATTGATATTGCTAATGCCCTAAATTTTCTGCAGCATAGTTATATAAACCCAAGATTTTCTATTCGATTTATATTCATAACCATTAACAGCGAATAGAGCTGTATAGCAAATATTCCTTGCCTCGCCGCTATTCTGTTCCTGCACCAGATAATAAACTCATTTGCAAAAAGCGTTGCGCATTCAAATGCATAATATCCGGAGTTAATGTGCCGTTCAAGTTTTGCAATCAATAAACAAATCCAAATCACCTGCTCTCTGATTATAAATTGTTCTTCAATGGAATGTTTGTGTACATGCAAAAGTACGAATTGATGCAGCAAAGCAAGGTAGCCTATAATAATCTGACAATGGCACGGTTTAAGAAGCTTTATACCATGCAAATCTTTAAGTGCACACTGTAAACAAATATGTATGCTTTATTAAAATGTTAACAATAAACATTTAGAGATTTCCTTAAACTGCTGTAATACATCAATGTATAGATACACCGTTTAATGCTATGGCTCAAATTCAGTGTGGTCTTTTCTGCACAGGTGTTGCGAAGCGATAACGCTCGGCTTTTGTTTTGTTAACTCTTGTATAACATCAAATATTCGGCAGACTTTTGTTTTCATTGTGTGCTTCATTAACGATCCAATGCACTTATTGTTTACCTGCACTTGTGCATGAGAATTCAATATGTGTCGAAGGTCAACACAGCCAGACGTTTTGTAGGTAATCGTATTGACGGAGTTGATCGAGATTCTGTACACATGGCCCTATTGAAATCCTGGTTAATGTAACAACTTCAGCGGTACTAATTCCAGAGATAATTATTTAGCCCGGTCGAACGAGAAAGTTCATGGGAACATTTGGCTCGCACTGGCTAGAAATTACAAGTATGACTTATCTAAAGTAGTTTGCTAGCCGCAAAAGCAGCTGCTGTGTTAATGTCAACATGGTGATAAAAATGCAATAAAAGTAAAGCAAATTTTACAGAAGCAAAACACCTCCGGCTGGACCCCTTAGCGCAGTTAAGAGAGCATCTGACTGCTGTGCAAGGGGTCCCGGGGTAGGATGTTTTCTCCTGACAAGGTTATTCCTCATCCTTCCCTGAGTCTGGAAGTATGAATGAAAGTGTGAATGTGTGTGTGTGTGTGTGTGAATTCAACGTATAAAAACCCCACAGACCGAAAAGTAACACCATTGCCAATGCACAAGGTCACCGATATGACCTCTGCAGTTAAAGGCGGGATATAAATGAAACACTTGAAAAAAAAAAAAAAAGAAAAAAGAAAAAAGAAAGCCTTCGCTATATAAGGTAAGGAAAACATTTGTCGGGCGAAAAGTAAATACTTCCTGATAGTAACGCTGAATAGGTACCTACTAAATACAGTGTGTTCGTAGATCGGTCGGACCGTCCCGCGGCGGCATGGAACCGGGCGAGGACCGGCGCGCCCATCGCCAGAGCTACACGTAAACGACCGGCAACTTAAGAGTACGGAGCGCTAATTACATTAGGCTTTCCTGCATCACAACAGATATTGAAACTGATGACCTTCAACACGAACACGTTCCCTACATCCCGCAACTATCAAGAAATGAAAGACTGTGTAAGTGCAAAATTCAGCTATGCATGAATTACTAAGTGTATAACGACAGAATAATTAGTCGATGATTGTGGCCACTTGGTTCCCCTGACCTATCTCCATGCGATTTTTATTTATGGGGACCGTTAAAGAATAAAGTGTAGGCATCAAATTCGCACACATTACAAGAACTGAAGATCAAAATCAGGAGAGACATACAGGCAAGCAGTTAACGTATACTTTTGAGACTAAACCAGAATTGTTTTCGGAAATGTAGGGAATGTGATCACCAATTTCAACATCTTTGTGATGCAGGTAAGCCTAATGTAAGTTAGTACAGTAGTTAGTGCTCTGTATCCATGACTGGCGGTCCCGCCAATCTACGAACGCACTGTACATTTAGTGTGCCTTAAGTTGAAATGCAGTTTAAAAAGCTGCCAGAAAGGAAAATTACAGAACAGCATTCTTGCGGTGGTTCATTTATAAACAAAGTATATTACATGTTTCTGGTGATTTTCGATTTGGAATGAATAATTAATCGGCGTAGGATATCTTTCTTCTTCTACTTCTGCGAAATATCCTCCTCTTTGTGGGACTTACAAACCCATTGCCTTTGGGTCAGTAGTCTGTCAAGGAACAAGCAAACTTTGGATCACAGCAGAAACAACATGGGTGGTAGCGGATGAAATTATTCAAACCAACGTTCGGCTACAGACCCAGGAAAACTTCAAAACAATACCTTCAATCAGGTTGGTTGGTCCTGGGGTTTGAACCCGGGACCTTCCGAATGCGAATGGCTCGAATTACCACAGCGCCACCTCCCTCGGTGGTTTTCTTCCCTGAAAGCAAAAATACGGACGCTTCCCAGTGGAATCAATAATTGAATAAATCAAATCTACTAAAATTGTATTCATAAATAAGCAAACAAGACCCCCTGAACAAAAGAGAAAAATATTCATGTGTCAGTCTATGCACAGCATGAAAAGAGAAGTCGAAGTACGAAATTTGATATTTATATTTAGGAACCACCAAGAGGAACACGAATATTTTTAAGTCGCCGCCTTGTCTACCAAAACTTTTTATGCGGTCACCTGGTATCGAAACCTAACAATTTTGGTGAGAGGCGAATGGTTTAACCACTCGGCCACGGCGGGGCTACACACGTTTACCTATTTCGATTAACATGAAGTAGATTAAACAATAAGGCTTTTAAGAGTAATTTGAACAAGAGTGGAGAAAATCATATGAGTGCACACAAGACTACTTTCTACCCAAAAATTCGATGTCAAGATTTCACGGGAAATATATCTGTTTTGGAAAAAGGTCTACGCGCGCGCGCGCGCGCGTGTGTGTGTGTGTGAGAGAGAGAGAGAGTCAGTCGGTGGACAGCATAACTAAAAAACGAAAAGTCGGTTGAAAACCAAAGTTGGTATTTCTGTTTAATGTCTTTTAAGGATGTGACACGAAGATTTTGAAGAAGATAGCCCCACCCTAAAGTACCCTTTACATGGACAATTTTTATTTTCATGGCTCTAACGATTTTGATTAAAATGCCATATGTTTGAGATATTTTTATGACAAATGAAATGCATATTTTGAATTTTCTGACTATAGCCAATGTAGTCTTGTTTAGTCTGGATGATTTTTGAATAACTCGTAAACCGTAAGAAATAGACAAAATCTTACTACACAAGGAATGTAGACCTTGCTAAAATACATAACTTTTGTCTCAATAAATTTTTTTTGTAGAGTGAACCATTTCGGAGATATTCCTTGTTTTGTGTGTCAGTTTCGGAAAACAACTTTCGTGCAATGGAACATCGTTGTTCATTTTTTATATGTTAAGCGTGCAAAGAGAACGGGATCTCAAAGCTTTAAAATATTTGAGTATCGCTCAAAGCCTACTGTATTCCAGTATTCCCCTTGCACATACAAGGAAATAAGCAATAAGATAATTTGTATAAATATTTATCTAACTAACACGAAGAAGGTATAGGAATAAGAGTTTGTAAGATTGGTTAGTACAATAGTAGAGAAAGTCATGTGAGTGCAGCACATCAAATTTTTTTTTTTTTAAAGTTTAGTGTTAGCATGTGAACACTATCTTACCGAAGGCAAGGAGCTACTGGCTCTGTCTGCGACATCACTCATAAATTGCCGTATCAACCATGCATTAATAACGTACATACAAGTGACGTCATCTAGCACTTACTGCACATACATATACCAACTGTCCACGCCCTCGCTCACTTGATGGCAAGAGGGGATGACGTGTCGCTTTGGACGATGTGCCAAGCCAAGCGAAATGTTTTTATGGCGGCTCAGTTTGGAATTTTAACTGCCAGTTAACGTGGAATAGATACAGACGCCCATGACGTCAGCAACGTCAGGTAGAAGTGTACACCTCTTAAATAGTTAAATAGTCTTTATGGGCTTTCTGCACAATCCGTGCCTCTAACGCCCTCGACATTGATAGTCACGCGATTTTCTCTACCCCCGTAACTATTCTACAAGTAATTCACACAATGGCTTACTTTCTCTACTAATCCCCTATAGTAAGCGTAGGGCGTGCCGCATTCCATTAAAAATTTGGTTAACGAGATTTAATCGAATCCCAGAATCCCCACGAAAAAAGTTCTCGTGTGGAGTTGAATTAAAAAAAGAAAAAAAGTCGGTTAAACATAAAACTTGGCATTTAAGATCAGCAATTTCCAAGGATGCAATACGAAGATTTTTCAACTAAATTCTATATCAAACAAGAAAAAGTTTAATTTTCTCAAAAATAGCTTAACCTTGGAGTAGCCTCTGAAGTCCGCTTCATTCTGGGTGACTTGCATAACTGGTAAACGTAAACAAAATCATACCGCACAAAAAATGTAGATCTCAATGAAGCAAAAATATAACTACCTACCTCAAATTAAAGTTTCTGTGGAATTAACCATTTCCGAGATATTCTTTGTTATTGGTTTGAACTTTCAACACGTATACTTTTCTCAAAAAGGAATACTTATACACTATTTTTTTACTTTCTCTGCTACGTCTAGTAAGGAGGGGAAATATTGTATTCCACCCAAAAATTCACCCAAAGATTTCACCCGAAATATGGTTTGAGGCCCCCTGAATCCAAAAAGAAAATTTAAAAAAATTGACATTTGCTAAAAACCAAAGTTGGTATTTAAGTTTAATATCTTTCAAGGTTGCGACATGAAAGTTCAGAAGAAAATTCTCCACCTTAAACTACCCTTTGCATGAAAATCTTTTCGAAAATTATTTTCTCAAAAATGGCTCTAACGATTTTGATTAAAATTCCATATGCTTAAGATATTTTTATAACAAATTAAATGTATAGGTATAGATAGAGAAAATCTTACTATAGGTACAAAAATGTAGATCTCGTTAAAACACAATGTCCTTTTTTGTGGATTGAACCATTTATGAGATATTCCTTGCTTTCATAATTCCTTTGAGTTTTGCAATACTTAAACTTTCTCAAATGGAAGATCGTTATTCACTTTTTATCTCTTAGCCGTGCAAAGAAAACGAAATTTCAAAGCCTTCATATAGCGACCAGCTTTAAAAGATTTGACTATCGCTCAAAGCCTACTGTATTCTCCTTGCACCTACAAGGAAATTAACAATACGATAATTTGTACAAATGTTTATCTCGACTAACATGAAGATAGAGGAATATGAGTTTGTAAGAATAGTTAGTACGAGAGTAGAGAAAGTCATGTGAGTGTAGCACATCTTATCTTTTTCTTTAGTCTTGGTCATATGAGGAAAATTGGCTTTCAAAGCCACCAGCATGAGTAGATAGTCATGCGAGTCCAACACATCGTAATATTTTTAATGGATACATCCATTAAGGTTTTAACGATCGTAATTTCATCATTTTTGTTATTAATGGTTATTTTTTCATATTATTTATTACTGTTGCATTAATCTTAGTATCGCAATTAATATTTCGTGCTCTAAGCCAGAGAACTATTGTTGCCAAGGAGCCTAAGGAAGTTTGTGATGCCGCCATTCCTTTCTTCAACGACAACAGTTACATTGTTTCGTGTAGTATTAGAATAGTGGTACGCTACTTAGCACAATAAAATACACGCGAAATGGCAAACGTCAATAATAATAATAATAATAATAATAATAATAATAATAATAATAATAATAATAATAATAATAATAATGATGACGATGACGATGACGATGACGATGACGATGACGATGACGATGACGATGACGATGACGATGACGATGACGATGACGATGACGATGACGATGACGATGACGATGACGATGACGATGACGATGACGATGACGATGACGATGACGATGACGATGACGATGACGATGACAATGACAATGACAATGACAATGACAATGACAATGACAATGACGGTGACGGTGACGGTGACGGTGACGGTGACGGTGACGGTGACGGTGACGGTGACGGTGACGGTGACGGTGACGGTGACGGTGACGGTGACGGTGACGGTGACGGTGACGGTGACGGTGACGGTGACGGTGACGGTGACGGTGACGGTGACGGTGACGGTGACGGTGACGGTGACGGTGACGGTGACGGTGACGGTGACGGTGACGGTGACGGTGACGGTGACGGTGACGGTGACGGTGACGGTGACGGTGACGGTGACGGTGACGGTGACGGTGACGGTGACGGTGACGGTGACGGTGACGGTGACGGTGACGGTGACGGTGACGGTGACGGTGACGGTGACGGTGACGGTGACGGTGACGGTGACGGTGACGGTGACGGTGACGGTGACGGTGACGGTGACGGTGACGGTGACGGTGACGGTGACGGTGACGGTGACGGTGACGGTGATGGTGATGGTGATGGTGATGGTGATGGTGATGGTGATAGTGATAGTGATAGTGATAGTGATAATGATAATGATAATGATAATGATAATGATAATGATAATAATAATAATAATAATAATAATAATAAATAATGTTATATTTGTCAATTATACACAGTGGGAGTATAAAAACGTATTCAAGA
Source organism: Tenodera sinensis (assembly GCA_030765045.1). Lineage (NCBI taxonomy): Eukaryota > Metazoa > Arthropoda > Insecta > Mantodea > Mantidae > Tenodera > Tenodera sinensis. Next base: position 103,338,445 of record CM060968.1, on the reverse strand, counting down.
GAGAAATTACTTAAAAACTGATGCTGGGGTTTGACTTATAAAACACATAGGTAACTTACGGAGAAATAATGTTTACTTTCTGGCGCGGAGGACCCGGGTTCGATCCCCGGTGCCAGCATGGGGATTTTATTCCCTCTGGGAGGTCTGGCACGGGGTGCACTCAGTCCCTCGTTAGCTCCCGGGTTGGGAGCTACTTGATGGAGAAGCAGCGGCCCCATGTCGAGAACTGGCAGGGAGGGCTCGAAGCGCTGATCACGTCCCGCCCTCCAGTACTACACCCCACCAATGGCACCTGTAGTGAGCAGAGGTGGGGGACGCAGCGGCTAGGCGGCAAGCCTTGGCCCTTCATGGGCTGTTGCGCTAAGTTTTTTTTTTTTTTTTTTTTAGTCAATTTAATGTGTGTAATGTTCTGTCATGTCAATAAATGACTGTGCCTGCTCCAGTGTTATCATCACTGACAACGCCTAGATTAGTTCACATTTTGAACTATGGCTGACCAACATTTAATGGCCGGTGGCCTAACACAGCAACCACACAGAGGCTTGCCACGCCTTGTGTATAGTTAAACGCGCTGTAAAGTCGGAGATATCATTTGCGCCCACAAAATTTTTTTGTACAACAGTAAAGAGAATACCAATGATCAGGTATCAGCCGCCATTAAATTTTGTACCTGCTATAGGTGTAGTGCCTATATACCTGCCTATTGTACAAGAGTTCTACTGGTAGTTGATTACATATCGTCGATCTACTGAAAAAGAAAATTAAACTCGCTTACTGCAAAAATATTCCAAAACGTAATTTACATTCTGTAAATAATAATAATAATAATAATAATAATAATAATAATAATAATAATAATAATAATAATAATAATGATAATGATAATAATTATAGTAATAATAAAACAATAATACTAAAACCCCTAGTGCAACAGCCCATGAAGAGCCAAGGCTACCGCCCAGCCGCTGCGCCCCCCATCTCTGCCCACTATTGGTCTGGTGCAGTACTGAAGGGTGGGACGTGGTCGGCGCCCCCCGAGCCCTCCAGGCCAGTTATACGGTCTCCTCGACCTGAATAATAATAATAATAATAATAATAATAATAATAATAATAATAATAATAATAATAATAATAATAATAATAATAATAATAATAATAATAATAATAATAATAATAATAAAGATAAATAAATAATGTAATAATTGTCAATTATGCTTCCCTCCCTTTCTTGGTATTCTGTCCCCCTCCTGCGTTCCCTCCGCGACGTTTAACGAATCAATAAATGCGCTGTTGCAACCCATCCCCTTAAGAGTGGTACTGATGGATATCCGCAAAGGCTGGACCTAGCGACATCCGTTTTAAGATCTTCGTGGTACTTTATGGATGATGAAAATTTCATGACCGTGCGTCACCGGAACCCCCCGGTCAGAATCAAGAGACGCCGAAGTTCCCGCGTGTCTAAATAAAAAAAGCACAGCTGAACGTCAGAATCACAGGCAGGATCCTTGATGCTGCGCCAACAAGCAGCAGAAGCGATAAGGTATGTACTTGTTCCAAGCCCTTCAGAAACCACACAAGTGCCTCACAGAGTGCAGCTGCTGCCTACAGCGGATACTTTCAAATGCGTTTATATGGAACACCGTGAATAATCTGGTCCACATAATTTCCTATTTATACTCTCCAACACGAACCTAGTAAGCACTGCATTCCACTCAAGAATTCCATACTGAGATTTCACAGGAAATACACATTTTGAAGCACCCTGAATAACAAATTATATTGCGTTAATTTTCTCTACTCTTGAACAAACCAGTCTTACACGTTTGTTTCATGTCAATCGAGATAAATATTTGCCTAAAATATTTTATTGACTATTTCATATATACACTGGAAGGTATTCGGCCATACGTCATAGTAAGTGTAACAGATATGTCCAATACAATTATCAATAAAGAACCGTTTCGCCGAAAAAAATATAGTGTCAAATATTATCAGCCATCTAGCTTGTTGAATATGGTTTATTATTTCAATATCTGTCGAGCAAACAATGTGCGACAAATGCTGTAACGCATTTGTACCTTAATTCGAACGAATTTAATCACAATTTAATGATAAAATGTCCGCAAAGTTTAATTTCTAACAGAGAGATTTTGCAACGTCACGTTAGTATTAAAATTGTGACCAAATTCATTCCAATTGAAATAAGAAGACCAGGGGTGTAGCGTCAAAGGATGTGGGTGATGTATTTGCATACCCTGCCAGTTTTTTTTTTTTTTAACTTTTTTACCGGTAAGTAGAGGAAGTGTTGTATTCCACCCAAAAATTCGATGTCGAGATTTCATCGGAAATATGTTTTGAGACCCCTGAAAAGTATTTTTAGAAAAAAGGTCCGTGTATGTGTCTGTGTGTCTGTCTGTCAGTATGTGAACAGCATAACTCAAAAACGAAAAGTCGGTTAATAACCAAAGTTGGTATTTAAGTTTAATGTCTTTCAAGGATGCGACACGAAGATTTTGAAGAAAACAGCCCCATCCTAAGCTACCCTTTACACGGAAAAGTTTTCGAAAATTTTCATTTTTTTGAAAATGACACTAACGATTTTGATTAAAATGATATATGTTTAAGCTATTTTTATGACAAATGAAATGTATATTTTGAATTTTCAGGCTCTAGCCTATGTAGTCCTGTTTACTCTGGATGACTTTTGAATAACTCGTAAACCCTAAGAGATAGACAAAATCTTACTGTACAAAAAATGTAGATCTCGCTAAAACACACAATTTATGTCTGGATAAATTTTTTTGTAGAGTGTACCATTTCGGAGATATTTCTTGTTATTTGCGTCTGTTTCCGTAAACTTAAAACCTTCGTGAAATGGAACATTGTTGTCCTTTTTTTTATGTTAAGCGTGCAAAGAGAACGTGATCTCAAAGCTTTAAAAGATTTGACTATCGCTCAAAGCCTACTGTGTTCTAATACGCCCCTTGCACCTACATGGAAATAAGCAATAAGGTAATTTGAACAAATTTTTGTCTCAACTAACACGAAGAAGATACAGGAATAAGCTTGTAAGAATGGTTAGTAAAGGAGTAGAGAAAGTCATGTGAGTGCAACATATCAGATTATTTTTTAACCTGTCGGCTGTTGCGTTCCAGTACATTGGCCAATCCTTCAAAGGTTTTAGGGCTTCCAAGCATCTAAAACTATAATGAACCTAAGCCCTGGACAAGGTTTAAGTGGATTAACATTGCATGGCCATAGGAAAAAAATTAGTAGTAATGAATAGGAACTGACCAGCTATGGTAATGCGCTTAATGAAGCTGATTTTCAATTATTATGCAACGCTCCGTTAAATAGCGGTACAAAGGCAACATTGAAAGGCCTCTCAGGAAATCATTCGACACATTTCATGCGCTGGCCTCTTGCTAAGAGAGTGCTTGACCCAGAAAGGTACCTTCAATATCCTCTTAAGCATGGCTTTGCTCACGTGCTGCAATAGCGTTTGTCTTTCTCTGCTTTCTGCTCTCCATGTTCCACTTCTTCTTGAGGTCGTGAAACATTATTAAAGAAATATTGCACTCCTAGTGTGGCCAAAACTGCACCGACTGAGTCCAAATGTCACCAATAAGTGTTTATGTTTCCTAGAATTCTGTTTCTATTTGAATCGAATTATCAATTCTTAATACACTTAAAACGTTCTGTCTCTGTAAAAAAAATCGATGTGTTGCATTCACATAACTTTCTCTACTCTTGAACTAACCATTCTTACAAACTCTTATCCCTATTTATACAAATTATCTTATTGCTTATTTCCTTTTAGATGCAAGGGAAATATTAGAATACAGTAGGCTTTGAGCGATAGTCAAATCGTTTAAAGCTTTGAAATTCCGTTCTCTTTGCACGCTTAACATATAAAAAAAATGAACAACGATGTTCCATTTCACCAAAGTTTTAAGTTTTCCGAAGCTGGCACAAATGACAAGGAATATCTCCGAAATTGTTCACTCTACCAAAAAAAAAAAAAAAAAAAAAAAAAAAAAAAAAAAAAAAAAAAAAAAAAAAATATTTGGACATATATTGTGTGTTTTAGCGAAATCTACATTTTTGTATAGTAAGATTTTGTCTATCTCTTACAGTTTACGAGTTATTCAAAAGTCATCAAGAGTAAACAGGACTACATAGGCTATAGTCAGAAAATTCAAAATATACATTTCATTTGTCATACAAATATCTTAAACATCTGGCATTTTAATCAAAATCGTTACAGCCATTTTCAAGAAAATTAAAATTTTTCAAAAATTTTACAAGGGCAGTTTAGAGTGGGGCTATTTTCTTCAAAATCTTCGTGTTGCATCCTTGAAAGACATTAAACTTAAATACCAACTTTGGTTTTTAACCGACTTTTCGTTTTTGAGTTATGCTGTCCACCGTCTGACAGACACACAGACACACAGACACACACACACACACACGGACCTTTTTCTAAAAATGCTTTTTTTTTTTTTTTTTTTTTTTTTTGATTCAGGGGTCTCAAAACATATATTTCCGGTGAAATCTCGACATCGAATTTTTGGGTAGAATACAATACTTCCTCTACTTAGCAGTAGAGAAAGTAAAATGTAAGTAAAAATTCAGGAATAGTATATTACGTAACAAGACTATAATGGTAGTAATTAAGACGCGAAGCGAATTGAGAGTTGTATCTTTCAACTGTCATGTGCGCTAGTCACCTCTCATTGGCTGCTGTTGTGGAACAGGTTGTGTACCATACAAATCAGTTGCTTATTTAACATATTTATCTTAATACATTCGAGCAGAACGTCAAATTTACATTTTCATAACCAAATGAATCAGATTTATTATGTAACAGAATAAATGCATCTGGAATGGAAGAAAGGTTTCAATCGGTCTCCCACGATGACAAACACACGTGCATATTCACACCAGTGTTTAACTATTTGACCTTGCACTGCACAGGGCTTGTTTGTGATACATCACCATTCAAAAGTGTGCGTTAGCCAAGTAGGGGAAAGAGAAAGGAATTAGGGAACGTGGATGATGGCTGGGTAAGATTATAAGAAACGGGGGTTTTAAAGCACGCATATGTAATGTCAAAGCTATTGGCAGTAAGATCATAACTATTTTTCCGTATAACTGACTTAAGATGCATGGTCTTGCACTCATATATCTTTTATTTCCATTCTTTCTGTGCCAGCTTGCTTCATCCAACCAATTCAGCTCATGTCTCTCATCAGTCATGTTTAAATGCCCTGCAGCCACGTGCTCCACATAGCTCCTTCTCATATCTGCCTTGATGGTTGGTATTTCTGTACTTTAATATTTGCCATTATTTCACGATATTCACTTCACCACACTTCTAAAGTTAACAACGGGATATTTTTGCGGCATACTAAAGCTATTTTACACCCCGAGATATCTGTGGTGGCATTTTAATCATTAGAAGCAAACATTCGGGATATTTTTTACCACAAATATATTTTAAATAACGTTATGAAATAATAGACAACAAGGGTTTCCCATCACACGTTATAGAAGCATTAACACCTTTATACAGTGTTACAAACATGAACGGATCAAGAAAAGAAGAAATTAGAATAAATCAGAGTCAGAAATGGTTGCAGCCTGTCCCCAGCTCTTCAATTTCTATTTAGATGAACTCATTAGACAACTGCAATGTGAGATTAACATAGGTATTAGAACAGATAGTGAAGTATATTAACCATGTAAATTAGGCAAAGAGTTTAAAAGTTTCCACAAATAAAAAAATAATGGCACCATGGCAAATATTCCCTCCATTCGATGATATACATTGAAATAACAGGCTCAGATCAAGTTTCCCACTTCAGTTACTTGGGATGTGATGTAGGTAAACATTAATATTAATAGTACATAGAAAATAAAGTCAATACGTTTCAATAAAGATAATGCTATACCATAAGAAATGCAGATAAAATTAAAGTCCAATACGACTAAAGCTGTTACAATGCTAATTGACGGGAGTGAATCATGGATACTAAGATAGAAAATAAGAGTTATAGGCTACTGAAATGCGAGTTTAAAAGGGATCAAATAAATAACGAAAATTGCACCGTGGGGTATAAATATATCTGAACCTAATATTTAAAAATTGCCTTGCATTCATATAACGTTCTCTACCCAACTTTGGACAAACTATTATTACAAAAGCTTCGCTGTTAATACAAATAACTTTCATTAGCCATTTACTCATCTTGTTAAGTATAACAACAGTACAATAAACTAAAACGATAGTCAAATATTTTCAAAGCTGATCGCTAGGTGACGGCTTTGAAATTCAATTCTTTTTGCAGTCGCCCTCCATAGTCTAGGGGTAACATGCTAGCCTCTGGTTTCCCAAAGCCGCGGGTTCAAAACCGGCCGGGGGAGATGTATTTTTCGGGCTCCCTTTTGGGCTTCCTTCGGAAGGGAAATAAAGCCGATGATTCCATGCGCACTTAAAATAACTTCAAGTCTTATAAAGATGCCTCTGGGCAATATTAAGTGGTCCTACATATCCAATATAGAATGAGACATTGAGAACCTAGTAGTTAACGAGCGTCTATAAATAAAAATTAAATTGCAGTCCTCTGCATGAACCCGAGTTATTCTTATAATGAAGAATATCTTGGTAATGGCTAACGCCACAAAATTTTTTTACTTGATAGCCTATATAGGATGGGTTTCGACGAGATCTACGTTTTTTGTGTAGTAAGGTTTTGTCTACCTCTTACGGTTTACCAGAAACCGTGGTTCAGAATAAAGAGGACTTCATAGGCTATTCCCAGGAAATTCGAGATATACATTTTATTTGCCATGAAAATAGCTAAGACATGTGGTATTCTGAATAAAAATCTTTTGAGAAAATCAAACTCATCCATAGTTACAAGCCTTGAGGAAAAGCAGCAAGGACGCTTTAGAAAGAGGTGGAAATAATGAGTATGTCAGCCCAATCCCTGGATTGGAGAAGAAATATATTTTATCCATACTAAATGCCAGATCGTTATTTATGTAGCGCAATCCCACATTCTCGTACACTGGAGTTACTCATCAGTTTTCTAGATAACATTACCGTATTGGATAGAGCATATCCCTACTTCACTTCAGAAAAACTGACGCGGTACTCGACTCTGAATCCTCAGATATGAAGCGAAGCCAAATAAGCTGTCCTCAAGCTTTCGTCGGTCTGGGTGGCTCAGTTGGTTAGACGCTGGCCTACTGTTCCCAAGGTCGCGGTTTCAAACCCGGCCCAGGCCGATGGTTTTTAAGTCAGTAGATTTACTGGCATGTAAAAGAACTCCTGCGGGACAAAATTCCGGCACACCGGCGACGCTGATGTGATCCTGGCAATTGACAGCGTCGTTAAACAACAAAATAATTTAATTTCCTCAAGCTTTCAGGTGATAATACTTCTTAATGTGAACAGGTGGCTCCTTTCTCACGCAAGTAGGCGTTGTTCTTCGAAATGAAAAGTTTTCCATTGTTTCCAAAGAGAGTGAGTTATTTCCCACAGTTAATACTCACAGAGGGGCACTACGTTAGGTAGCTAGAAGTTTGAGAAAAGAAACAAAAATGAAGAGACCATTTAAAATTACATGTCAGCAACTAATTTAATGTCAAACATCCGAAATGGATGTCTAAGAAATGCGGCAAAACTCAATCTAAAAGACGCCCAAATTCCAATAGATACAATTTTTCAAAAAGCTTGTAAATTCTTCACAGGCACATTACTTTCTCTGCCCATTACAAATTAGCATTAAAAGTGATTATATTCACGTTACGTTATTCACGATATATTTTTGTCTGGAAATAATCCTCGGAAGCACGGAGGAAGACCTCGGAAATCACAGTAACGACCCTTGCAAAAGAAAAGTAGACGGAAGGATCGGAAGAAACACACGTGAAATACTTCGAAAACGCTACTAAAAATATCCACACGAAGTCAAACAGCTGTATATTATTCACGAAGTAAGTTTTTTGTATATTTATCATGGTTTCCTAGCAACATAAAACTCATACAGAATGAAAAGAACTCCACAAGCAAACCTAGAAAATTCTGCAGGTAAATAATTTAAACATCGGTATTTTAATCAAAATCCATAAGACATTTTTGAGAAATCAAGAAAAAATAGTCCATCTAAAGCAAGGGTGACGAACTTTACTCAACAAGTGTGAAGAGGGGAGTCTCCCCCCCCCCCCCCACCACACTCTATAACTGCAGTAGCACGAGTTAGCTAGAACCAGTTTTCGTTTTCTTTTTCCCGCTTTTCCGCTTTCGTGGCCACGGAGGGAGGGAAAGTAGGGGAATGTCTTCACACCCGCTGAGTAACGTTCGTCAGTCCTAATCTAAAGGGTGTCTGAGGAGAGGGATTTTTTTAAATGTCCATGTGATAGCTTAATCCTTAAACTCCATCCTCTTCTCGACTCCCCCACCCCCTTTCTCTCTCTCTCGCTTTCAATGATTTATTGAATTCAGTAGATCTCAAAATCTTGATATCAAAGTTCTAGGACTCTAAGTGGAATGCAATGCTTGCTTTCTACACCTACTGTAGAGGAAGTAATTGACTATTATGCCCGCACTTCTGGCTAACAAAGTAGTGGCAGTAAACCGGAGTGATAACACAAAGAGAACAAATGTTTTCGGATGTATTGGACGTTAGTGGAATGTTTTAGTGGCGCGTTGGATGCACATGCGAACGTGAAGCATGACTGTGAACACTTGTTAAACAAAAGAAAAAATAAAGAACGCAGCTGTTCTGTTTTAAGTGATGATAGCCATTAACAAAAGGAAAATCGTTTACTCTCTAGCAAGGCTAAAACTTATAGTTGTGACCGAAGTAGGCAAACTTATTTTGAGTCGCATATTTTCAAAAGGAGCAGACAAATCTCATGTTCCTGACTGACACTCATACTTAACTGTCATGACGATTTTGAAAGAGCGAAGGACAGAACTTAGAAACAGATATTTATCATATGAATTAACAGCAAAAATGCTGCACAATTAGCATAAATGTCTACACACAAGACCAGATTTCCCCAGTCGTTTGCTGCTATTAAAGAAAATGCTTCAGCCACTCGAGAGGGTATACACAGAGGACAAGGCGAATAACAAAAACACGATACCCTACATCTGATGAATTTCTGGCTGAACTTAAGGAGAAGGAAAGGGGAAATAATAAGAAGACCAAGAAACAGATCCTTTACAGCTGCTCAGTTGAGAGTGGTTTACAAAATGAACCAGATGAGGAAGACGATCTTTGTGGTTCTTGCAGAAGACGGTTCAAAGATGACTGCCGTGGTGAATCATGGCTTTCTTGTCAGAAGTGCAAACTTTGAAACCCTCAGGCGTGTCAGAACTTAAAAAACCAGCAGCTCCCAAGCGATGTTTCTTTCCAGTATAACAAGTGAAGCTCAGCTTTTCCTATCAAGTAGGACACTTAACATCAGTTAAAAATACAGTCATAATTAAAATATAAGCCAAAATTAAAATCTTCGAATATGAAGATTAACTCTAGAAATGACTGGAGAATTAATAGAAATTAACGATTTTTCAAATATTTTAAGTATCTATACATTTAACGGCACCTGGATCCAGGAGAGGGTAAGTCTGTTTTTCTCTAATTAGCTGTACTAATGGTAATTTTGAAAAAAAGTTCTTTATTCCAAAACTTTGTGTTTATCCTTATGAATGTAACATTAAATTATGTTCTTAGTGAACCCATTCACACTAGTGAACCCATCGAATATCAACAATTAATAAAGTTTCTCGAATCACAATTCCCCTATAATTAAACACGATATCAATGTTTAAACCAAGCATAACAACATTGGTTCTGAAGCATCGATATGAGCACAAATTCCATAACTTTCAAGATATGAATTTATGACTAGAAAAAAAGATAAGATAAATCCTAACAACTATTAATAAAATCCACGAAGCAGTTAAATTACTTATCAGAAATAAAAACATGATTAAAGGGTACACGTTTATTTGCGACGGAAAGATTATACTAAACTTCTCTGCAAAATCTAAAAGAGGCCAATCAATTTAAAAAAAATGTGATGTGTTGCACTCACATGACTTTCTCTACTGTTGTACTAATCATTCTCACAACTGCTTATTCTTATATCTTCTTCGTGTTAGTTAAGATAAACATTTGTACAACTTATCATATTGCTTATTTCCTTGTAGGTGCAAGGGGAATGTTTGAATAGAGTAGGCTTTGTGCGATAGTCAAATCTTTTAAAGCTTTGAGATTCTGTTGTCTTTGCACACTTAACATATAAAAAAATGAACAACGATGATCCATTTCACGAAAGTTCTAAGTTTTCCGAAACTCACACAGATAACAAGGAATATCTCCGAAATGGTTCACCCTACAAGAAAATTTATTGAGACATAAATTGTGTATTTTAGCAAGATCTACATTTTTTGTATAGTATGATTTGGTCTATCTCTAACGGTTTACCAGTTATGCAAAAGTCGTCCAGAGTAAATACGACTACAGGGACTATAGCCAGAAAATTCAATATATGCATTTCATTTGTCATAAAAATATCTCAAACATATGACATTTTAATCAAAATCGTTAGAGCCATTTTCAAGAAAATCAAAATTTTCGAAAAATCTTCCATGTAAAAGGTAGTTTAGCGTGGGGCTATTTTCTTCAAAATCTTCGTGTCACATCCTTGAAAGACATTAAACTTAAATACCAACTTTGATTTTTAACCGACTTTTCGTTTTTGAGTTATGCTGTCCACAGACTGACACACAGACAGACACAGAGTGACACACAGTCACACACGCGGACCTTTTTCTAAAATTGTTTTTTTTTTTTTTTTTTTTTTTTTTTAAATCTCGACATCGAATTTTTGGGTGGAATACAATACTTCCCCTACTTCCCAGTAGAGAAAGTAAAAAACAGTGCTTTAATATATATATGTAACGTAACGAAAGCTTGTCAACGAGAACTGCCCGAAAATTCGGTACTGAACGGATAAAGCCGGGTTACCTCGCTCGATTGAAGTTGTCACTTCCACTCTCCGCATTGTACCTGCCACTCTCACTGTTTCTCTGCTTCACGTTCAAGAGGTCGCGAGTTCGAATCTCGCTTAGGGTAAGTTATCCGGGTAAGGTTTTCTTCCGAGGTTTTCCCTACCCTGAGAAGACGAATGTCGGGTAACTTAAAGTTCCATGAACCTCGGACTCATTTGAGCATCATTTCACCCATTTCATTTCATTCATTCGTCCGATATGACACAATGAAGGAGGACGTTAATTAAAAAAAACTCTCACTGTCTACTCTCCCTCTACTCATTCGCTGCGATATGCACACCTCGAGACTTTGTTAGATTCTGGAGCCCCTACTAGGGATACTGTCGTCCTACAACAAGCGTAGCGGTTCGTGTACGAAAATAGTCTTCTGCGCATCCTGCAGATTGACAACCTTTCGTTGCGCCAGCTCTATTAGAATGTGCTCAGTTTGAAGGCGTACACTATTTAAATGCATAAAGTTTCCATAATTATACATATACCTTTAAATCCTGTATTCATGGAGATGATAAACATCTTAAACCGCAATACTCTGAAGTGGGTATCACTTGTGCTTCTGTAGTATGTCTATATTGCTATGCGGTGACCCTAAAGTAGTTTTTCCACAATTGCAAGAATTTTAGACAATGATATAAATCTTTAGGGCATGTATAACCGCAACCTTAAATCCTAGATATTGAAATATACGCTACTGGCAAATTTATTGTCGATTCCATTCTAGTTTCTTATTAATCTCAAAACTTCGAAGCCTTCAGCAACAACCCTTTTAGATTTCCTTTGCTTCCAGTTGGCAATTATATAACGATGGCTATTGAACCACCGATCCAAAATTTTGATTTGGCTTTTATATAAATGCTTTACTATAGATATTGCGCATTACGCTAATACCATGTAGAACGGAAAGAATATTGGAGGGAAGTATTTGAATAGTTTCTTGGAAAACAGCTTGCTCTAATAAATCTCAACTATTGCTTTCTATTCTTTAATTTGTGACGTCACCCACTTCGGAGATATTCTTTATTATTCGTTTGAATTTCCAGACACATATACTTTTTGCTATCGGTAAATTGCTGTTGGTTTCTTTCCTGCTCATGCACAGGATGTAATTTCAATGACATAGGTACATAACGACAGTTTTTAAAAATCTGACCCTCTCTTTAACTTCTATATTCTTGAACCAAATACGAAATGTTTAACGACAATTTATTTCGAATAACCAACCTTTTGTTAGAGAGTCACGTGGATGTGGCACTAGAGATTTTTTTTTTATTATGAAAGGTAATATGTCTCGCCTTTTATGAATTGACGCAGATAGCTGCAGCACATCTGTGTTTGACGGGCTGCATAAACCTTACGGCGTCACAGACATCGCTTTAATTGAAGGCCACAGGGCAATGGGCTGGCGACCTTCATTGCAGCATCCGACACAGCATTCAAGAAAATAAGTTACTCAGGTATCGCAAAATATACCACCTATTCAAATAAACTATAAATTACTGCCAATTTCTTCAAGAGATTTGCAGTCGCCGTAACATTCGAAATGTTTTACACCCAACTTCCGAACAAATCATATACGACGTGTTATTACTAAACTTCCTCCGAAAAGTTTTATTTAAAACCGTTCTATAAGTTGAATGTTTCAAACTCTTTTGTGCACACAGTGTTCTGGAATCTCCCTCCACTATGTTCGATAGTTAATCCACATGGAAGTGAGGTTAAAATATCCTCATTGATTATCATTGCATTACATAAACATATTTATCTCATTATTTTGTTTAGAAGCATTCTGCTATTGTCAACACTGTCCCTGCGATCGAGAGAAGTGTATTTGAGTTTTGATTGTTACATGAATCTAATCCATAAAATGTTTGTGTATTATTAAATGTATACTCTGTACAGCATTATAACGTTTATAATATGAAAATTAATGTAATATTACGTAATACAATCTAGCACAACAATGAAATAAGTAATAAGCATAATCATAATCTGTAATATACAGTGTACTTAATGTATACAGAGTGGAAGTGAAATAATCAGTCAGACTTTAACAGCGAATTTCTTATGTTGTGAATAACAAGAAAGTCTCATACCAAAATGTTGAAAAGTTCATAGCTTTCTAAAAAAAAATATTTTTATCAAAATATTTATCATCCCCTGGCTGAATTATTATTGATTGAAGGTTCTTGATTTATGGCTATATTCATGGAAAATTGAATAAATGACAACTTTTTCCTTTGGCGTATTTCAATAGATTCAACGGTTTTTGTGTAAATTAAATTTAAAAGAACCCACAATTTGTTGCCTTTTTGTTGCAATAAATTGTGGGCTTTTAAAATTTAATTTACACAAAAACCGTTGGATCTATTGAAGTACGGTAAAAGGAAAAAGTTGTCATGTATTCTATTTTGTATGAATATAGCCATAAATAAAGAACCTTCAATCAATAATAATTCAGTCAGGTGATGATAAACTTGTTTGATAAAAATAGTTTTTTTCTAGAAAAAACCCAGTATATGTATCTAGAGACCCATAACTTGTAACTGATTAAAATATATACCAACCAGGATTTATGTTTCAAGGCTGAAACATAACCAACATTACTGGCGCGACGTGTGCAATTACGAGAAACAACTTCAAGAAGTGGATGGGGATTCGGGAACTATGTGTAGGCACCTAATTTAAATTTTCATCTTATCGACATTTTTTATATTAAAAAAACCTGTCAGTAACATTATGCTAATCAATTTTTGCTGGAACATTGAAAAAAATTAATTAGATATTTTTATTTTTCTAGTCCTCCTTTCTTATTAGCCTATTTGCTAAGTGGGACTAAGTCTATCAAATTTTAGTGTCGGTCCGGGTGGGTCAGTAGGTTAGGCGCTGGCCTACTGACATCAAGGTCGCGGGTTCAAACCCGAAACAGACCAATACTTTGCTTAAAAGCGATAGTCCCATGAATTTACTGGCACGTAAAAGAACTGCGCGACGAAATTCTAGCAAACCGACGGCGCTGATATGATTCTGGCAACTGGCAAGTGTCGTTAACAAACAAAATATTAAAATATCACTAAATTTAATATCAATTGGTTTGGCTGTTTTTAGCGCGCCAACACACACACACACACACACACACACACACACACACACACACACACACACACACACACACACACACACACACACACACACACACACACACACAACTCTAAAATGCCACTTTTGTCTTCAAGGGGCACTTTAGTACCAATTAATTACCACCCAAAATCGAAAAATTACAAGATATGTTTTAGTTTTAGACATTAATTTATCTATATATAATATGCTTTCTATAATTTTCATAAGTAAACAATCAAAGAAAATAGCGAATTAGATGCTATAACATGATTTTGACAAGATTGCTGCGAATTCTTTAATTCGGCAGAAAATTCCTCGGTATATAGAAAACTACGAAAGGATTGTTTTCGTTATAGTATACAATTTCTCATATCAAGTAAATAGCTCCGAAGTGATCTGTATTTTCTTTATGTACATCCCCAATGTTTCTTGCAGATCATCAGAGAACAATTTTCAACGCTGGATGCTGCCTATAGATGCTGCTTTTTGTGGTCGTTGATTTATTATCTGGATTTACTCTCCCACGCATTTATCTGTATTTTTACTTCTCCCCCTTTTCAAGCTTAACGCCTACAAGGGTTCCGTAGCATTTCATCTGAAAAGTTTCTCTCTTGCTCTTCATGAAATCCCGCTTCGCCGAAGCATTGTGGAGACGCTGTAGAGAGACATTTCAATCGTTATTTCCTTTTATAAATCCCTGCAAACGTACAGCCTATTTTAATTCATTACCTACTGTTTGTATTATTACTAGGTCTCGAATTTTAGATCTTTCAAAAACAATTTTAGGCACCTCAAATATTATCTGTACTTATCAAAGTAGATATTATAATATAAATAATAATGTCTGACACCTCTGTCCAGACACCTAGCTGCCCTAAGTCAAGACATAGTTGCCAACTTTATTTATTGCAATATTAACATTCCAGATACAATTAGAACGAAACATCAGAAAACTAAAACATACAAATTAAAACGTTATAGTACTTTAAACAGATCATTCACATTTGGCATTTTCAGAGTCTATACAATAAAAATATTTCAACCAATTAAAATTCTCAGTTCAGAATCAGTATTCACTTATTTGGATAAGTTGTTTTATCCTTATCACACCTTCAGTTTCTGCACCTAAACTCGCAAATTTCAGGCTGCTTCTGCTTCCTCAGCTTCTGCTCCCAAACTCTCAACTGTTCTTTGCTGAGCCTCCATTCTTCCGGTGGATATCATAATATCTTCTTCTGCTCGTATATCTCAGCTCATCTCTTATTATTTCCTTCTCCTGCTATATTCAGTTCTAAAAAAGTTCTTCGCCTACACCATTTACGTTTCCCTTATCGATTGTCGTGGGTTGTTGTCTGTTTCTTGCTCGGTAATCCTTATTGGTCCTTCACTCCTTATTTAAACATTTCTTATCGATACATCTCCTTTTCTTCTATCATTTATCAAATTCCCAAGTGCTATATGCGATATTTTATTACCCATTTCATTCATAACTAAAAGTCTTCGTTAATAGGCACTGAAGAGAGACACTAACACAGTTTCCACAAAAGAAATAAACGATTTTGAACTACTTTATTATTTGAGTTTGCCTGAACACAGGGCTGGACAACTGGTGCTCAGTGAGCGCAGATTGCTCACGAACTCTACTGATACCTGTGTGTTTAGCATATAAAAATTAAGATCGCTCAGCGTAGCGTGCGAGACGCCCAGGCTTGCCTGAACTTGGGGTTGCATCAGTATATCTATAAAATTGGACAAAACAGCATAACAAACGTTGTTGGACTAATTCCTAAATATTGTCAGAAAGCATGTTTGCAAAATGTGCAAATAGGATTAGGAGACTGCCTTGCATATCCTATCCGATTTGATTGGACAAAGCACGTTTCTATCTACCGAAAAGCAGACGTGGAGAAAATGGGACTCACAAGTAATTTGGACTCTAGATATGTAAATTGTAAGTGAACATAGTCACCGTATTTTATTGCCACACTTGAATAGTCTATCTCATGTTTATGCCGTTATACAGTTGATAAAAGACTGAACAGAGAATTTCACCGACAACGATTCACATTCCCTCCGAAAGGGTCACTGTAGCCTACAACATGGCTACCAACAATTTTGTTCAAACTCTTACATCACACACTACAAGAACATTTGTTCGAAATGAAAGCAATTGAAGATGTCTGTTCTAAATAAAATGGGCCGATGTGAGAGTCTCTAACGTCACAATTTATGCCTCTAAAAGTTTTCATGTGTGATTCAACAAAAAACTCCCACCTAGATTTAGATGTGCCTGCAGGTAAACTGTGGTGAAAGTATTGGATTCTCAGAAACATTCAAGTGTGTGTTATCCTTAAAATATGCTGGCCTACAGAAAAAGTTAATTGTTGATACATTTCAATTACTTGAAAATCAATTGCTGTGGGCTTTTCAATACCCAACTTTTCTTTCACGTGCCCTTTTTGAAGGAGCTTTTTCCAACTTAAAACAGACCCTTGTGTTGCAATTTTTACAACAATGACTTAGAGTTTTGTTAAAAAACAACTCTATATAAACCGATTATACTAGCATATATCATTTGTTTAGTGTGCTATACTGACGATTATTTTAGAAAAAGTTTCGTTAACGTTCTTCATACACTTTTAGTCAATTAATTGGTAGCAAAAATTAAAACTGTTGTTTCCAAATCTATCGCGAATGTTAATTTCTTATGTAATTAAACTGAGACGCCATGAATATTTTACATTGAAATTAAAATATTCATCAAATATCAACCGCTTATCTTACAAGGTTGAACATTTATTTTTGCTATTACTATTATTATTATTATTATTATTATTATTATTATTATTATTATTATTATTATTATTATTATTATTATTATTATTATTATTATTATCATCATTATCATCATCATTATTAGCATTATCATCATCATTATTAGCATTATCATCATTATCATCATCATTATTAGCATTATCATCATTATCATCATCATCATTATTATTATTATTATTATTATTATTATTATTATTATTATTATTATTATTATTATTATTATTATTATTATTATTATTATTATTATTATTTAAATTACGTATTTACTTATTAACACTGAAGTAGATCAATAATAGCACCGAGGTATTGCTTTTATGTCAAAATTTAATGTAAATATCGTCAATACTACCTGAGAAAACGGGTCATTTATATCCGAAAATTTCATTCAGAAGAAAAAAAAGTTTAAAGTAAATATGCAGGAGAAAACTCGAATATATCTACTAAGGAAAAAAAGTTGCATCGTTTGGTTATATGGAAGGTACCATATTTAGAAGAGTGAAACGTCCTTTGAAGACATACAATGATATACCTCTATACTCCAAAGAGAATTCCAGTTATATTTTCTCTGAAGTGGTGCAGAATTCAAAGTAAAAATGGTAGGAGCAGCATTATTTCTAAAAACATATTTAAAATATAAGTATTGTAACTACAATGATAACATGCATGTAGAATCAAAGAAAACACTCCAATTTATAAGACTAAACAAAAAATTAACACGGTCCCTTTGGGCTATGTTTGTCATTAGCTTTTCCTTAAATAAAATGGGTATCACATGAATAAATATATTAATACAGGGTGGAAGTGAAATAATCCTGCAGACTGAAGGAAGTGAAATAATGGATGTGAATGAAAATAAATTCGAATACTTTTTTTTTAGGTTACGAACGTGCATGTGGACGAGCGTGTGCAATATTCTAAAAGAACCTAGAAAAGGAAGTCGGTATCTTTAACCTTCTCCTTGTCCTCAAACTCTTTTTTCAACATAAAAAGTAAATACAAACGAACATTATTACAGTTGCACTAATTAAGATTACTTCAGACGTAAACACCCACCTAATTCTAACTGGTTTGCCGTCGGATTTCCTCTTTCTTTTTCTTTCAGCTCCTCTTTAAAAATAACGATTCGGGCTACACAACTATTCCCTGTGAAGAATACCATCGGAATGAACATCTACCTCAGACAGATACTAACAAAATCTGTATTGGAGTCCGGCCAGGGAACAAGTTCTGTTAAAACACGCATGTTTCGCTACTAAAATCAGGTTCGAACCTAAGAACATAGTTAATATTATTGCTCCAATATTTTAACTGTCACTAAAGTGGCGAGAAACACTATTGATAAATGCTACGAAGAGTACTCTCATAAATTTTCTAAAGGTAGAACTACTTCAGTCTTTGATTCAAAGTTTTCAGCCTCAAAATAATAATACAGTGGAGAAGGTGGTAAAATACTGAAACAAAACAGGAAGAGAAAAAGACATTGCTTGGACACTAGATGAGAAGAAAATACTTGATAAGACATTAAAGGCAAGGAATGGTGAATGGGGGGAAATTTCGGGGCAAAACCCATGACATAGTATTAAGTTATGGTTCACAGGCATGAACAAGGGGAAAGCAGAGAAGAGAGAAGAAAAGTGAGGGCTTTTTTAACGCAAAGGGACTGCTTTTGGGCACAAATTAGGAGCATTGATAACCAAAATCCTAAATGAATGGTTGTCTATGAATTCAAATTTAAGTATAATTGTTTCTACCGGAAAAGGTAGTCATACACATGTGATTTAAAGTTAATCTGACAACAAACTTAGTAATTCTGAAAACAAACTTAGTCTCCTCCCTTCCTCCCCCAATCAGACTTCCGCAAACAGAAGGACCAGCGTATTTTTATTTGCTGTGCCATACCTAAAATAGGATGAAATACTGAATCACAGCCAAACATCCTATGTCAAAATGTAACCGAAAATATAGGTATGTTTTGCCACTGAACCAATAAAAAGCAATTACAGAATTAAGTCACGCACGTGGGTGTGTGTGTGTGTGTGGGGGGGGGGGGGGGGGCACACACTTGGTGTCTTCCAAACATGTGACACGAATATTTTCAAGAAAATTCCCCACCCCAATTAGCCTGTATGTGGAAAACACTTCGTAAATGTACTTTTTTTTTCCTTCGCAAGAATGACAAGCATTTGATTAAAATTCATATGTCTAAAATGCTTCCATGATAAGTGAAATGTGTAGCTCTTGAACTTCCTGAGAATAATCTCTGAAGTCTTCTTCATTCTGGATGATTGCTGTATACAGGTAAACATTACTTAATTATTTCGTTTAGCAACGCTGTCAATTGCCAGGATCGCATTAGCGTCGCCGGTGTGCTGGAATTTTGTCCCACAGAAGTTCTTGCACATGCCAGTAAATCTACTGACATGGAGCTGTCGTTTTTAAGCACACTTAAAATTCATCGGTCTGAGCCGGATTTGAACACGCGACCTTGGGATCAGTAAGCCAGCATCTAACCACCTGAGCCACCCAGAGCCAGCTTAGTCTTAAGGAACTCACCTTTAGGGGAACAAAAACCATAACAATGGAAAAACAGCTTCAAGAAAATAGAACACAGCTTAGAAAATTTGTGAAAAATTAAAAGTTGGCACTTATTTATAACAACAAAAATGAGCCACCAATGGAAAGAAACAAAAATACTGGTAAACCGTAAGAGATATACAAAATCTTACTATACAAAAAATGTAGATTTAGTTACAGCACACAAAGCCTTTTTTGGGGGGGGGGGGTTAATAATTTTCAGCGCATTTCTTGTTATTGATTAGAGTTTTTAAATACTTATACTTTTCTCAAACATGAAGTCGTTATCCGCCTTTTTATGTCTTGGCCATGCAAAGGGAATGGAATGTCAAAGCCATCGTATAGCGATTAGCTCTCAAAAGAGTTGACTATCACTTAATTCTACTGTATTCTCCTATTCCCAGTGTAAGGAAATGTGTAATAAAATCATTTCTACAAACGTTTATCTCCATTAACAAGAAGTATCTACACAGAAGAATATGTTTTAAAGAATAGTTTGGACACGACTGAGTAGAGAAAGCCAAGCGAGTGCACACGTCAGAATTTTTTTATCCTGGTCATGTAAAGAGCAATGTGTAAATGTTATACCGTAATCAGTGACGGGAAGAAATAGATTATTAAAGAAATTATAAAGGAATAATCGCAATAAGCAATGCACATACGTGAAATGCAAGAAGGGGTTAACAGACTGTGCAGATAAATAGGTCATTATCAATTCATGTTAAGAGAAATCATTAGTAAACGCAACACAGTAGGGAACATTAGCCACAACTTGTTAGAAGGTTAGCTACCCTTGTAAAGTTATGTAGGCTGGAATTCTCAGTATCAGAAAGGCAAAAGTGAAAGGTTTCAGAAGCAAGCTAATGTAGAGTGGACACAAGTTTGAGACACATGCTGTCTACCATATTGGGCGAACGTGATTTTGCGCGTGCTTAGCTGTAGAATTAGCGCACAGTGACTCGCTTTAGTAAAACCGATTTAGCGGCTAATGCTAGTTAACTTGCCGGTTAAACCTTCTACAATTTACCGCAATTTAAGCTTCAGATTCTTATACGAAAGACGAACTTATTTTTTTAAAATCAGCGGTCAGCAACTCTATCGGATTTTGTATTTAAGTTTTACCAGATATTAAAACTAATTTAGCAGCTTCACTTGTGTTGTCATTACAAATAGCACCAACGCGTACCCTGAGATCTAATATTTTTAAAGTTGAGATTGCAGTAGCTGAGACAGAGAATCATCAACGGCACCAAACTTGAGTGGAGCATACGACATAGAAGTTACCACACCGGAGGGACGACTACACTGGAAACAAAGTTAACCTGGATTAACAAGGAGATAGAATAATAAACTTTGGTAAGAATAGCTTGTAGAAAAGCACGTAGAGAAGGTCACCTGAGTACCATACATCCAATGTTTTGCAATTTTCATATCCTAAATGCGTAATGACTTGGTACTGCAACAGTTCCTTCAATGCAACAGTTCCTCTGTCTATGCTCTGATGTCAAATAGCCAATCGAGCACGTCAACCGCACCTAGCACATCAGTCAAATAAAATTAAACATCTTGAATTTTTAAATAGTATACTGACTGAGTGCTTTATGACGATTCAATGAATTCGTGTAAAATTAAAAACCAGAACTGTTGAATAGCTGTTAGTGACAACGTGCATTAAAAGCTTGACTTGTCCTCCCAGTGATCAAACTGCTTGCGTGACTGGTAAAACGGCTCTTTGTGCCACGCACATTGAAAAATGGCAATTCAAAGCCGGCACGAAGACCACGTCCTACAGCTTTGCTTCAGCATAAGTCAATATTATTACAAGCTTCAATAAGAGCAGCTGCGGTCTAGCAGTGCGCTTCCTGAACCACATGCAGTGGCCAATTAATCTCATTAAAGTATTTGAAGTGCCTTTTGAAACCTGTAAGTTCCATTCATAGCTCCATATAAAGAAGAGGAACCTGAGGATCATAGAAATCTCCATTTCTCTCTTCCATTAGACCCAGAAAATAAAATGCATTACAATTTCTTATCTCTCCAAGAGCTTATTTTTTGCTTTTGCTATTCCAAAATCGAACCAGTTGTATCTATCAACTCAAGCAGGAGTTTATTTATTGTTTTACACTTTATTTGCTTCTCTGTCATTATTGTTAGGAATTTATATCTTTATAGAAACTTAACAATTTTAGTTTGAAATCCGTAAAGTGGAGACGTTCCTTTAAAACCTGATGAACCGTAATCTGGACACGCGTCACGGATTCAAATGCAGCCACACAACAACGCTGAATTTACCTTTACACCCTCCACATCTTCTCTGAAATGGCGTGATCCGCTATGCAATTTGCGTTATTGCTTTGCATTACTTACACACAACACTAAAAATCATACCACATAGACTTTGAGATAATGTTTAATGTAGCGCACGCTACATTCTTTGGTTTCGTTTCTTTTAGCCATCATAAGAATTCATAATTGCACTGTGACTTCACAAACAACTGTTTTGTACTCCATCCTAAAATACAATACCGAGATTTCACCGGAAAAATAAGGTCCATGTGTGTAAATAGTGTAACTCAAACCATAAGTCTGTTAAATACCAAACTTGATAATTCAACATTTTCCAAGGATGTTACGCCAAGATTTTCAAGAAAATCTCCCTACCCTTAAAATAACATTTAAATGAGACAATTTTCGAAGTTTTTTTATTTTAATTTATGTATGTTTAACATACATATAAAGGTTGTAAGATGTACAAGTGCAGGTGTTTGTACTGGTAATTGAGGACGGGGTAATGAACGTTATTGCGTCAATATTTACTTAATTTGCAGTACTATGTTTTCAGGTTGATTAGTATAATTAATGAAGTATAATTAATTAAGTATAATGCAACTACTGCTGGCGAAAACAACTCAATTTTGGTTAATGAAGACAACTCAATATTCTCACAAATTAGATTGAGAATTATTATGCTAAACTAAATTGTTAAAAGAGCAGCAAAGGCCATAGAAGCAAGGCAGAGGGGAATATATTCTAGCCCTTCTATTACTACGCCTAGACAACAAAAAGCAAGCTGTGTCAAGAATAATGGAATATCTATATCTGTGTGAACCTAGAGTGAACAATATTGAAGTCCAGTAATGCGAAGTGCTAAGCCACTTTTTGTGAATCCTGCCATTTTCAAATGCATTTTAGCTTTAATATCCTATGCCTCCAATAACATACGGTGGTCTGGATGACTCAGTTGGCTAGACACTGGTCTACTGATCTCAAGGGGGCGGGTTCAAATCTGGCCCAGGCCGATGATTTTTAAATGTGGTTAAAAACGACAGTTCCATGTCAGTAGATTTACTGGTATGTAAAAGAAGCCCTGCAGGACGAAATTCCGGCACACCGGCGACGCTGATGTGATCCTGGCAATTGACAGCGTCGTTAAACAACAAAATAATTTATTTTTGTTTTAGGTTGGTTAGTATCTTCAAGTACGTGGCAAAAAAAAAAAAAAAAAAAAAAAAAAAAAAAAAAAAAAAAAAAAGCAAGGAACGGATGTCAGCGAGACGAATGCTTTTAACGGGGTAACGAAAACGAATGGGTACCAGAACTGAGGTCAGATACTTTCTGTAAGGCCAATGACCTCACATTATCTAGTCTAGTGGGTAGTGTATTGAGGTGTGAAGCAAAAGGCTAGTCTATCTCACGGGCATTGTTCATTTCACGATCGGAAAAAAACAGGCAGTAAACAATGCGACTGGTTTGTGTTAGACGAAGAGGGCAAATTAACACAACGAAGTGGGCACATATTAAGACACATTGATCAAAATATCTGCACTTATATCCCTAACAACCTAACAAATGAAATGTATTTCTTGAATTTTCTGGGAGGAGCCTCTGAAATCTTCATTGTGAGTGACTTAACTGGCAAACCGTAAGAGGCGCACATCTTACTACATAAAAAATATCGATCTTGTTAAAGCACACAATTTATGTACTTTAGGTATTTTTGTGGAGTTAGCTATTTTCAAGATATCCTTGTTAATTAAAGCTTTGCATTTTTAAATATTTATGTTTTCTCAACTGGGAAGTCGGTATTCAGTTTTTTTAACCCTCCTGATCATTCAAGAATGAAATTTTAAAACCATCACATAGTGATACACTCTACAAAAATCAGACTCACTTTACCTAGATTAACAATGAGTTAGAAGAATAGGTGTCTCCTTAGCGCTGTGGTAGCGCTAAACAGGAGACCCTGTTCAATTCTCGGTACTGGTGTTGGGATTTTCCCCCACTGGAAGACCCGGTCCGGAATGCACTCAGCCTCGCTGGGTCCCTAAGGGGCAATTGAACTACTTAATTAAGTAGTAGCAACGCCTGATTGCGAAGATCGCATAACCGGCCGGGAGGGATCGGCTACTAACCACGTCCCACCCACCAATATTACATCCCACTCATGAAGCAGCGGACGGGTGGTAGCCCTTTGCCCAGAAAACACTGTTGTGCTGCGGGTTTGGTAAGAACAACACGCTTGTCGAAAAGTGAGTGGAGAAACTCATCAAATTTCTTTTTAGCTGGAACACAATTAATTTACTGTACACGGTAGCTCGTCTTTCGAATAACTCAATTATACGCGTACTGCCATGTGATCAATGTTCGCAAAATAGGTACGGTGTTGTGAAACTATTCAAAATACCAAGATCTTGGAAGAATTCCGTGAGGCTTTGTGATTGCTTATCCCTGTCCCCAGAAATTGCCTCTTACAGCTTCCACTTTAACCCCTAACCCTTTCTGTTAATGCATTTCTCTTTCTTCTTTCTCTTATGTATTCATTCTGCCTTAGCAGACCGCTTGACATTGGTGACAAATTAAATTAGCATTTCATAAATAAGAGACACGGAGCATAATACTAATTTATGCAACCAGTGGGTAAACTTAATGATTAATGCACGAGTGAATGTCATTCGTGCGAATATTTGAATATCACATTAAGATTGTCCACGAGTTGGATGCATTTCGTGCAATCTTTGCTTTATACATTGTAGCAAATAAATCGTGAAATTAATTGCACACCCATTAATGACACAGGTGAACGAGTCTTCATATATTCGTAAACGAAACCTTAGCTTCCCTCCATGCATTTCATTTGTGATTAACTGGCGTATTGAACCGATAAAGCAGAACAGTCATTGTATACATTCCCTTCCTGGGAGAGAAGTGAGCAGATGTTATGGACTGTGATGTAACCTATTATCAGCACAGCATAGTAAGCGGTTATAAATTCGAATGTTATTTAGTCTATACATATTCAATAACACAGAGGTTTTGGTATTTTCGATGCTCAGAGAGAAAAAGAAAGTACCAAAAATTGTTTCATCTCCCTAAGAGCAATTACAAATTTAACTACGATGTTATGTATTGCTCTTATTAGCAGCGTGCCATTATGAACCAAATACGAACGATACTGAATACAATAACAACTTGTTCAAAATGGTAGGGTTACAATATACTATATACTAAATGGATCTGTCATTCCAAAAGCACAGAAGAAACAAAGAATTCAAGTAATTTGGAAAGAAGAGCCAGTCGCAACGCGATTCCATTGGTACTGTATGGATGAAGACAGAAAAGTTACCTAAGGCAAAGTTGGGCATTCTAGAAATAAAAATCCGAAAACAAGAATATGGGCAGCTTTTGAAAGTGGGGATTCACCTCAAATTTTCACTCCTACCTAAAGCGTGGGCGTCTTCGGTATTTTAAAGATTCGTCAAACGGTGTGTATTTGTGCCCAAGAGATTGATAAAAGTAGGGGTACTTTTTCTTTTGAGTCGTAAAGTATCCTATAGTCTTCGCCAAATCCTGTATGTGACAATAAGGGTTGAGTAGCTTTTTTGGAGGCTTTCAGGCAGCCCATAAATGTTATTTGAACCCTAGAGCACAAGTGTAAAAAGGTATTCTTAATGGGTCAAAGAATATTTGTAGTCAAGGTTTGAAAATATGGACTGAAAATGAGGAAAGCAGAAGGTTTTGAAAGTTTTAGAATAGCTAATTTTATTATTTTTACTTCGTTCTAAAAATCTGGTGCACCAAGGTTTGTCATCATCATTACAAAAATACTTGTTCATATCAAAGTTCTACAAAATCGGAGGGAAGTACGGTGATATGAACTCGATATGCAACTTCCCTTCAATAACCCTCTGGAGTTGAAGTCATTAAAGCTCTGCATTGTGTGCAATCAAGCGCCAACAATATCCTCTGGTATTTCTACTTAACGAAACGGGATTGAAACTGGATAGCGTGAATTTGAAAATCGCTCATAAGCCACCCCAGCATATTTAAAAAATATTAGAAATGTTTTACAGCCTGTGTCCGTCAGGGAGAACAATGCTTTTCAATGTGTCAATCGAGATAAACACCAACAGAAATTATCTTATTGCTAATTTTCTTGCAGGTGCAAGGCAAATGGGAGAATACAATAGGCTTTAAGCGACAGTTAAATATTTTAAAGTTGGCACCTTTATAATGCTTCTGAAAGTCCGTTTTCTTTGCACGGCCAAGAGATAAGAAATTAATAACGGCTTCCTATTTGAGATAAGCATAAGTATTGGAAAATTCAGACACTTATAGTCGCCGTCATGAATGAAGGCGGTTGTGCAGAAGATAAATGTTCGACGTCACAATCACGTGTTTTCTTACCAATCAGGCGCAGTCTGTTTCAGAGCGCGAGTGAGAGTACTTGCCTACAATTTAACAGTGAAATTAAATAATTCTGAGCAATGATTCCACACCACTGTGTGATAGTTCGTTAACAGTTTCGACGATGGCAGAAGCAAAAGCAAAACAAAACGAAAAAAAGCACAACACGTTGCCTTATTCACAGTCAAACCAGAGAAATGGTGCAAAATGTGTACAAGTAGTTCCTGAGGAAGATGGGAAAGTTACAACGCAGCGCTTCCCTATTATCTAACCCTACCTGCATGTTATATGTCATTTACCGCCATCGTTCCTGACGGCTACTACAACGAGCAACATCTTCGGAATGGCTTACTCCACCAAAAAATGTATTTGACATAAACTGTGTGTTTTAAAGAGTTCTAAATTTCTTAGTAAGATCTCTCTTATAGAGATTAAGATATCTTACGGTTTACTAGTTACACAAGTCATTAATAATGAAGAGAACTTCTGAGGACATTCCCAGAAAATTCAAGATATACATTTCACTTGACATGAAGATATCTTAAACCCGTGGTATTTTAATCAAAATTGTTAGAGCCATTTTCGATAAAATCAAAATTTTCGAAAAATGTTCAACGTATACGGTATGAAGGGATTTTCTTAAAAATCTTCGTGTCCATCCTTGGAAGATGCTGAACTTAAATACTAAGACTGGTATTTAACCGATTTTTCGCTTTTGAGTTATGCTGTTCACAAAGACAAGCGCGGACTTTTCTAAATGCCCGTTTTAGGATTCAAGGTACCTCAAAACAAGTATTTGTACTAACATTTCGGTTTCGAACTTTTTTCGTTCACTATCCCCTAATATTTCAGGTTTGTTTAGGTTTGGTTTTCTTTATAAACATTCAATTCTCCCTCTCCCTCCCTCCCTCTCATTCTCTCTCTCTTTCTAACATATGTACAGAGACATACAAGATTAACAGATAGTAAATGATTTTAAAGAAAATACCTCCACCCTAAACTATCCTTTACATGGAAATGTTTCGAAAATTTTGATTTTGCTAAAAACAGTCCTAACGATTTTTATTAAAATGCCATTATGTTTAAGATTTTTTATGGCAAATGAAACGATATTTTGAATTTTCTTGCCCTAGACCATGTAGTCCTGTTCACTCTTGAGACGTTTTCATAGTTGGTAAACCGTAAGAGATACACCAAATCTTACTATACAAAAAGGGCAGATCTCGTTAAAAACAAAATTTATTTCATATTCATTTTCTTTGAAGAGTTAACTATTTACGAGATATTACTTCTTATTACTTTCAAGTTTCAAGCACTTGCACTTTTCTTTAATTGGAATCGCTATTCCTTTTGTCTTTTTCGTCTTTCTTTTCCAGCATTTCATCGCAAGCGTTTGTCACGACGATGGAAACACTTGAATGCGGTTTTCGACAGATACAACTATTAACTTTTTTGTTACATTCAATTACGAATGTTAAAAGTTTAATTTGTGTTTATTATTTGTTATAATACTGTTTTCAGCTGTTCCTACTTTTGTTTACATTCGTGTTCCAAGATCTTCATAACATCTTGTAAAAAACGAACTAGTTTTCACTTTAATCTTAGGAAATCATCTACATTGAAAACGGTCAAAGTGACTGCAGGTTCTCTTAGCTAAATTCGTCATATATTTGGTGACATTAAAAACATGCAGTGGACAAGTAACTCAGTGATGGCTTTATGTTTATCACTTAACCATGCAAAGATAATGTAACTTCAAAGCTATCACATAGCGACCAGCTTTAAAGCGACTAATGATTAAAGCCTACTTATTCCCATATTCCCCTGGCATATACAAGAAAATTAGTAATAAGTTCTGCAAATGTTTATCTCGAATAACAAAATAGATAGGAATAGGCGCCTTTAAGAATAGCTTGTAGAGAAAATGATGTGAGTGTAACACATCAAATTTTATATCTATTTTTTCCGGTTGTATAGTAGAAATATCTGTTATTACTTTCTGTGAAAACTTCGGTAAAAAATTAATAATCTCACTTTAGGTCACTTTTTGTATTTATTAAGCATTTTTTCCTTTCTCTACAACGTAAAGTAGAAGTACTACATTTCAATAAAAAATTCGATGTCGAGATTTCACCGGAAATATATGCTTTGAGACCTCCTGAATTTAAAAAAAAAAAAAAAAAAAAAAAAAAAAAAAAAAAAAAAAGCATTTTTAGAAAAAGGTCCGTGTGTCTATGTCTGTGTGTCTGTCAGTCTATGAACAGCGTAAGTCAAAAACGAAAAGTCGGTTACAAACCAAAGTTGGTATTTAAGTTTAATGTCTTTCAAGGATGCGACACGAAGATTTTGAAGAAAATTGCTCCACCTAAACTACCCTTTATATGGGAAATTTTTATTTTCTTGAAAATGGCTCTAACGATTTTGATTAAAATGGCATATGTTTAAGATATTTTTATGACAAATGAAATGTATATTTTGAATTTCCTGGCTGTAGGCTAAATAGTCATGTTTACTCTGGGTGACTTTTCAATAACTCGTAAACCGTAAGAGATGCACACAATCTTACTATACAAACAATGTAGATCTCGCTAAAAACACAATTTATGTCGAATAAATGTTTTTGTAGAGTGAACCATTTCGGAGATATTCCTTGTTATTTGTATCACTTTCGGGAAACAAACTTTTGTCAAATGCAACATCGTTGTTCACTTTTTTATATGCTAGCCGTGCAAAGAGAACGGAATTTCAAAGCTTTAAAAGATTTGACTATCGCACAAAGTCTACTGTATTACCACATTCCTCTTCTGCGTACAAGGAAATAAGCAATAAGATAATTTGCACAAACGTTTATCTGTATTAACATGAACAAGGTATAGGAATAAAAGTTTGGAAGAATGGTACAAGAGTAGAGAAAGTCATGTGAGTGCAACACATCAGATTTGTTTAAATATAGTCACTTTTAAGCTATTTTTCACACATTGTTTGGTATGTCATTAAAATCCCAGCTCTGATCTCCAGTTGCTGAAATAAAATTATTTAGCCATTAACATAGTTTTCCCATGGCGAAATTAGCGAATACAAAAATCGAAATTCAAGTTCGAGGGTTTTCCTGCGCCCTTTGTCCTTGAGGTCGTTTTATCGCAAGAGCTTGAAATAGTGCAGTGACTGTATCGACTTGTAACATTTGGCATTCGTGAGGAGCTATGGTTTTCCTGTGCCAAATTGTTTCACTGCCCAGACATTGAGGCTATGATACATCTTCAACATTAAATTCCTGCTCTGTATGCATTTGTGATGCTTTACTTTGAAGACCTAACAACAAAGTACAAGTTCAAGCATTTTATCGCGTAGCAGTCATACGACTCTTGCTATCTATACCAATTTGCATATTATCTATAAACCTTTATGTGGACTTCAAATCAATTTAAGTGCACATACTGTTTTCTACACCGCATGCATACGTGGACTCCAATAGAACTGAATCTTTGATTCGAGCCTCGCAGAAAGTAGGATCGGATCGATTTCTTTTGTAATTGCTTCATTTGTTTAGCCCCCTTAACTTCTATAGTCATATCGAAGACTTTGACTTGAGAAACAAGCATTGCTCATATACATTATCTTGAGTTTTCAGATGGCATCATGGCCGCGCCGTGGCCGAGTGGTTAGACCATTCGCCTTTCACCAAAGCGGCCCGGATTCGATCCCAGGCGACCACATGCGAGATTTGTGGTGGAAAAGGCAGTGCAGGGGCGGCTTATCCGGTTTCCTCCATCTTCATTCCATGTATCATTAGTATCACCGCCTGCGGTGCCGTGTGTAGTAAAAGCGAGAGTGAAGCACTAGAAAAAAGTCAGATGTCATTGTTGTCGAAGATCACAACAGGATGTTTCATATTTTTTACACAGTCGTATTCTAAATTTTATTGTACCTATCATAAAGGCTACGAGTTGTAGTTTCCGCAATTGTTTTCTCCAGATTAGCTTATGGCTTAAGTAAAAGGCTAGGGCTAAACATGGCTTCTTTTGCTATTTACAGGAGTTTGCGGTGTCGATGCTTCGTCTGTTTCAGGTATATGGTATTTAAAATTATTGTTTACGTTGATTAAATACAAACGCAAACTGGTGTAATAACGGAAAATTTTTCGTAAATTTTGATTTTCTTGAAAATGGCTCTAAAGATTTTGATTAAAATGCCATTATGTTTGAGATACTTTTATGACAAATGAACTGTATATTTTGAATTTTCTGGCTATAGCCTTAGTAGTCCTGTTTACTCTGGTTGACTTTTGCATAACTTAAGAGATAGACCAAATCTTACTATACAAAAATGTAGATCTCATTAAAACATACAGTTTATGTCCAAATACATTTTTTTAGTACAGTGAACCATTTGGGAGATATGCCTGGTTATTTGTGCGAGTTTTGGAGAACTTATACTTCTGTCAAATGGAACCTCGTTATTGATTTTTTATATTGACCATGCAAAGAGAAGGGAATTAGAAAGGTTTAAAATATTTGACTATCGCTCAAAGCCTACTGTATTCTCATATTCCCCTTTCACCTATGTACAAGGAAATAAGCAATAAAATAATTTGTACAAATGTTTATCTCAGCCAACACGAAGAATATGTAGGAATAAGAGTTTGTAAGCATGGTTAGTACAAGAGTAGAGAAAGCCATGTGAGTGCAACACATGACTTTCTTCTATCTCTTACGGTTTATCAATTATGCAGAAGTCATCAAGAGTAAACATGACTACATAGGCTATAGCTAGAAAATTCAAAATATACAGTTCATTTGTCATAAAAGTATCTCAAACATAATGGCATTTTAATCAACACCATTAGAGCCATTTTTGAGAAAATCAAAATTTTCGAAAAATTGTCCATGTAAAAGGTAGATTAGGGTGGAGGAATTTTCTTCAAAATCTTCGCATCCCTAGATTTATTGAACTTAAATACCAAATTTGGTTTTTAACCAACTTTTCGTTTTGGAGTTATGCTGATCACGGACACACGCAATGCTTTTTTTGGATTCATGGGGCCTCAAAACATATTTCTGGTGAAATCTCGACATCGAATTTTTGGGTGGAATACAGTAAGTTCCTCTACTTACTATACGTAGTAGAGAAAGTAAAAAAGAGAATTGAGTGAGGGAACTGAGAAATTCCAATGCAGTGCTTTATTTAAATGGTATAGGACCAATTAAATAGTCAACTGTTGATGTTAAAAAAATCGTGTAGCATGGAATATAGGTAGGTATAACAGAAATGCAAAGAAAATTATACACATATAACATAGTTTTACCCAAATTTGCAGATTCATTGCTTTAAATATGATTCAAGCCGCTGACGGTGAATTAAAGGTTGTATGCCTCATTTGGAAATATTATAGCATCTCTTCGGCCTGAAAATGAAAGCTAATTATACGTTTCCACCAATCTATGATTCTTTAACCCTATACGTTACATCCGTTCTTTTGAAGCAGTTGTGAATCATAGATTACTGTTTCCTTCTGACTATCTGACTATCGTCCACACTTCCCACTTTCCGTGAAGAAACAGTAAATCAGCCAGAAACTAGTTCAATAATAAACAGAACAGGGCCGCTTTTATCATTTCCATTAACGTACCAAACTCTTTATAAAAGCATACCCTAACCTCAAAACCTCCGCCAAACACAAAGAACAACAAACATTAAATTTGTATTTTTATCTACTTCCTGATCATGCAAACATGCGTGGGAAGTTGAAATTCCTGCACTCCATGTGTTTTGTATGTTTACCGCAAAGGTTAACAAAATGTATTTAATCCTCTCACTATTGATATATACATTTATTGTTGCAGACATGCAATAGGATCACATTTGATAGTAAAATTTGCCATCCCCCAGATGTGAATCGAATCTGGGAGCTCTGGATTTGGAAGCTAGCATACTAACCACAAGAGCACCTTTTGCCTTGCTTTTGCGGAAGTAAATAGAACAGAAATAGAGGTATTTGTTTTTGGCTTTACGAAAGCAACATGTATATTTTTGTATGGTTAAGTGAGGGGGGGGGGGGCTATAGCCCTCCTAGCCCCTTCTTGATGCGCCTATATTTTTAATATTGAAAGCTCTTGGGTACCTCATTACAGATGATATTGTTGAAGCACGCCCCCTTTAATACAAGTCCAATTCTTCAGGAACATTATAGTGTTTCTTAAATCTCGTATTTATTCATAAGGCTTCCCAGGTAATAATGTAATAGTAAACTTTATGTGCAAGCTGTTTCTTGGCAATCACTGCGGTTAAATTATCTTCGCTTATTCGTACTCTGTGGATGACATCACAGTGCAACCGCCTTGACCACTACTCGTATGAAACTTACATACAATCAAAAGCTGCCGCTACCAGTGTTGCCAAGGCCATTCAGAATTCAGGATTTATGCTACTAATCTCATTGTTACTTTTGCAGAGATTCCGCTATTGCTGTATTTTTTCCAATGACTGCAACATTGAATGTCTGTCATTTTGAACTACTGAATGTATAAATACCACATTTATTCATAAGCCTTTTGTGAAATATTAATTCAAAATAATGATTTTACATACAATTATATTAAAACACGTTTTAATTAATAACTATTTAGGGGTCGGTAATTGCAAAATTCTGATTTGTATACAGAGTGTCTCAAAAACGTAGATACTAACACTTTGAATGATTATAAAACCATTATTTATGAATAAAGACCGGAGAGATGTGCGCTCGTATGCATACAGATTAGCTTGTCGCAGAGTATGAATGACGTCAGAAGCACAGCACAACCATCAAATGTGCAAACAACTGCCACTAGAAGCAAGAATCGAAAACAACGTAACGTAGTGCTCTGCGAACCAGTGAAGCATTGCCTTGCAAGTGTATGCAGACGCAAGGTCAAGGTGTAGTTTAACGCGACTGTTAAATTCCAGAAAGTTCTAAACAAAAATATTGGCTATCAAGCTACGAGTGAAATTTTGAAAATGAGTAAGAAGGAAACCACGCCAGACGACAGTGGAGTTCTTTTCATTTGCACTTCTGACATCGTGTGACTTCTGTTTAAAATCTACTTCAGTGATAAGCGTAGAAATTTCACATTTAATAATTTACGAACGTACATTGTGACCCAGTTTAATGCACTGTGTGACGATATTATAGTTAATAAATAGCACTGTGTATAAGCGTTTAAGTGCAACTCCAGAATGCGTAGTTTATGATGCTTGTGGGCTGTGCTGCAGTGAGGCTGTTTTCAGGCCAGGCTGTACCTATCTGCAGTTGTTTACATGCGCGAGCAATAACAGTAAAGTCAATGTGCAGTATACCTATGGAAAAACGTGCACGCCTCCGGTCTTTATTTATGAACATAGAGACAAGTTTAAAGGCTTGAATTACAGAAGAAAAAATGTAATTAAATACTCGTGTTCCCAAATGTTTAAATTGACGACTCTCATTTTCCAAAGCTGATAACGCGCACCAGTGGACACGCAAATGTCACGAAACAGTTCATCTGGAATTTCGCGACACTGTCTTTCAATTTCCAATTTCAATGCATAAATTGTTCTTGGATTTGTGCGATAAACGGTTGTTGCGGTACCCTCATAAAAACAAGTCTATTGGCGTGAGGTCTGGGTATTCAATGCTAGACCTTCGTCCAATCCATGTATTTCGATAAGCTACATCGAGGTGAGCTCTTATATCGTGATGATAGTAAATCTCATCACCAAACAATGTGTGGAACGATGGACTCCTGCAGCTAGGTTAGGTACCTGTTACATTGACAGTTCCGTTAAAAATGGTCCTATGGTGCCCAATGCTGATAACCCAGATCACACTTTTACCCTTGGTGAGTTTATGAGTAGTCATTCTTTAATTGCATTTTTATTCTGTAATTCAAGCCTTTAAAGTTGTTTCTATGTTCATAAATAATGACTTTATAGTTATTCAATGTATTAGTACATTTTTTTAGACATACTGTAGTTTGGAGCAAATTTCCAAACATTTAGAAAAATTATAATTTGAAAATATAGAAATTTCGGTCTTTCCCTGCCTTAAATGGACTTGAGTTCCCTTCTATTTTCCAGTGCAGCCCAAACATCGGCACGTATCTTACTGTTACTGTTATTGCTATTAGGTATACAGGATGGAAGTGAAATGATCCTACAGACTGAAGGAGGTGAGAGAGTGGATGTAAATGAAAGTAAAGGCAGTTCATGCGATGTTGCCAGATCTAACAGAGGAGGCAACAAATTATGGATTTTTTTTTTTTTTTCATTTAAGTTATACAAATATCGTTAATTTTATTTAAATACGCCACAAGAAAAAGTTGTCATTCAATTTTGTATGAATATAGTAAAATTAAGAACCTTTAATCAACAGTAATTTAGCAAGGTGGTGATTAATTTTTTTGAATAGAAGGTTTTTTTCTGGAAAAGTATATACTTTTCAGCCTTTTTGTGTTATATTTTCTTATTATTCACAATAAGACGAGTTCACTCTTAAAGTCCACGGGATTTTTCACTTTCACCCTGTATATGGTTCCAATCCTGCGGACAAAAACTATTTGAGCGGGACTTGTCTTAAAAAGATAAGTACACATTCGAATGAGTGCAACCGGCAAGAAAATACAAGTCGATGTTCTTCCACTTTCATTTAAAGGGAGCGATTGGGGGAGGGGGCTACACAGGTCTACAAATTAAGATTTTGGAAAGTGTTTTACAATTGGAAAGTGGTTGTGAGAATTTTAGTACTGCTGATTTTAAAAAATGACTTCCGTGTTTCTCCATCACATCAGTATGATTTACAATATCAAGAATGAAATATTTACACATATCGTTCTGGAAATGTACATAGCCCATGGTTTGCACAAGTCTTCGAATTAAAATGGTGAGGGTTTTATTATGCAATGCCACGTTTTAGTTCACTTTATATACATATCAGTAGAACTTTCTTCGTTTGGTCTGGAATATTTATTCTTGGATTTTCTCCTGTGTTTTTCTATAGCTTCCCTACAGAGCATCTAGCTGTAATCCACAACCATTTATGCATTCCATCACTTTTGGTATCTTCTTTCCATTTCCCAAGTATCCTGGTAGAATCTCTTTTCTTGCACCTCGCTAATCTCAGGTTATCAGGAAATATATCCAAAAGTGAATAAAGAGCAGTTAATTTGAAACTCATTATGCATCCCAAAGTTCTGAATCTGTTTCTTATAACTATTTCTTTAAATGTATTTCAAGCTATAGGAGTCGTATTTGTTTCAAATTGCCTGTCTTAGAGTAGAGCTCTCATTTGCTTTCCTTCATTTATTTTTGCATCCGAAAGAGCATGGTATTTTTGATGAGATATTTAAAAAAGTTTTTGTCAGGTGCTTTAACAAATTGTTTCATAACAAGCTTGATATGAAGAGATGGCAAAACAATTTTCTTATGATCTTCAGGTTATGTTATTATGGTGTTATGGTGTTATGGTGTTTAACTTTTTGATTTGGATCATTGTCTTTATTTTCAATATTTGTCTCTTACCCTACTATCCCATTCGCACAAATAGCGTAGGAATTTTGTAAATTCCTGTTGCTGGTCTAATATCCTGCAGATTACTTTGAGGCAGTACCGGGTTCGTACCTATTTGTAGTGGCCGTTGCTCTACTTGTTAATCGCTCCGGCTAGTTCCTTACCCCTACGTCGTTCAGTCCTGGGTTCGATGTCCGTCCTCGGCTAGTTTCACCGTTGGCTCGTTCATGTAGCATGGACCCCATCCTTTGGTAAACGGAGCGACGATCTCATGTGGTGGGAAAAGCAGTAAAAACAGTTTGTGGGGTTTTACTCAGAAGTAGCATTTCCGAAATTTATTGAATTCGTTTACATTCGTATTCATGAGTCGAGCGTTATGTCCTTGTCGAAACACTGTTTTCACTCGCCCTTTACGGTACGGACCAGAGCAATATCTTCGCGCACTTCTCCTTTCGCCTCTAATGCTAGACTCGCTGCAATATGTGTAGGCGGTATGGCGACGGTAAGAAGACTGTCCGGTATTTATATGAAGACTGTATGACATTTACATAACGACTGCCCGAATTATCAGATTTCCTGTACCTTCAAGCGCGCGTACCCCTGCAATTTACTTCATTTTGATTTCCAGACGATTTTATGCACCTTAACATTTGATCGCGGACTTTCATAAAATGCCAAGGGAATTCCCCGAGTTATATCCAGTGAGATGTTCCCTCTCACTCTTTCGGTCACGGTATATAAACGCACAATGGGACAAAGGCGAGACACCCTTCAAGATAGGACAATAGATTCGTGGGTGGAGAGAACACCTTGCTTTCCCTAATGTGTGCACATTTCTACACTTTTTAACTTCAGGTCCTGGACAGTGTTTTAACATAAACTACATTTTATATGTTGAAGTCTTATTAATACCATTACAATTACAAACATACAATTACACATGTGCATAGAAACCAATATTTACATTATACCTAACTACACACCTTATATTACTTAGCTAATGAACTAAAATTATTTTTCGAAGCTTCCCGGTTTAAAAGAACCGTCTTAACTTTCGAATCATTAGATGATCATACAAAGGAATAATGGTTCGTAGTCATAAAAAATTACATACAAATTGGGGCTATACTTTTCCAAATAAACGATGCGCGATAGGACAAAATGGACTTCATCTTTGGAATCAGCACATGTAAGTTGCTATAAAATGAGTTCAAAATCTATAATGGCAAAATAACTGTAGATCTATGTTACTGGTGGTGGCAGATTTTTTATGAACAATGGGAAAACAAATAAATTAAAGTAATGTTACATTTGCGTAGCATATTGGAAATGTTATGCTACGTGTCAGCGAGAAGGACATAGTACGTGTAGCGTATTTATGCTACTGTTGGCAACAATGGTCGCACTACATGGTTGCTTGAATTCCTCGAACAAGTTGGCCTGTAGGGAAAAAATTCCCATCCATCATCTGGAGAGGTGACTCCCAAGTGGAAGTGAAACTGAACTTCCGGTCACGTCAGTCAATGGCATATCCACACGTCACTATGATCCATGTTTCTAGAAGCGATAAAACTGTAAAACGATTGACGTCACCGATAACCTCCTTCCCAATATCCGCTATCTGCGGCGTCTTCGGAGAAAGCTTAAGAACCTCTTGTCTCTCCCGGATTAACATTGACTTTAAACCACTTTAAACTAACGGTTCGTTTGCGTTTTTCAGTTTTAACTACCCACTGTTTCTCACAAGCTGACAAGTATTCTTTCGCTCTCCCTTTCCTTCCCCTTTTCCCTGACGAATAATGACAAACAAGCCACGAGCAATGCAAGGTCAGACGATAAAAGCGCCTGCCATAAAAGATACATTGCTTTCGTGATCCTGATATATTTAAACTAAGTATTTTCTACTTGTTTGTTGTTGATAATTTGCATGCATTCCAGATGCATCAACTGTTACAAAATAAATTTGATTCGTACGATTATGAAAATGTAAATTTGACAATTATACTCTTCGCACACATACATTAAGATAAATGATTATGTTACATGAAACTATGGTAAGCACAAAATTTAACGGAGGCTAATACCTGCTACTATTCTCTTTCCTGGTGTGTAAATGTTATGGGCGCAAATGATATTTATATAATCGGCTTTACAGCGTGATTTCCCACCATGTTTAACTAAACAACTTAGCAAGGCCTGGCAAGCCTCTGATTGGATTTTGTGTTGATCAGCTCCTCCTGCCACCCGTCATTAAATTTTGTGCCAGTCATAGTTCGTAACGTACAACCTACTTTTCCACAGAAGTCCATGAGAGGTGAATAGTGCACGTGACAGTTAAGAGGTATAGGGCAAACTTACATGGAATAGGG
This sequence comes from Tenodera sinensis, assembly GCA_030765045.1. NCBI lineage: Eukaryota > Metazoa > Arthropoda > Insecta > Mantodea > Mantidae > Tenodera > Tenodera sinensis. The sequence continues at coordinate 103,300,255 of CM060968.1, read as the reverse complement.
TGTAAGTTTCCTTAAGCCGGCACAGAAAATTACGTACCAACAATTTATGAACCAATTTGGATAAACAATGTCGTGCTTACATTCACATGATTTCTCCTCATATTCGTATATGACATAATTTCTACATACAGCTCTTAAAAAAATTTCATTATCTACTTATTTCATATTAATAGAGATAAACGTATGCAGAAATAGTTGCCTTTACACATTCATTGTAGCTAGAAGTTGCAGGAAACCGAAGCGATAGTCAAATGTTTAAAACAAGATGGCTACACGTTGGTCTTAAAATTCCTTACTCTTTCTATGATATCACTTTAAAACGGAGGAAGAATTGATAAATTCAAACAAATAACAAGGAATATATCAGAAATGAATGTTGCAACAAGAAGCTATTTGAAATAAACTGTATTTTAAAAAGATCTGCATTTTCTGGAAGTAAATTTTTGTCTGTCTTATGATTTTATCAGTTACACAAAGGGACAAAGTTTTTTACGTACGAAAAGCGGTTTAGAGGCAGATATACTTTTTGTCACGTAAATACTTTAAATAGAATAAAAATATTAGAAAATAAAAGATAACGATTGTACAGGTGATTTGGAGGGGGTTCTTCAAATGTTTGAATTATCTTTACAACTTTCTCTAAAAAGGCTTATCTTAAAATTTAACGGCCATAAAATGCGTATTTCCGGTGATATCTTGGAATAAAATTTGTGTGTGCAATGCAATAGTTGTTTCCCCTGCTAAGATAAGAGGTAGAGAAAGTAAAAATGGAAAATTCTTAAAATCATTATAATCTTAAATAGATCGTTCTGTTGGAGATAAAGAGTATGTTATTTATTATATTCTATTCAGTAGCGTAGCGTGGGAAGAATTTGGATAGACATTCTCTCCGCTTCAGATCACAGCCCCTACTATTGATAAAAATCTGATGTGTTGCACTCACATGACTTTCGCTGCTCTTGTACTAACCATTCTTACAAACTCTTATTCCTATATCCTCTTCGTGTTAGTTAAGATAAACATTTGTACAAATTATCTTATTGCTTATTTCCTAGTAGGTACAACGGGAATATTGGAATACAGTAGACTTTGAGCGATAGTCAAATCTTTTAAAGCTTTCAAATTCCGCTCTCTTTGCACACTTAACATATAACAAAATGAACAACAATGTTCCATTTCACGAAAGTTTTAAGTTTACCGAAACTCACACACATAACAAGGAACATCTCCGAAATGGTTCACCCTACAAAAAAAATTTATTTAGGCATAAATTGTGTATTTTAGCAAGATCTACACTTTTTGTGTAGTATGATTTGGTCTATCTCTAACGGTGTACCAGTAATGTAAAAGTCGTCCAGAGTAAATACGACTATAGGGGCTATAGCCACAAAATTCAAGATATACATTTCATTTGTCATAAAAATATCTTAAACATATTACATTTTAATCAAAATCGTTAGAGCCATTTTCAAGATAATAAAAATTTTCGAAAAAATTTCCATGGAAAGGGTAGTTTAGGGTGGGGCTATTTTCTTCAAAATCTTCGTGTCGCATCCTTGAAAGATATTAAACTTAAATATCAACTTTGGTTTTTAACCGACTTTTCGTTTTTGAGTTACGCTGTCCACAGACTGACAGACTGACAGACACACAGACACACACGGACCTTTTTCTAAAAATGATTCAGGGGGTCTCAAAACATATTTCCGGTGAAATCTCCACATCGAATTTTTGGGTGGAATACAATACTTCCCATACTTAACAGTAAAGAAAGTAAAGATTATTAGCCATCAAGTTATTAATCTAAATATAAATCATTGTTTTTATTGTTTGTAGATTAAAATGAATAGGCTGAATGTCTCACTCAGCGGACGTGACATACTTAATACGGAGTGGTGGGGCCGGTTTCGTGGCTTACGGTCGACCGGCGAGGCTGATTGCTGCGTCGGCGTTGGCAGTCCACATTTCTGATCCCCAGAGATAAAAATTGCTGCGGATTAGTTCAGAGGAACGACGGGACATTAAGAGAGAAAGTTTACAAAACAAATCCACGAAATTTAGATTGAACATAGAAATAACATCTAAGTTTTGTTTTGAAAGGCTTGCTACGGTGTATACCTACATTCTGTTTTGCTTTCCTTCGATTGGAAAAGAAAACCTGAGGACCTTTCTCGGGTTAAATAAAATATATGCAGCTTTAATTTCATTAATTCGCAGCCATTTGATTGATTTCGAGCAAAATAAATATCGGAACGCCTTCTCGTTTTCACAGAGTGATTAAAATTGCTTTCTTAAACTAATTAGCTACAGAGCACGATATTGCATGCGAATGAGGCAGCTCTGGATCTTTCAATATCTTTCAACTGAACTGAGATTAAATACTTCATTACAGTTCTTTAAGAGTTTAAACTCAATATACTTCCTACAAAAGAATTTAAATATGAAGTAGGCACCGAAACTCTGGCATCTCCTTGATGTATATGTAACACTGTGATTTGTTACATTCACATGACTATCTCTACCCATTATCGTTTAAATGGTTTCGTTACACATTTTGCTGCACATAGATGTCGCTATGAGATGGCATTGAAATGTCAAATCTTACACGATATTCTGAGAAATAAATGAACAGCGACAGTATTTTAAAAATAACAAAGTATTCAAGGCTCAAATTAATGAGTGAGTGAGTGCGTAGTGTTTAAGGACCCGTCGACAGCGAGGTCATTTGGGCCCCAAGTCAAATTTAAAGGATAAAACACTCACCAACTTCTGATTAAAAACTAAGCTAAAATACAAAACTAAAAAATTGTTAGAACAGTTAAAATACTAAAAAGCTAATGTTAAAACCGTTAAAACACCAAAAAGGTTAAAACGCTAAAAGGTGAATGATAAAACAGTGACGGTTTAAAATACTAAATAGTAAAACAAGACAAATCTAATTGCAGATTTGTAAATCCTAAAATGAAAAGCCTAATACTACAAACAAAAGTTATACTTGTTTGGCGAATCCAATTTCAGCGACGAACCGCAGCACCGTATCTACGGAGACTGGGTCGTCACCTAGGATGGACCGCAGACTAAAACCCAGGCCAAGGGAATGGCGCACCGGGGCATAGCGTGGACAATCAATCAAAACGTGCGACACGGAGAGTTGGACGTCGCACGTGTGACAGACAGGGGCCGGGTCACCACGCAAATGGTGGCCATGTGTGGCGTGTGTGTGACCTATTCAAATTAATGATAACGGATATCTCGAAAATAATTGATGTCACAAAAAAGTTATCAAAAGTAAATTGTGTCTTAAAACCTCTACATTTTTGATGCGGTATGATTTGGTCTGTTTGTCATGATTTACTGGTTACACGAAATTATACAAACTTCCTTCAAAATGAAGACGACTTGACAAGCTATACACTGAAAATTCAAAATATACACATTTTCTTATATACATTTCTTAAATATATGGCATTTTTATCAAAATCTGAGTCGTTTTTGAGAAAATCAAATATTTGAAAAAAAAAAAATTAGATGTAAAGGGTAGTATGGTGTGAGAAATTATCTATATTTGTCTTTCTTTTTTCTCTCTTTTTGTTTTAAATCTTCGTACCACATCTTTGGAAGATAATTAAATACTGAGTTTGGCAGCTGTCCACACACACATACATTTTCATAAAATTGTTTTGGATTCACGGGGCCTCAAAATAAGCATTTGCGGTGAAATACCGACATAGAATTGTTGGGTTACCCAAAGAACAGCTCCTTTTTATCCACTCAAGAGGTTTTAAAAAAGAAAGGACGTAAAATACAAACCGATCGACTATAAACCTCTTATTCGCTTTGCTCATAAACAAGCTCTAGCAGCTGCCTTCAACTTTTTATTCTGACCGGCACGCTAATATTTTTCCAGGGAGGAACCAAGCAAATACCACAATCTGTTTGCAAGAAAAGGAACTGTGCTCCACTTTCGCGGTGAGGAGCAGAACAAACAATGATGAGTAAGAAATAACAATGTTCAATAGTAACGGAAACGGGATGCTGTTCTATGTAGAAAGTGGCCAAGTGAGGGTCATCGAACAAGCCTTGCCTCTCCGTTTGGCTGCTGAATGACTTGCTGTCCTACATTACACCTTGCAAGATGAAATGAGACAATAGCTTATATCACAAGCCGATTTTTACTGTCAATGAGCTCAAAAACAACGTCAAGTTTTCAAACTTGTTATGTATAGCTAAATAACGTCACACTTTAACAATTTAAATATTCCAAAACAAATATTTCGAAATATACAATATATAAACATTACCTATATAGTGTCCCAAAACCAGACCGACAAGTTTTGGGAGCTGATAGATAAAAACACTTTTTGTTAAGAAAAGTTTTTTTACTGCGGTGTTTTGTTTAAGCGCTAGACGAGTTAATGTCATAGATTACTGCCTCCCACACAGCTTAAGTATTTACGGCAAAATCAACAATACAAATTAGTATTGCATTTATTTTAGTAAGGCACACAATCTTAATCCAAGAAAGAAACACAGAACACGTAAACAAAACACAAACACCTCATTGTTTACAGTTAATCGCAGCTTTGCCATTCAAAGTAAATGTTGGAACGCACGCCCATTGCGATTAACACAAAGAGTGCATCGACGTGCCCTGTTCTGCCGTACTCTCGCAAAGACACCAGCCGTTTCTCTGGTTCAAAAGTTAATCGGTGTAATTTTGCGTCTGAGAGACTAAGACGACAAAAGCTTGCATTTTATGTCCAATTTAGTGAATCCAACAATTTAAAAGCTTGATGAATCGTTAATACTAATATTTGGATTCCGTTTACATCATATATTGCAAGAAATAATGCAAAAATTTACAAAACTAAACATTAGTATGTTAGGTACCTTTACTACAGTAATAACCGCCTGTGAGGCGGTGTGGCTTACGTGTATGTGTAAACTTATAAAACAATACTATTGCGGAACTAAAACAGTGACGTTCACACAATTCAAGGTTCGAAGCATAGCTGAAATATTAGATCAAACTAACATTGCACATGTGCCCACTATGTGTTGAGAATTTTGATATCCGTCTGAGAGACGGATATTACCATTTAAGGGTTAAGCATTGCCATTTTGAACGGTCGGCTTTGTGCTCGGCGCGCCTATCTGTTAGTGGCTCTAACGTTGCTCGGCCTCTCTTATTTCCATATTCGCTCAAGATGGATGGATTTGTGGGTTTAAGGGCGCTCAACTTCTAGGTCATCAGCGCCCTTATAGAATTCATGGCAATAGCCAGATATAAATTTCAATGAAAAATAAAATCACTGGAAACAATAAAAATATACACATAAACGTAAAATACAGTGGCAATAGCCAGACATAAAACAAGGTAATAGACATGTCAAAAATCATAAACAAATATCTAAAAATTTAAATCCTCAAATTGATATGACAATCCGCTAAAAACTTAAAAACTTTATCAATCGCTGTTTTGTCGTCCGCTAAGACCTCTGCAAGCCTGAAGGCAGCTGCAGAGAATCTCGAAGGTGCTCTAAGAGAGGAACAGTCTAGCAGCACGTGACGCACAGACAAATGATTGTCACACAGCGGACATAGAGGGGCACGGTCCCTTTTCAATAGGTAACCATGCGAAAAATTGCAGTGCCCTATTCTTAATCGAGCCAAACTAACCTCCTCGCGACGAGATGTGCGACATATTGGCTCAGGTCTTGCAATGCAAACGAAAGACATTTTCGAAAGGGTTGAGATTCCTTGTAATGTAAGAGATAATCTTAGGGACCGGAACCAACCATAAGTTAAATCCACAAATACGATTAGATAAGTACGGATTCAACATTGGCAATACTCTTAATATTTACCGGTTGTAAACCGATGATCCTTTGACTCGGAGACGCTGCAGCTAGAGCCTACATCATCCCACTGATCTGTGTAGGAAGTAATCGGTTTGTCGGGGTATTTAAGAGGTCACTGCACACAATGTGCTAAGTGTAGTGGGCACTGACCCCATTTCGTGCTGTACACAATATTGATTTTATACGCTTCGCAATGCCGCTAGTAAAATTTATATGCAGCACTTTTTAAATTAGACCTGGATTACAATAAACCCCAAATAAAATAGCCTACGTTAACATTCCAAATTGGCGCTAGTCTCAGCGACTTTCAAGATACTAGTTCTGTCCCATTTTTCAAACGTTGTAAATAAGTAAGCTTTTGTAAGAATAGTTTGAGTGAGGAGGGAAAGTCATATGAGTGCACACATCAGACTTTTAATTACTGTACTTCCTTTGTCGATCATAGAGAGTAGAGGGAGCAAAAACATATTTAAAATAGCTATCCCTTTTTATTAGTTAATAATTGTTACTTTCTCTACTGCGTATAGTAAAGTACAGGAAGAACTGTATTCCACCCAAAAACTCGATGTGGAAATTTCACAGTAAATGTACATTTTGAGGTCCCCTGAATCAACAAAGAGCATTTTCAAAAAAAGGTCCGTTGTGTATGTCAGTCTGTGGACAGCATAACTCAAAAACGAAAAGTCGTTTGAAAAGGCAAGTTGGTATTTAAAGTCTTTCAAGGATGCGACATGAAGATTTTGAAGAAAATTGTTCCACCCTAAACTACCCTTTACATGGAAAATGTTTCGAACATTTTTATTTTCTTGCAAATGGCTCTAACGATTTTGATTAAAATACCATATGCTTCAGATATTTTTATGACAAATGAAATGTATAGGTTGCGCGTTCGTTCTTGACGAATGACCTTGAGCAGAAATCCAATGAGTGAGCCTACCCTTAATAAACAGGTCAGCAAATGTTTATGCTACGATAACAGACACCTCTGTTTTCCTCTGTCGCGTTTGTGTATACAGTCGACTGCAGAAGTTTTGTGCGGTATGTATGTATGTATGTATGTATGTATGTATGTATGTATGTATGTATGTATGTATGTATGTATGTATGTATGTATGTATGTATGTATGTATGTATGTATGTGTGTATGTATGTATGTATGCAACGAAAATAGCAATTCAGACGAGGGAGAGATGTCGGGAATATAATAAATGCAAGAAAGTTAAGTGGAAACAGTTATAGAGGTATAGTGTATAATACGTGTGGCTGATATTACTGCAAGTGTCATAAATTGATTTGTAGTGTTGTACTACTTCAGCTCAGAAGCATGCGCGTCATCTCACTGCAGACTGTACCTCCTCTCTCTCGTTCCCGCAAAAGCTGAGTAGAGACTCGCATTCAACCTTTCATATAAAATTTTCATTCGTCAAGAAGTAACGCGCGACCTATATATCTTGACTTTTCTGGCTATAGCCCATGACTACTTTGGATGACTTTTGCATAACTGGTAAACCGTAAGAGATAGACCAAATCATACTATATAAAAATGTAATCTTGCTAAAATACACAATGTATGTCTTTTTTGTGTAGAGTGAACCATTTGGTAGATATGCCTTTTTATTTGTGTGAGTCTTGGGGAACTTACACTTCTGCCAAATGGAACATCGTTATTCATTTTTTTATATGTTAACCGTGCAAAGAGAACGTAATTTGAAAGCTTTAAAAGATTTGACTATCGCTCAAAGCCTACTGTAATCCCATATTCCCGTTGCACCTACAAGGAAATAAACAATAAGATAATTTGTACAAATGTTTATCTCAACTAACACGAAGATATAGGAATAAGAGTTTCTAAGAATGATTAGTACAAGAGTAAAGAAAGTCATGTGAGTGCAACACATCAGATTTTTACCGGTTCGAGTGTCGGTCCTAAAATCAATATCGATATTATCCCAACCCTAGTTTACCATTTATGTCTTCATTTAAACTGGCAAAGATAGCAATATCTGCAGATGTGTATCGAAGTTTTTTACTGAATTTCTATGGTACAGTAGAATCCCGAAATAACGCGGTTATTGGAGCAATGCTTTAGCCCCGCGTTATAACGATTCCACGATATATCGAAATGTGGACTAAGAAAATCGATCCCGCGGAGGTGGTGGAAAACATTCGTGCAATAATAAATTTTGTAGATTATAACGTATTTGATATCTATACGGTAAAGTGCATCCAATTACACTGTACCCCTTTTACAGTAACCTAATTTTGCATTGTCTTAAAGAAATGAGTAAATTTTGTTTGGCGATATACTATACAACGTCTTTTTCTCCACCATCTTCTCATTTGTAGCAAGACGGAGATGAATAGGGTTTGATTCATTTTGCTCCTCCATACACAGAATCATATTATCACTTCACTAACATGCAGAATATCTTCTCGTAACTTTGGGAAATTCTTAGCAATGCAGTGGCCAAGGTCCAAGCTAGGGATAAACAATAAGTATATTCCAGTACTGCTCTTTAAAGGAAATTTTAAGCTCAACTTTAAAAAATAATAAATAATAATGACTTTCTCTACTCTCGTACTAACGATTCTTACAAGCTCTTATTCCTATATCTTCTTCGTGTTGGCCCAAATGAGCTCATTATCGATGGGCCGTTAAACCCTACACATTCACTCACCTTCGTGTTAGCTGAAATAAACATTTGTACAAATTATCTTATTGCTTATTTCCTTGTAGGTGCAAGGGGAATATTAGAATACAGTAGGCTTTGTACGATAGTCAAATCTTTTAAAGCTTTGAGAATCCGTTCTCTTTGCACAGTTAACATATAAAAAATGAACAACGATGTTCCATTTCACGGAAGTTCTAAGTTTTCAGAAACTCACACACATAACAAGGAATATCTCCGAAATGGTCCACCCTACAAGAAAATTTATTCAGACAAAAATTGTGTATTTTAGCAACATCTACATTTTTTGTATAGTATGATTTGGTCTATCTCTAACGGTTTACCAGTTATGCAAAAGTCGTCCAGAGTAAATACGACTACAGGGGCTATAGCCAGAAAATTCAAGATATACATTTTATCTGTCATAAAAATTTCTCAAACATATGGCATTTTAATCAAAATCGTTAGAGCCATTTTCAAGATAATAAAAATTTTCGAATAATGTTCCACGTAAAGGGTAGTTTAGGGTGGTGCTATTTTCTTCAAAATCTTCGTGTCGCATCCTTGAATGACATTAAACTTAAATACCAACTTTGGTTTTTAACCTACTTTTCGTTTTTGAGTTATGCTGTCCACAGACACACACACGAACCTTTTTCTAAAAATGCTTTTTTTTTTTGACTCAGGTGTCCTCAAAACATATTTCCGGTTATATCTCGACATCGAATTTTTGGGTGGAATAAAATACTTCCCCTACTTACCAGTAGAGAAAGTAAAAAGTACTATATATTTTCGGGGGACATACTTTCCCCCGCGTTAAATCCGAATCTGCGGTATTTGGGACCGTGCTATAACATACGGCTGTTATTCCATGACAAAAGACTACCGGAGGAAAAAGGTAATACCAACAGTTTATGAACATTTAGGTCAGGTTCAACATCCACATCAAATGAAGTACCTGCACACAACACGGTGCTATATACGGTATTTTAGCTTTCCAGCTGCAGATGTCTGAAGCCTTATTGTACGACACAAGAAAGTGGAATGTCGAAGGTAAAAAAAGCTTCTCGTAAAATTGGCTTTACTGTTAGGTAAATGCACACAAAATACAGTACCACCGTTACGCGAATAGGTACTGTCATCTGTACAGTTACTGCAAAAATTCTAGCCCGATCTTCCCAGATTCCAACATAGATTTCCCTGCCTAACGTTTGATCAGCCAGTCCTCATAAGAATTAACCGAATGATTTTAGTTGTTTCTCATAACCTTGCCACACTAAAATGTATTATTCCGCGCTCCCCGTCCTTCGCCTTCAACGTGTTTGTTTTCTTGGCTGTTCTGTGTTGGTAATATGTGGCAATACCGTAAAAAACATTATTATAATGGTCTCTGAGGTCTAATACTAGCATGCTACACCTAAGCTCTTCCAGGGCCCATGGGTTCAGTTCCCGGCTGGAGAATGCTTATTCTTCTTTGTCCAGGATTATTCCATATCCTCTCCGAAGTCTGGAAGTATGAATGTGTCTGAAAATGTAATGTATATAAAAGAAACCCCCAAAGGTTAACACAAGAAAATAACATTGCCAATAACCGTTTGTCCCAAAACCACCGATAAGTCCTGAAATGTTAAAGATGGCACATTAGACCACGCCTAAAAATAGTTCCACTTACACGTGTTTTTCTATCCATGCGCGCGCGCGTGTTTGTGTGTCTGTCTGTCTGTCTATCAGACTGTGGACAGCATAACTTAAAAACGAAAAGTCGGTTAAAAACCAAAGTTGGTATTTTAAGTCTAAAGTCTTTCAAGGATGCGACACGAAGATTTTGAAGAAAATTCCTCCACCCTAAACTACCCCTTGCATAGAAAATTTTTCGAAAATATTGTTTTGCTTGAAAATGGCCAACGATTTTGATTAAAATACCACATGTTTAAGATATTTTTATGACAAATGAAATGTATATCTTATTTTTTCTGACCCATGTAGTGCTACATACTCTGGATGACTTGCATGACTAGTAAACCGCAAGAGATAGACCAAACCTTACTGCTTCAAAGATATTCCTTGTTATTTGTGTGAATTTTGGAGAACTTATATTTCTGTAAAATGGAACATCGTTATTCATTTTTATATGTTAACCGTGCAAAGAGAACTGAATTTGAAAGCCATAAAAGATTTGACTATCACTCAAAGCCTGCTCTACCCATATTCTCTGTGTACCTACAAGAAGATAAACAATATGATAATTTGTACAAATGTTTATCTCAACTAACACGAAGAAGATATAGGAATAAGAGTTTGTAAGAATGGTTATATTACAAGAGTAGAGAAAGTCATGTGAGTGCAAAACATCAGACTTTTTTATATAGCTTCCGGAGACTAGTCTTACGAAAGTTTGTATATCTACTTCATGGTAATCGAGATGAACATTTGCAGAAAGTTTCATCGTCCACACATTTTATTTATTTGTTTATTTTAATTGTTACATTTATACCCCGCCTTTAACTCCAAAGATAAACCGGAACGACAGTCAAATACGAGTATTTAAACATGGGTATGCCCTGGCTTTAAAATTCCACTTTTAAGACTCGCGAGAAATAAGTAAATAGCGACAACACATTAAACAAATTACAATGCACTGAACAATTCAAACGAATATAGCAGATACGTCGGAAGTGGCTGATGCCACAAAAAAAGAGTAATTAGAAATAAACTGTGTTTTAAAGAGGTCTGTATTTGTTGTATGGTGTGTTTAGTCTGTCTCTTAACGGTTACCAGTTGTACAAAATCATACAAAATTCCCTTCGAATTAAGAGGAATTCATAGACTCTGTCAGAAATTCAATATGTATATATATATATGTTATGTTTCATGTAAACGTATTAAATGATTAGATGAAATCTTAACAAAAATTGTTAGTCATTTCCAAGAAAATAAATTTAAAAACAAGTTCATGCAAAAGGTAGTTTTGGGTAGGAGGATTTTCTTAACATTCTTCGTGTCGCATCTTTATAAGATACAAAGGAATTACTACAAAACACTTACCTAATCTAACCTCGGGTTTAAAGCTAGAAACAACAGATACAGTGTTTTCGCTGCGGTCTGACGGTCTCCGTTTGCCTTCTTCGTTTGTTACGGCGCATTAAGCAGAGAAGTAACACCCAAGAGGCTTAAGCCTGTGATTTGATATCTTTGGTGAGGTGCACGTGTGCGTCAGTATTGCTGGGTTACATAATAAAAGTATAGTAATACCATTGCTGCTCTAAATGTTAACATGCGGCACGTCAAAGCCAGGTGAGAAGATGAAGGTATTCAATGTCGCGAAAAGCAGTGTGGTCACGTTTTCTCCAAGTAAGCGATCGCACTCCACGCGTGCATATTTACTTCACAGAAGACAGATGTCACAAGAAAACTAATAGGAGAGAGAAAACGGGTGATATTTCAACGCTGTTTTTCACTCAACGTGGAGTTAACAGCTGTCTGTCATTTGTGATTTCCTTGATTTCATTGGCTGAAGTGACGCGCTCATTGGTGCAATGTGAAACATCAGCGACTTCCGAAAACAAACAATGCAGGTGGTGTGTGCAATGATCAAAGGTAAAGCTCATGTTAACCATTACAGTAGCACAATAATACAAGTGAATGTAGCATATTTAACCACGAGGCTTTTGTATGTCCGTCCTAAGTCTGATTTTAGCTAATCTAAGCTTAGGTCACATTCTACAAACCCTACTATGCATTTCTCTTTAGATCTTCGTTCCACACAAACCTAGCGGCGGAGATATTCACAAAATCCTCAACAGTCGTCAAGTTTTATAAAATACAAATCGAAAGAAGCAAAGACGATTTGCTATGATTTGAATCAACTATCTAATTACACATACAATACATACATTCACACGGTCAATGAGTCAGACTTGCGTTTGTTTCTTGTAACAAAGGCTTGTATTTATTGCCGCATTAGCGTTGTGTAGTCAAAGGTCTTTTGTGATACAACCAAACTGTTGCTAATACAATGGACTAAATTATAGTTACTTTACTAATTGTAAAAACCTCATGCTATAGTCACACCACTTTCCCTACGAATAGCACATGTAGTAACTCCGCTATACCGGGTGGAAGGGAAGTCATTACATTAATTTAAACCAGTGATAGATCTCGAAATTTGGAACACATTTTATATCTTATGTTTTTGTCTCTGATCATTTCCTACGGAGATATTTTAGTTTCCTCGAAAACAAGCTGGTAACACTGCAGATTGTGTGGGTGTCACTTTCCCTAGCTCAGTACATAAACACAGTAACGGTGCTTCTTGAGAACGCAAACAAATGCCCTGTGTTTACTGCGCGAGTGTGGGCCAATCACAAGCGCTAGCTCCCAAAACATTAAAGCGAAAGCGAAAGTGCCAGAACAGTTTACACCCACAAACCAGCTCAATTCCCTGCCCAACCTCAGTGCAACGTTGTCTACTTACTGCACGTGTGAAAACTCTGCATAGAGTATTCCTTCACATCTTTTAAGTGATTAATTATTTCGTAACCCTGTGTGATGTCGCATAATTACTACCGAATCTATGTCAGAAATAATTTACTCTGCGCACCTCACAGGTAACAAACTTATCTTCGTACATTTCTGTGAAATTAGCACCTAAGTTGAATCAAAAACCATTTGTTTTCCGAAATCCGCTGATCAAAGAACAAAATGCCATTAGACATTTTTGTTTGTAATGCTTCTATGAAGCACACATTAGAAGGAATGTAATGACTTCCCTTCCACCCTGTATAGTACAGTATTTACATAAAAAGCGATTCTTGTATTCAGGTTACGTTATTCGCGAAATATTTTAGAAATGTTTAGAAAGAAAGAAAGAAAGAAAGAAAGAAAGAAAGAAAGAAAGAAAGAAAGAAAGAAAGAAAGAAAGAAAGAAAGAAAGAAAGAAACAACGAAAAAGAGAGAACAAGAGAGAGAAAGAAAGAAAGAAAGAAAGAAAGAACGAAAGAAAGAAAGAAAGAAAGAACGAAAGAAAGAACGAAAGAAAGAAAGAAAGAAAGAAAGAAAGAAAGAAAGAAAGAAAGAAAGAAAGAAAGGAAAGAAGGAAAGAAGGAAAGAAGGAAAGAAGCACAGAAAGAAAGAAAGAAAGAAAGAAAGAAAGAAAGAAAGAAAGAAAGAAAGAAAGAAAGAAAGAAAGAAAGAAAGAAAGAAAGAAAGAAAGAAAGAAAGAAAGAAAGGAAGGAAGGGACAGACAGAAATAAAAACGTCGCAAACATTTAACCATTACAGTTAGATGACCCTGGGAAAGCTGAAAGCTTGCAATTTTGTTTCGTAAATGGTAATGCTACCACAAAAAGCTCTATTTTTCTGTAGTAAGTTTTTCCTAACTAAGCCTTCCGTAAGTACACAATTAAATGAAAGCGAACTTCATGGGTTATTTAAAGAAACTTTAAATTTTATTTCATGGTCAACTTATCAAACATATGAATTTTAACCAAAATCGCCGAACCATTTTTGAGAGAGTAAAGAAATGTTCAGTATGAAGGGTAAGTTGCAGTGTAGTATTCCATAAAATTCTTCGTGTATCTTCCTTGGAAGATGCTCAACTAAAATGCCGAATCCCGTATTTATCCTACTTTTCATTTTTAGTTATTCAACACACTCAGAGACATACAAGGATCCGTTTATCAAAATTATTTTCCTGGAGATTTAGTGGACACAGAAACGTGTGTTTAAATACAGAATTTTTAGATGAAATATTAAAATTAACCAGCGCTGGTCTAGCCAAGAGAGAAAACGAGAAGAAATCTTATCCAGCTCTCATACCAACAAAGATTCAATCACTTGGAGCCCCTGAAATGAAACATGTGCTTGCTGCTCCTACAACACCATAGTGGGCAAAGCGTACCATTCTTTGACTATCACAAAAAAAAAAAAAAAAAAAAAAAAAAAAAAAAAAAAAAAAAAAACTTTACACACAAAACCGCAAATATGAGCCGTTTCGCAAACACAAACATACATATGTATGAACTACCAGAGCAAGCTACCATCTAAGGCATACGATTTCTTCCTAAACTAATCTCAAATGTTCCACAGGGGTCGATTTTAGGACTTTGTTCTTTATCTATATTAACTATCTTCCTTATAACAACCAAGATTAATGTCCTAGAACATGTTTTCCTGATGACCTTGCTCTTATATTTTTGTAGCAATGAAAAAAAAAAAAAACTCAAGGGTCAAATTTTAATATAATGACGAAGGACTAACTTCTTGATGTGCTCCTACCAACTTTCACTGAATTCAAATAAAACCGTCACCATCAGATTTAGTTTAAATCATAAACACCTTTGCTCGTAATGAGCAAGTTACGTTTATCGGTTTTTGCCTGAATGGCTATTTGAACCGGGAAATTCATACTAATGTAATTTCTCAAAAATTACACAAGCAGTTGTTCATACAAAGGGTTTTAAAAAATTATCTTCCCTGACTAATTAAACACGAGTCACTAAACACTATGCACAAGTCACCTTGCATGTGAAATCATGACTTCTGCCAATAAGTTATGTTTTTTGCAGAAGAGCTATTCTCTGACGTAGACTGACGTGTTATATTCCTACAAGAACTCATTGTAAACTCCTATTTCTCAAGCTAGAAATTTTAACCGTAACACAACTTTTCATCTTAGATTGTCCACTATTTACTTTCTCTACTGGTAAGTATTGTATTCCACCCAAAAATTCGATGTCGAGATTTCAGCGAATATATATGTTTTGAGGCCCCCGAACCCCCCCCCCCCCCCAAAAAAAAAAAGCATTTTTAGAAAAAGGTCCGTATGTGTGTCTGTCAGTCTGTGGGCAGCATAACTCAAAAAGGAAAAGTCCTTTGAAAACCCAAGTCGGTATTTAAGTTTAATGTCTTTCAAGGATGCAACACGAAGATTTTCAAGAAGTGCTCCACCCTAAACTACCTTTTACATGGACATGTAAAGTTGATTTACTGGCATGTATAAGAACTGCGGGACGAAATTCCGGCACACCGGCGACGCTGATGTGATCCTGGCAATTGACAGCGTCGTTAAACAACATAATATTTATTTATTTATTATTGTCATATTAACATTTCAAGCTAAGCGTTTTAAAAATGTTTTAATTATTTGCGAGTTTAGCATTAAAAAAAGCGTTACCTTTTGTTTCAGTAACACTAGAAAAGTGGAACTTTGCTGATTTTTTTAGAGAAAACTGAGCTTTATATGTTGATACTTCTGGCGATGTTGGTAAGGCTTTCAATATGAATGCTGTCTTGTGTTTACAATTGCTAGTTTAGTTTCGTGCATTGTTTTTGTCGATTTATTGTGTCTAAAGTAGTACTGATTCATTTTTATTAGTGTGTTAGTGTTTATACTGTTTACATTATACACTAGAATATATTTAAAGATGACAAAATGAAAAAGTGTTGAGAATACCTAATTTTACTGGCAAACAGCACGTAAGAAAGACTTTTGTGAAAGAAAGTACATCGCCTCCTGTAAATAATGTGAGTTTATCTATACCTCGTAGTAGTTCTAAGAAGTTGAAAATCAGTGAAAACAATAATGATGCAAATGAGACAAGTACTAATACAATTATAGATTTAGAATGCTACCTTCTATTCTTGAAAATTACTTATCTTGCAATATCTATGCTGGTGAATTAAGCAGAATGGTATTATAGAGAGTTTTTCATTTTAAATTGGCATTTTCTCAAAAGTACACATTTTGCAGTAAATGTCTCATTATCTCAGGAACTATAAATGACAGATACAAGAGATTTTTACCACTTGTTTACAACAATATAGAGTTGAAACAGACCCACGCTGACTTTTGTATGTCCATTAAGTTGACCATAAAAGATTGTTTCTATAAAAAGTGTCAGAATTTAATCAATGTTACTTTAAAAACCATATGTTCGTTTACTTTCTCTACTGGTAAGTAGGGGAAGTATTGTATTCCACCCAAAAATTCGATGTCGAGATCTCACCGGAAATATATGTTTTGAGGCCCCTTGAATCCAAAAAAAAAGCATTTTAAGAAAAAGGTCCGTGTGTGTGTCTGTCTGCGTGTCTGTGTGTCTGTCAGTCTGTGGACAGCATAACTCAAAAACGAAAAGTCGGTTAAAAGCCAAACTTGGTATTTAAGTTTAATGTCTTTCGGGGATGCGACACGAAGATTTTGAAGAAAATAGCCCCACCCTACACTACCCTTTACACGGAAGATTTTTCGAAAATTTTGATTTTTTTGAAAATGGCTCTAACGATTTTGATTAAAATGTCATATGTTTGAGATATTTTGATCACAAATGAAATGTATATCTTGAATTTTATGGCTATAGCCCCTGTAGTCGTATTTACTTTGGACGACATTTGCATAACTGGTAAACCATTAGAGATAGACCAAATTATACAATACAAAAATGTAGATCTTGCTAAAATACACAATTTATGTCTCAATAAATTTTCTTGTAGGGTGAATCATTTCGGAGATATTCCTTGTTATGTATGTGAGTTTCGGAAAACTTATAACTTTGGCGAAATGCAACAACGCTATTAATTTTTTTATATGTTAATCGTGCAAAGAGAACGGAATCTCAAAGGTCAAAAAGATTTGACTGTCGCACAAAGCCTTCTGTATTCTAATATATCCCTTGCACCTACAAGGACATAAGCAATAAGATAATTTGTACGAATGTTTATCTTAACATGGAGATATAGGAATAAGAGCTTGTTAGAATGGTTAGTACAGGAGTAGAGAAAGTCATGTGAGTGCAACACTTCAGATTTTTAAAATTTGTATTTTTGTAACGAAAGTGCGTCGATTTATTTAGAAATATACTGTCTATATTCTGTAAAAAATTCAAGTTGATAACATTAGTAGCTTCTGAGATATTGGGTCATGTATTAAGATAATTTTACATTGGCAATATAGGGCGGTTAATCTCCACTTAAGAGTCTCTTGCACACTGGGTGGTTTAATGGCTTTTCAGTTAACCAGTTAAAATTCTAAAAGCAAAGTGTTTACATTTACTCTAAACTGTGCCTTTTGTGTAGTGGAAAATGACCACTAAAATAGCTTTAATGGGCCACTATAAAAACGTTTCGTCCGTCGTAGCCAACTGAGACGGCAATCTAAATACTGAAGTGGCAACAAACTTCAATTTGCTTTCCAAGAGGTGAAGTACTGTATTAAAAGACCACACGAATGAAAGAAATATTAACAGAAAATTAAAAGCATCCAATGTTTGCAACAGGATTTGCTATTACAATAAATAATGACCTTCCAGCTTCTGCAAATTAGACAAAAAGCCTGATAAAGTTACACAAAATCTTACCATTTAATACACTTGCCAACATATTCTTGTTTATGTAATATTCTGTAAGTCCCACTGCTCTGTTGTTGCTTGTTGTACAACGAAACAATTTACTAAATTAATGTAATGGTTAACATTTGGGTAACGACACCATTTTTATTCCAATGTAATGTAACTGATTTGCTTTCCCTATTACGTATAGTAAATAAGGATATTATATTATTAATAAATTAGCCTGTATTCCACCAAAACTTCGATGTAGAACTTTTATCAGAAATGCATATGTTGAGGCCTCCTGTATGAAAAAATCCTGTATAGAAGAATGTTCGTGTGTGTGTGCGTGCGTGTGTGCGTGCGTGCGTGCGTGCGTGCGTGTGTGTGTGTGTGTGTGTGTGTGTGTGTGTGTGTGTGTGTGTGTGTGTGTGTGTGTGTGTGTGTGTGTGTGTGTGTGTGTGGTTGGTATTTAAATTTAGTATCTTCCATGGGTGCGTCAAGAAAATTTCCCATCCCAGATATGGTACTTATTTGCAAATTTGGAGTTCCTCAGAGATAGCTCATTTTTACATAACGTTCCTGTTACTGTGTGGTTTTTTTTAGCCTTCACGGTAAGTTGGGCTATCTTATAGTTCGTTCTAGTTTCCTGTACCTTTTGCGAAACCATCGTTGTCATTAATGTCACTTGTTTTTTATTATGCTCCAACAACCGAAGAAAATAATTCACATCTTTACTTAACAGAAAGGAATGTTGTTGACAAATGTCATTCCAATTTACTGGGAACCATGGCATTACCGAGTATTTCGCAACAACACACTCGGGAATTGGACATATTTTGTCAACACCACCCCCCCCCCCAAAAAAAAGAAAGAAAACTCGTAAGATATAAAATAGATAATTATCCCTACATTGCCAATGAGCTACTTTCGGACTAGATGGTTTCACTAATTGCCCTCTATATCGAAAAAAAAAAAAATAGTTTAAAAGCAGTGTAACTGAACATAGTAAAACTGGTATAGTAAATCACAACGTTTGCACTACCGCAGACACAGCAGTGCTAGAACTGCACTAAAATACTGTAATAATTGTCATTTGACACGGTGTGGGTCCTTCGGCGACGGAAAAGAGCAATAAAGTTTAAGAAGCGCCAACAAACAGGCACAAAAATATCAAAATATAACAAATATTGTATGAAAACAACAAAAGAGAGGTAAAGTTCTGCGTTTGGGCCGTGTCTTTAGTAAAAAAGCTTGCGGAAGATGAAGACAATTCACTCCATCCAAAAATTCTGCATCGAGAATGCACCATAAGTTTGAGGCCCATTGAATCCAAAATAATTTTAGACAAAGATCCGTGTGTGCATCTATGTATCTGTTCAGCATAGATGCGATACGAAGGTTTTCAAGAAAATCTCCCAACCCCAAACCAGACTTTACGTGAACATTTTGTGAAATGTTGCAGTTTCTGAAAAATGGCTCAAAAGGTTTTGAATAAAATACTACAGATTAAAGCTATGTACTAGGGCAATTTACAAAGGTCCGATATTTTCTACACATCAAACATAGATATTGAAAACACTTATTTAAGGGACACTGGGAGTGAAATTTTGGTCAAAATTGTTTTTTTACCCTAAAATGTTCCTGGAACACCTGTGCATTTGGATCAGCTAACATTTTTCATACCCCACTCCATGTGATCAGTACAGCCCTTTCAAATAGCGCTCTTCCCTTAACGTACACAGGATGCTACTATACAAAAGCCTGTTTTTCTCAAAACTACATTTCTGCACATTCCAAAAGAAGGTCGTGCCTGAGTTTTGCTTCAAATTCAATAACAATTTCCAAAAGTATGCATAAATAGCAGCTAAACAAAACTATGCTTCAATATTGATGTTATCTTTAACATGAATTCCAAAAACATCTTTTTTGTATGAAAAAAATCAATAATTTTTAAGATTAAATTTTCTTTGTCATTAAAAAAATATGTACAGCATAATCTGCAAACGTATTTGAAATATCTCTTCATACAATTGTTACCCATGTTTTAGAGTACCAGTTCTGCCAATATAAATGAATTTTGAAAAGTCAATAGACGCGAGCTCTATTTTGAAAATGTGCCTATTAAATTCATAAAACAATTTATATATCATAGACGAATTATCCAATTTTAATGAAATTTGGTGTACCTCCTATTCTCATATAAATACAAACACAGTAAAAATTTCAGAAAAATCTATCAAGAAATGTGGAACTTTCAAATTTCACTCCCAGTGTCCCTTAATTTCTTATACAAATAGCCTGTATATATTATACGCCGCGCCAGTATCTCGAACATAATGATAGTTGAATCAACATTAGAGTAGTTTGTAAAAACATGTCAAATAAAGAATTTTTCCGCGTAACGGATATTAGGGATACGAATATTGTGAAAACCTTCACCTTATCGCCGAAACCACAAATGGCCTTAGCTGCCGCTACGGACTTGTGGTTGTGTATGTAATAGTCCATAAATCCTAAAGTAAAAGGTTCAATTCTCGCCTGGATCGTTCGGAATATTTCTTTAGGAGGAATTTATTTCCTGTCATGCCTAGAGAAACACGTACAAATACGTCTGTAAGACAACGCTTAGAAGGAAAAAAAATCCTAAAACCCAAAGATAAACACAACAGAAAACCGAAAATCAGACTACGAGCAAATGTTCCAAAATAATATTTATCCGAATATTCATTTCTGAATTACACTTCTCTCTTTTCCTCTTCTCCGTTTCACACACTCAGATGCTTCAAGATGCTTTTGTGTGGTTTATGCATGCCCCTTGAGAACCGAAATAGAAATTTTGGTGGGACATGGGTAAACTCTTTCCATTTACTTTGGTAAAGCCGGGATTACGATGAAATTAGCGTAACATGACTTTACTTAACCTGACAACGTGAATGCCGAAAACTACTTAACATGAGTTAACAGCTTAAGTTAAGAGTTCTTCGATGTCCCTTCCCTTTACATTAGCTGCGAGAAAGATGAAGCAATTCCTTCAATGGGCGAGCGGTTGCCTACGCATAAACCATACACACCAGCGGTGTTCAACTGCAGGTAAGTTAGCCGAGGCTGAAATCGCCACCTTCCACCCGCTGGGACAGGATGATACATTTATCCGTGATTACTGAGTTAACATTCTTATACAGGAAATCAAAGGCGCACACATTCATATTCTATTACTGATGAACCCATAATTCTGAGGATTACTTTTTTTTGGCACGATTTACGTTTCAGAAGGTCTTCAATATTTGGTGCAAAAGATGAAGTGCACAGTCTCAAAAGATAAGCAAGGTGATTGTCACTTATCTTGCTGCGATACTCACTTTAAATGTAGTTCATTTTTGAAAATGCTTGTTCGCAGATATAAGTGGAGCCAAAGACTGCCATTAAACTAGATGCAAACAAACGTAATTTCGGATACTCACAGCAGGACAGACACCCAAATAATTCCCACTCTTCTTTCTCGAAACAGTTTACGGTCGTGGAATTCTGCAATGGAAGTAGTTTCATATTTTGTAGCTCGTGTGAAGCCTCACTACATGGAAACTTCAAAAGTGCAAAATCACTGGGTTTTGGTTTCAAATGTTTTTAGGTCTTTAAATTGTGAAGAGAATGTGTCGTACAATTGCTTCAGAAGTTCGTTGCATTTTTTCAGGAGAATAACGTTTATCGTGAACACGGAACGTAAGCAAGGGAAGCAATTACCAGTCTTACAAATCAAGCACTTTATCATCTTCATCTCGAAAACAAAAGTATTCGTCCTCCCATTGAACTGATGTACTACTACTCCGCACCATCCACCTCTGATTGGCAGGTCTGGTTCTCCTTGCCTTAGTCAGTGGTGTGAGGAAAATAACACGTGTAAGAGAAGCGAGCGTGTGCTGCACTGTTGCACCCGGTCAGAGGTCAACAAGAGCAAGTTTCAGGTGCACAAGACAATACAGAGAAACCCCCCCCCCCCCCCTTCCAATGAGGCAATGACGTAATGTTTATATAGTGCGGGTTAACGCTACGCTGATATCTTGGTTACGAAGGCATTATTTCATCTTTACAGAGGACTAATTTGAAGCAATTGGGGTGCATCAGTTATGTGGAGTAATACTTATAAAAACAACTAGCAATCAGAGTAATTTACGTTATGTTAAGTAGACCACCATTAGACCTTTATTTCAGCATCATTTCCTAATTCAACGTTAGTTCCGTTCTGCGGCGTTATAAGTTCATTGAGCTTAAAATGACGGAACCTAAAGTTAAAATATGACACTAAGCTAAAAATGGAATTACGATGATTTTGCCAAACGTGACTTAACACAATGCACTGAGAAGCCCAACACAGCACCATTTAATATAAACGCGTAAGTGCGGAATGAAAGCAAATTAAAGCGCATTCCACCCTTAGAAGACAGTACACGTTAAATGGAGCGCAGTGTTGCAACATGTACTAGTTGCGAATCTTTCTCCGCGAGCGACTCGAGGTGGCCTGAGTCCTGTACTTAGTCCTTCAATTGCTGCTTGACGAGACGGGCACTTTTAACTTTGGTATCCCTCCACGCCTTTGTTACTGTATGACCTAAATTTACAAATGACTCGTCTGTATAAACAATTGATTTCCCCTGATCCCTAAACCTTTTTACGTCTTTTAGATATTTATGTCGCCATCTGATGATATCGATATCGTCTCTTTCTATTAATATGCACTTGTTACCCCTTCTTTCATATTCGAACCCCAAATCATGTAAGAACCGACTAAGAGTGGCCCTTGAGAAATTTGGTACGGTCTCATCACTGTTGAATCGTGACAAAATTATATTCAGCGTGGGTGGAATATTTGCAAACTGTAAGGAATGAACAATTCAACGCACTCCACATTGCACTATTCAATCATATTGCGATAACCTAGCGTTTTGTGTAGTCCCGCCCTTTTTGCTTTCTTTTTCGATGGCGTTCTTAGAGGTCCTTTCATTAGTTCCTTTTTAATCATACACACTACTGCTTCTGAACACCCGATAACCTTAGCTGTTTCTGTTACTGCCTTACACGCATTTTGCTTCAATAATAATCTAACACATTCATAATTATTTGGCGTTCCTTACTTCTTAATTTACCAACATATCGTCTCTTCCTAGCTTCCCCCTCCATAACTACAAATATTTACAAAAATATTAAACAAATAACGCAATAACAGCTCACAGTTACACACACGGCTTCTTTCGAACTAATGTTAGTGCTGCTCCTTATATTATCCTCTGTGTCAGGCCTGGCGCGAGAATACGCTGAATAGATGAATACCTTTTGTTTGCCTTACTGGATAAAAGAAAGAGGTTACTGCCTTTTGGTTTATTTTAAAAACTTTCTCCAACCTTCCTCAACATTTGTTCTCGCTGGTTCCCTGATGTAAACTCAATAACAAAAAAGTTTCACACTGCGTAACTTTTGCAGTGCACAGACATAAAATTTTCCGAAAAAAATTAATTAAAAAAATTATGACACTTAACTGGGTAAACATAGAGAATTCAAAGTAGGCAGGCAGTAGCACTATGGTTTACTCTACCTAAGAAAAAAATATAGATGCATTCTAGCAGTTAGTTTGTTAGTTAGTGCGTGATGAGTATAGAAACAGCAAATATCGGACTTCTATTGAAAAAAAAACGTTTTCTGAAGAAATTTGGGTCTATAGAAATGTATAATGACTCTGAAAAGGATATAACCAGATAGAGAAAAAAATTCTGCATAGGATAATGTGTTCAAATCTGAAATTTATAACAAATGAATATTTATACCATGCTATTAGGAATCTGGCAACAGCGAGGGTAGAAAAGGAGGCGGCTAATGGCAGAGGTGTCCCATTTAACTCCATACTGTCTTCTAAGAGTGGAACGCTATATAGATACCAAGAAAAAGATTTCATATAGGAGTGAGTAGATAAAGTTTGAATTTGACATCAGATTTTTCTTTTCCGCTTACTAAAACTGAGCATGGCTGTTCCTATTTATTCCACTTCGTGAGCAACTGCTCAACGATCAGGAAGCTTTTGCTCGCGAGGAGGCTGAGAAAATATTTATGCAAAACGGAGTAATTACTTGGAATTAGTGAGAAATGAGCTAAGCTTACCTTTATTTATACCACCCATTTAGTCTTCACTCAAGAAATTTCTCAATGTCAGGCTTTTATCTCTCGCGTTAAGTTTGTTTTTACACGACTATTATTACACTCATGCCGGACTATCACCAACTGGTGGTGGTATTTTCGCTTTGGTTATATCGCCTACTTTTCTAACGTTTCCGAAGTATCCATGTGCAGTAAAGACAATTAGCATGCCATTCAAAAATGGCAGATAAAATATTTGGCGATATTCGAGTGAGAATAGGCAACTGTAATTTTAAATATAGCAGACCTACCTTTAATGAATAGCGTACTAAGCACAAATTCGTTCGTTTACGCTCATCATATGTCTAATTCCTCATTTCTCTGGAATAAATGCTAAAATCATTGTTGTTCTCACAGTCTATTGGATTAGTGTAGTGCCAACTGTGAAAATAAATCTTAATCAAAATGTATGAATGTTATTATAAGTTCTCACTCTTAAATCACTATTAATATTAAATAGTATTAAATAGATGAATTATTTATTATTTCGCGGAATACTCCCAGCAAATACCAATCGAGGTTTTCATATTTGGAATAATTTTTCTCGCGTTTCGCGCTTGCAAAATTATCATATGAAACCCTCTCGTGGTATTACTACAGACTATTTTATACAAAGAGGCGCCAAATTATCACATACGAATTAACACCAAGTCATTCTTTTATTTTGTACCGATTGTCACTTGGTCATTCAGTGTCGCCAACTGCACCCCATAGATCGCTGAAAAGCAATTTATTACATATCACAATCGATTAACAATCGAAGTAAACCCCGTTTCAATGTGACAACTGTGATTTTAGGAATTGTTCTTTTAATAATCAATGTATTTTTTGCAGAAGAAAGTTTATTTGTTAATATTAAAAATAAAGTGAGATTTATATGAGATTATAAACTGATTTTCTGTTATAACAAGAGAAGATCGAAATACATGTAATTCTTGGGTTTTGTTTTCCTCAGCTGGCAGTGCTGAGCAAGTCGAACTACGCGAATTGAAATGAGTATATTTTAGGTTATGTTTTACAGAATTTAACATTTTCTGATCAAATCTTTGCGATACGTAATTAAATTCATATTTTATTTGTGAAATAGTCCAGATAAATATCTGACCACAGATAAACTGTCTCGCTCTGCTCGAGAACTTATCGGTTAGGTTAGTCTTATATTAAAAACAGTCAATAACAATAAATATCAAAAACAACCACCAATCAGAATAATTCCCATTATATTAAGCGGAGACTAAAAGGTCTATCCCCCCTATGTTACATTTACGAAATGTATGTCCCTTTTTCTTAGAAGCTATTTAGGATATTTAGATGAAAATTGTATCGGATGTAGATACATACTTCATAATTACTCAGTTAGAATCATATCAAAGTTCTTTATAAGGGCGATATTATTTTTTTCCGTGATGGTGCAGTTTTATTTGAAAAGCTGTTAGTAATTATTTTTTAAAAGTTAACCAAGCACCTTATTAACATTCTAGTTCCATAAAACCACCAAGGTGTTGTTTGTCATCTCAAAATTGTATTGAACTATCTTTGAGAGTTTATGGGAAAACAGATCACTTATATAAGAAAATGTTAATTCGAGCACTTGCAATACAAGTAAACAATAACTTGCAAAGAACGCATTAAATCGCATGGGCTTATTATCAAAGAAACCACATGGCTTATAAAAATAAAAGATGTGATATTCAGCAATGGTACCATTTTGTAAAGCAAAATTTCCCCTAAAAGACAAGCCAAAATTTACCTCTTTACTGCAGAGAGTATTGAAGTTATTAATTTTTCTCTGAAGTGATGTAGAACACAGAGTACAAAAAACGGTAGCTATAGACTCAGTTTTCAAAAATATTTAAAATAAAAGTAATCTACCTAAAAAGATAAATTTATACATCAAATTAAAGAAAAAATTCCAAGCTAAGAAACTACACAAAAACACTGTCATTTTTTGGCGATTTTCACCGTTTAGTCTCCCCTAAGTGCACCACAATCAGATCTTCAGTTAAGTTCAGGTTACTCCCGTACGTTAAATTAAGTTCATCATAATCCCGGATTGAAGTTAATTAGTTATTGATAATCCCGGCTTTAAGCTGTGTACCTATTTTTCACTGATTTGTTAAACATAACCTGTAAAAAGTAAACGTGCCGTTCAAATAACTCACATTTCAAACCTGAAAACGGAAAATGTAGTACCTACTTCAAAATGTAAAGTAAGTTTATTTAAACATGACAACGTGCCACGAAAAACCATGCATGTACAGCCTTGAACATCGATAATGCGAAATGTGTGCCACGTGTTTCTGCATATCTGTCAAGTTTAATTTCGTATTGTGTACAAATCCCTGTTCTACTCACCTTGCTCGGAGATAAAATGCCTTAAGTTTCCTGTACCACTTCACTAACACAGATGCGGGGCGCTCTTGAAACAAGACACCAGACACCTCACATAAACTCAAACTACTGCATGGTGCAATGGCCTCCTATTAGAAAGGCGACACTGGCCTACTAAAGCCTGCATCATCAATGTCAGGGTCGACGAGAAACTAACACTGGCTTCGGATAGAAGACCGGATTCCAACTGGCTCAACAACAACACAACCTTGCAGCTTCGCGCCATCAAATAAATGCAAACATAGTCTTAAACCTTTATCCTAATGACAGACCGCTTGCTTGGGTCATTGCCCGTTGTCATACTGCATGCCAATCAATGGGAACGATAAAAGTCAACACCTGCTGCATGATAAAAGTCAGTTGATATGCTTTATGCATGATGTGTGATCAACAAAGCCTTTTAATGAATGCTACTAGGAAGTTCCAAGGCTGCCTGAAACCCAAAGCTGGACACCATCAAAATGAGAAGAAAAACTTTGCCATCTGAATTACTTCAGAGAGTATGGATCAGCGATATCCAACCTGGACTCTTAGGAGATGTTTACGTAATTAGCTGCTATCCCCCACCCCACTCCTTCAGTCGGAGGGTGTATCAGCTTTGTCTGTGACGTCACAAACAGGTGATTCCATGGCAGTTTTTCCGGGAATGTCCTCAGAAGACCTCTTCATTCTGGATGACTTTTGCACAAATCGTAAACAGTAAGCGACAGACAAAAGCTAACCATATGCAAAATGTGGATCTCGTTAAAACACACAATTTGTCAACTTTTTTTTTTTTTTTTTTTTTTTTTTTTTTTTTTTTTTTCCCTTTTGAGTGAACCATTTCCGAGATATTCTTCATTATTTGTTTGAATTTACCAATACTTATACTTTTCTCAAATAAGAATATGTTATTCGTTTTTTTTTTATCTCGTAGCCATGCAAAGAGGACGGAATTTCAAAGGCATCGCATAGCAACCACCTCTTAAAACATTTCACTAACGCTTAAAGCCTACCGCATTCCCATATTTCCCTTGATCCTACAAGAAAATTAGCAATAATTTCTGCAAATATGGATTAAAATGTAGTAGAGAAATAAGCATTTGCAAGAATACTGTGCATAAGAGTGAGTATAGCTCTACATATACTTGCGCACAGAGTTTCTCCAAATTGAGCTATATTAAAAGTCCGTATCGCAATAGGTTACGCGAAGATCTCTTGGTGTATCTTCTAAGGCAATACACTTTGTCACCAAATATTGATAAATTTCTTAAACGTAAGCAGTACCAAAAAGTCACTAATGAACAAATGTTTATGGCATAAGATTTGAAAGTGCTTTTGTAATCGAACGCAACGTACATTTAACCAACCCGCCACTGCAACACAATGCACATCTGTGTGGCAAAGTCCGCGTGTAGTAGAAGGAGGTAAATCCCTTTCGCAAAGGTTGGACATCGTTGGTATCGATGGATGTCTGGACGGACAGAGAACTGCCAAGGTTAATTTTTACTTTGTTTACTAATATATAAGTATAGCATTGCACTTGAAAAATTCGACATCGAGAGTTCACCCAAAACACGGTTAGAGACAAAAAAGCATTTAGAGAAAAAGAAAAGAAAGGTCGGTTAAACACCAAATCCGGTATTTAATTTTGGCACCTTTTAAGGATGTGCTTTGATTTTCAAGAAAATCTAAAATAAACTAAAGCTGGAACATTTTCATCATTTTTGTTTATTCTCTTTAACGATTTTGACTAAAATACTACGCTGAAGATATTTGCATAACTGATGAAATATATAACTGGAAATAGCCTTTGGACTCTTCTTGATTCAAAAGGAATTTTGTATAATTCTATGTACCAAATAACTGGTAAACCGTATACATAAAAACTTACTGTACAGAAAATGTAGCCTAATACACACAATTTTATCAAATAATTTTTTTTCTGCTATTAGCCTTTTCGAAAATATCGTATTTAACTGTTTGGATTTTTCAAAATGTTGTCACTTAGAAGTGCTGTCATTATTCAGTTGTTTCTCGTGATATGGAAAGAAAGCTACTAGCTTTTAAACATCTGAAAAACGGTTTCGGTTCCTATATTTTCCCTTGTATTTGTGAGAAAATGTGTGATGAAAGTATTTCTGCGAATATTTATCTCGATTAACATGTAGATAGGAAAATAAGCTTTCATAGCAATAGTTTGTATAAGCAATATAAAAATAAGCGGTAGCATATAGAGAAAGTCATGTGAATGTAAGAGATTAGACATTTTTTCAG
The DNA here is from genome assembly GCA_030765045.1 of Tenodera sinensis. Lineage (NCBI taxonomy): Eukaryota > Metazoa > Arthropoda > Insecta > Mantodea > Mantidae > Tenodera > Tenodera sinensis. The sequence continues at coordinate 103,271,569 of CM060968.1, read as the reverse complement.
CGTTTTCTCGATATTGATATACTTCGACGGAATAAGTATTTCCTCTACCTACTATAAATAAGTGGTAGAGAAAGTAAATATGCTGTACAAGAGTGAAGCTACATTTGACTCACTAGTTGGCATGGATTCGTCATAACTGGCGCTATCATCTCTTTACAATGTGAATAATTTGCTAAGAATGTCGGCATACTTTTGGCTGAGGCTTTTGTAACACGAAGATTTACTGATAAAAACCTTTTGTTTTCTAATACTCAGCCAGACACAAAAACTTGCTGCAGCGGGCGATTTGATGTACCGTGAAACCTTGAATTTTGCTCAACTGTGTTTAATTTAGTTTTTCTCTCCGTGTGTCATGTTGAGAAATCCGAATTGTTTTTATCTAACTTTGTATTGTGCAAGATAACTCCGACATCTCAACTTTGTATTTGCTTAGTTGGCAATTCTCAGATAACCGTGAACGCCAAGTTATTGGTAATCGGGAAGGAGTTTAAAGTTGGCTGCCAAAGCTAAAACCACAATATGAAAAATCTGATGTGTTGCACTTATATGCCTTTCTCTACTCTTGCACTATTCTTACTAACTCTTACACCTCTATCTTCTTCATGCTAAACGTTCGTAGAAATTATCTTATTGCTCATGTCCTTGTAGGTGCAAGGGGAATATGGGAATACAGTAAGCTTTGAGCGATAGCCAAATCTTTTAAAGCTTTGAAATTCCTTTCTCTTTGCACGACTAAGATATTCAAAACTGAATAACGATGTTCCATTTGTGGACAATGGTTTTGCAAAATTCACATAAATAACAGGGAATATCTCCGAAATGGTTCACTCCACAAATTCATTTGGTCATAAATTGTATGTTTTAACAAGATCTACATTTTCTGTGCAGTAAGATTTGATTTATCTCTCACAGTTCACCAGTTATGCAAAAGTCATCCAAAGTAAACAGGACTACTAAGGATACAGCCAGAAAATTCAAATTAATTTGCCATAAAAATATCTTAAACATAATGGAGTTTTAATCGAAATCGTTGGAGCCATTTTCGATAGAAACAACATTTTTCATGTAAAGCGTAGTTCACGGTGGAGTAATTTTCTTCAAAATTTTCGTGTCTCATCCTTAGAAGACACTAAACTTAAATACCAACTTTGGTTTTTAACAGACTTTTCAGTTTTGAGTTACGCTGTTCACTGACACACACAGGGACCTTTTTCTAAAATAACTTTTTTTTGTAGTCAAAACATATTTCCGGTGAAATCTCGACATTGAATTTTTCGGTGGAATATGTATACGTAGTAGAGAAAGTAAAAAAATCTGATGTGTAACATTCACATGACTTTATCTGTCCAATATTCTAAAAACTATTCATACGAAAGCTTATTCTGCTATCCGCTTTTGTTAACTGATATAAATATTTGCAAACCTCCTTGGAGGTAAAAGTAACATATTGCAGGTTGGTGCGACTGACAGATGTTAAAACACCAGAGGCTATAAGATGATTTTATGGTTCTACTCTTTGCATGGCCACAAGAACCTAGCACTTGAAATTACGAGGTGTATCGGAGTGCATTATTGCATCGATGAATAGATTGCATTTCAAACACATACATTACACATCATTGATTGTAAAGTCATATGTTTTATTATGCGTAATAAATTATTAATTTTAAAACAGGCTGTCACTATGGATTTCCGGTACCGCAAAACTGCCAATTCAACAGCTACAACTAACACGATGGCTTAGTGATATTATAATTTAGGGAAGTTTTGAGACAATTGCTTTGATAATTGACGCCGTGACTCTATGCAGGTTGTTTTGAAAGTAATATAAACTACAATAGATATTCAGTATTTTAAGAGTTTGAAGACAAAGATATATTGGATTCTACATAGAAAACTGGGTGCAGGTCATTGATTTCTGAAAAATCTAGCATGAGGTACGAATGTCCATTCGGTCCCAATTGCTCTGCTCCTCTTCTTATACAAAACATCCCTCGGCTATACTTTGTAGCTTAGGGCCTTCACTATATTTCGCTACACATGTTAATTATGTGTATGCCTTGTGGAATATAGTTTTCCCATGATAGCAAATTAAATGTCACACGGGTTTCTTGGAAACAAATTCATTTGTGGGAATTCTACTGTTTCTTTCGTGTAAACATGTGTAAAAAGCATCGTGCAAAAATAACGTACTTGAAAACTCATATCAATATCAATGAATATCTCGAAAATGTGACAAATCGTGTGTGATTAAATGAGACATACATATTGCGTGTAGTACGTTGTAAAAATTTGACACCTACCTTATAAAGTAAACGCGGAAGAACGTGGATTTAAATAAGCAAAGTGCCTATATTATACCCTGTCATCCTGTTCATATACACACACTAACCTAACCTGGCCAACCTTAATATGGGCTACATTTTTATATCACTGGACCCTCAGAGCCTTGAACTGCTCTCTGTATCTCTCGGCCGGTTTCGAAGTCAGCATTCCAAGGTAAGTATTAAACCTTGTCATAAGTTGTAATCTATGTCTTACTACTTATAGATCACACATAATTCGTTAAAAGGAAGAGGCCTATACAGCTTCTACATAGAAAATTGTAAGCTACACATTTTATAATTGTCATGGCAATATCTTAAAAATTTGGTACTGTGACAAAAATTGTTAGCTATTTGTTGAGAAAATCAAAACAAATAAAATTGTTCTAAGCAAAGAGTAATTTGCGTTCGAGCAATTTTATTGAAGCATCTTTGAAGATGCTGAACTTGTCTACCAGATGGGTATTCATTTTACATTTTAATTTTAGTGATGCTGTTTAAACACGCGAATCCTTTATTCAAATTTTCTGTTGAGGGGGCATTTGGAGATCCCAAAACGTTTATTTCCGATTAAAGCTCCATATCGATTTTTCGGAGCAACGTAACACTTCCTCTACTATGTAGTTAAGTAGTAGAGGGAGAAATCTTATCGTAAAATAAAGATGATGGATGCAAGCTGAAACAGCATGCAGTAAGACGAGTTAACTCACCGTGCTCTTGCCGGTAACACTTGCCTATCGGATATCACACTACCGTCCTGGAATCCAGTTGCCTACTGACTGACTGAACCACCATTCACACAGTATCTTTAACACCAGGAGGAAGTCGACCTGCATTTGCAGCATACACACACACTACTTGCAGAAAACACGGTCATCCGTCCACAAAACATGACCGACCAGTGACGTTGCATCTAGCGTTTCACAAAGTACCGTAGGGGAGAGCATATCCATCATCTTTTTGTCATTGTTTATCAAACTGTTTCAACCAAAGTGGCATGCAGATCGCCAGCATCCAAGGCTCCCCCGTCTATTATTATTAAGCCCAAACACAATACTATACATTCATAAAGTTATAAACACTGCATGAAAAAGAGGAAATAACATACTGCGATACAAATGTTTGCAGTGCATCAATACAGAACGATAGCCAATACTTAATTAAAATAAAATTATATATTAAGTAATCAACAAATCTTGGTAGGAAAGCAGCGATTAATAATTCATTCCTCTATATCTTATATATTTAAACGAGCAATTCTTGAATATATATAAATACATATATTTATTCCGCGCAACTTGGAAACGGCTATAACGATGTCGATCAAGTTTTGTATTCAGACAGAGTTTTGCTTTTTAAGTTCACCTATATGGGTGTAATTCCCGAAAAAAACGCGCTTTTACATAAAAAATAACATTTTTTTATTCCCGCTTCTACAGTGCAATTCTTGTATATATATATATATATATATATATATATATATATATATATATATATATATATATATATATAATATATTCCCCGTATTTCAGAAACGGCTCTAAAGATTTGGTTAAATGCATATTACATTCAGTGTTTTCTCCACTCACTTTTAGGTAACACATTCACATCTCTTTCTCTACTCAGTCTTCTATAAACAATTTTCCATAAAAAACGTGATTTTGCACCAAAAAACACTTTTATCCCCACTTTTAAAATAAGTCATGCCATGTTCTGTATGTTTGAAACAGAAGTGCTATTACATTCACACTGTTTTCTGCTCTCACTTTTAGGTAACACATTTACAACTCTTTCACTACTAACTCTTCTGTAAACAATTTTCTATAAAAAGCGTGATTTTGCACCGAAAAACACTTTTATCCCCACTTTTAAAATAAGTCATACCATGTTCTGTATGTTTGAAACAGAAGTGCTATTACATTCACACTGTTTTCTCCTCTCACTATTAGGTGATACATTCACACCTCTTTCTCTACTCACTCTTCTACAAATAAGTCATGCAATTTTCTGTATGTTTGAAATAGAGATGCTGCATATTACATTCACAGTGGTTTCTGTACTTACTATTAGGTATCACATTTACATCTCCTTCTCCTTCTCTACTTACTACAACGTATTACATTCATACTACTTTCTCTACTCACTTTTGTTTTACATAACAATTCACATGTTATTCCCTATAGTTTATCAACTTCATACATACCAACGCCTATACATATCTAATGTTGAAGGGTGATTAAATTCCAAAACAGGCTGACCGATCGCCATGAAAAGTGACATCTAATTTTTTTCATGGCGAAGGTTTTTATGCAATCCATTTTACCACGCAATGTATTACGTTCACATGGTTTTCTCTACTCCCTATTCTTTTACCTAACATACTACTCCCTCTTCTGCAAACAATCCATACGTTTTTCCATACACTTGAAATATAAGTGCAACGTATAACATTCACACGGTTTTTCTACTCATTTTTCTTTAGTAAAACACAATCACATTTCTTTCACTACTCCCACTTCGACGAACAATTACGAACAATTCATAGAATGTTCTATATGTTTGAAACAAATGCGTGGTACATTAACATGGCTTTATCAACCAGTTTTCTTTCTGTAGTATTTGTTATTCTTCAACATTGCTTTTGCTTAGTGTTGCTCCGGTGTTTCAATAAAGAATAAAGAAATAGTTAAAAAAGTAAAGTAATCACAATTGATGTTAGGAGTGCGCCGAAAAGCATGATATGAAACAGTTGATGAAATAAATGTTAGCCAAGACGGACATAATGGGAAATGAAATGAATTCCAGAATGCGGCAGAGGAAACAAATATGAAAATAGAATTGGAAAAATGTAAACTGCGGAATAGAAAATGTAGAAACAAAAATGGACAAAATGGAAACAAAAATGGAAGGCAAATTGAAAATGTAAACTCCGAAACAGAAAAGATGAAGACGGGAATGTGTAATATGAAGATATATCTATCGGAGAATACTAACGAGCGACTGTACAGAGTAAAGGAAGCCAAGGAAGAACTGGACGGAAAGATGAAGGACCTTGGCGAATGTGTTAACGGCCTGGAGTCAATCGCAGCAGCAAAGAACTGAACTCCAAAATGGAACAAATGCTCGACGAAAACGTAAAACTGGGTGGATATCTATGGGAGGGCCTGCGTTCAGCATTAGACGTTTTACAGCTGAAATGATGGTGTTTCTGAAATATTTGTATCTCGGAACTGACTCTTCACAATTGCGACTAAAATTGTTATTTAGTTAACGTTTTGACTTTCAGTTTATCTAAATAAGTATCTTCTCCCACAAAAAAGATTTCACAAAAACAGAGGCGAAGAACGCCGAGCGAAGCTCGGTCGCCCAGGTACTCTTATATATTTAAACGAGCAATTCTTGTATATAAATATATTTATTCCGGGCAACTTGGAAACGGCTCTAACGATTTTGATCAAATTTTGTATTCAGATAGAGTTTTGCTTTTTAAGTTCATTTATATAGGCGTAATTCCCGAAAAAACGCGATTTTACATAAAAAAATAACATTTTTTATTCTCGCTTCTACAGTGCAATTCTTGTATATATTTTATCCCCACTTTTAAAATAAGTCACACCATGTTCTATATGTTTGAAACAGAAGTGCTATTACATTCACACTGTTTCCTCCTTTCACTTTTAGGTAACACATTCACATCTCTTTCACTACTCACTCTTCTGTAAACAATTTTCCATAAAAAGCGTGATTTTGCACCGAAAAACACTTTTATCCCCACTTTTAAAATAAGTCAAAACATGTTCTGTATGTTTAAAACAAAAGTGCTATTACATTCACACTGTTTTCTCCTCTCACTATTAGGTGATACATTCACATCTCTTTCTCTACTCACTCTTCTACAAATAAGTCATGCAACTTTCTGTATGTTTGAAATAGAGATGTTGCATATTACATTCACAGCGGTTTCTCTACTCACTTTTAGGTAAAACATTCACATCTCTTTCTCTACTCAGTCTTCTATAAACAATTTTCCATAAAAAACGTGATTTTGCACCAAAAAACACTTTTATCCCCACTTTTAAAATTAGTCATACCATGACTAATAGAAATAGAAATGCTATTACATTCACACTGTTTTCTCCTCTCACTATTAGGTAACACATTCACATATTTCTCTACTTGTCGACGGGCCCTTAAACCCTAATCACTCACTCACTCACTCACTATTTCTCTACTCACTCTTCTACAAAGAAGTCATGCAATTTTCTATATGTTTGAAATAGAAATGCTACATATTACAATCGCACTGTTTTCTCCTCTCACTATTAGGTAACACGTTCACATCTCTTTCTCTACTCACTCTTCTACAAAGAAGTCATGCAATTTTTTGTATGTTTGAAACAGAAATGCTACGTACTATATTCATACTGTTTTCTCTACTTGCTTTTGGGTAACACACTCATAACTGTTTCTCTACTTACTCTTCTAGAAATAAGTCATACAATTTTGTGCATGTTTGATATAGAAATGCTGCATGTTACAATCACAGTGTTTACTCTAATCACTTTTAGGTAACACCTTCACATGTCTTTCTCCACTCACTCTTCTACAAACAATTCATATCATCTATACAACTTGAATGTTTGTATATATATATATATATATATATATATATATATATATATATATATATATCTAACTGTTAATCTCGAAAACCGCTTAACCGATCACCGCGAAATTCGGCATGTATATGTATTTTTTTCATGGAGAGTTTTTATGGTAACAATTTTACTACACAATATATTACTTTCAAATGGTTTTCTACTCGCTTTTCTTTTACGTAGCGCATTCATGTATCCTCTGTTTGCCCTTCAACATACAATTCATATAATATTCTAGGATTGAAATATCAATGCAGCGTATTACATTCACACGATTTCCTCTACTAATTCTTCCTTTACGAGACACAATCAGTCTTCTTTCGCTATTCGTCCTTCAACATATAATTCATACAATTTGCTATATGTTTGAAACAAATACAACGTATTACATTCATACTACTTTCTCTACTCACTTTTGTTTTACGTAACTATTCACATGTTATTCCCTATGGTTTATCAACTTCATACATACCAACGCCTATACATATCTTATGTTGAAGAGTGATTAAATTCCAAAACAGGTTGACCGATCGCCATGAAAAGTGACATATCTAATTTTTTTCATGGCGAAGGTTTTTATGTAATCCATTTTACCACGCAATGTATTACATTCACATGGTTTTCTCTACTCCCTTTTCTTTTACTTAACATACTACTCCCTCTTCTGCAAACAATCCATACATTTTTCCATACACTTGAAATATAAGTGCAACGTATAACATTCACATGGTTTTTCTACTCATTTTTCTTTAGTAAAACACAATCACATTTCTTTCACTACTCCCGCTTCGACGAACAATTCATACAATTTTCTATATGTTTCAAACATAAATGCGTAGTACATTCACATGGCTTTATCAACCAGCTTTTCTTCCTGTAGTATTTGTTATTCTTCAACATTGCTTTTGCTTAGTGTCGCTCCGGTGTTTTAATAAAAAATAAAGAAATAGTTAAAAAAGTAAAGTAATCACAACTGGTGTCAGGAGTGCGACAAAAAACATGATATGGAACAGTTGATGAAACAAATGTTAGCCAAGATGGACATAATGGGAAATGAAATGAATTCCGGAATGCGGCAGAGGAAACAAATATGAAAACCGAATTGGAAAAATGTAAACTACGGAATAGAAAATATGGGAACAAAAATGGAAGGCAAATTGAAAATGTAAACTCCGAAACGGAAAAGATGAAGACGGGAACTCCAATATGAAGACAGGTCTATTGGAGAATACTAACGAGCGACTGGCCGGGGTTAAGGAAGCCATGGAAGAACTCGACGGAAGTATGAAGGACCTTGGCCAACGTTTTAACGTCCTGGAGTCCATCACAGCAGCAAAGAACTGAACTCCATAATGGAAGAAATGCTCGACGAAAACCTCAAACTGGGTGGATATCTATGGGGGAGGCCTGCTATCAGCAGTACACGTTTTACAGCTGAAATGATGGTGTTTATGAAATATTTTTATGTATTTCTATATCTCTTGTATGTCGGGCATTATTCTTAACAATTGCGACAAGTAGTTTTATTTGGTTAATGTTTTGCCTTTCAGGTTTATCTAAATAAGTATCTTCTCCCACAAAAAACAAGATTTCACAAAAACAGAGGCGAAAAACGCCGAGCGAAGTTCGGTCGCCCAGGTACTGATATATATACCTTGCTATGCTGGAACCCAGACTTTCCTTAATATACTATTTTTAAAAGTAATTCAATTTTTTTTAAACGTTTATCTATTTATTTATTTATTTTTGCTTTATTTTAAAGCTTTAGCTTTGTTTTAGAGAACCGGAAAAACTAGATTTGTATCTGTATAAACAATATTATGCATTTATTTTCAAATCAGCAAAGCAATTTTTCTACTAAATAATACTAATTCTTCTACTAAAATTAATATCTTTTAAAGAAACTCTGTGAGACGAGCATAATTCTGATCAGCTCCGTATAGTGTTATGTATACAGCACAAAAAGTTTCACTCAATTCTGTTCAGTAGTTTTTAAATTGTCAAGGAAAATTTATTTAGTGAGAAATGAGCTTTAAAACATTGTTACTACACTTTGGATACCTTTTTAACTATCTACAACTTGCCTTTTAAATCATTAGGTACTCTAATACTCATATTTAAATAACTCTTTCTGCAAAATACGTTTAAACGTTCGCTGCATCAAATTACATATTTTTTAAAATCGAGTTTGTTAACATTTTAATCTTTACCCACCCTCTTATCGTCTCCTTAGCGCGGCGGTAGTGCTGCTGGTGCTGGGTTCGATTGCCGGGATTTTCTCCCGCTGGGAGACCTGGTCCGGGGTGCACTCAACCTCGTTAGGTCTCTCAGAGACCAACTGAGGAGCTACTTGATTGAAAAGTAGCGGGCGGCCCCTGGTCTAGAAGACCGCATAACCAACCGGAAGGGACCAGGGCGCTGACCACATCCCACCTCCAGTACTACACCCCACTCATAACGCCTGTGATGGGCAGAGCTGGTGAACGCAGCGGTCGGACAGTAGGCCTTGGCCCGGATGGGCTATTGCGCCACGAGGTTACTTTTTTTTACCCACCCCCTTAAGTCCTATGGTCATGTTGGGGCTTTGATTGAAAGAGTTGCTGTTTCTTTGAACTTTTATGATCGATTACTGTATATGTGGATGCTAGTTAAAACGGACCAAGTCGCCAAATTGGTCTGAGTTAATGACAGATTCGAATTGTCTGAGGATAGATACCTACACATTTAAGTGTTAAAATGTGTCCTCACGTAACCTTCTATCATGTTGTACCAGGCCATGAGTTTTTAGATCTGATTGTAAGAAGAGACATCAGTCATCAACTCAGGTGCCGGGCAATGTTGGCAGAATGGCTTGAGTGGACAGGTTTTCATTTGTTTCATTACCTGGTGTTTAAGGTTATGTGTACGCTCGTGTAAGGTTGCAACGTTAATTGTTTTTCTGGGCAATGTACTGTAAATGATCACTGAACTTGAGAGCAAGTTTTCACTACAGCGAACCTACCTATCTGGCAAGATGCTGATTAAGAAAGCCAAGCTGAATGATACTCAGGTTACCAATATATTCCAACCGAATACTCTGACTTGCATGAACATATTTTGCAATGGTCCACAGTGTCTGGTGAATGTTACGGCAGTGAACTAAATCAACACCAAGCATTCAGTCGTAATTATGAGAGAGCAGCTTCTTAGAATTCATGTTCAGTTAAGGAGCAATTAATTGACATATCAATTAAACTACATATTAGCAAATAAACGCAGGCCACATGGATCCAAAACTGCATTCCATTTGCACATGTTTAAAGCAATCTGTATCAAAATGAACCAAAAGTGCTTTGTTTCTAACAAAGGACTTTTTTTTTTTTTTTTTGCTTTTGTTTTGTTTTGTTTAGTGTTTAACGACCGCTTTTATTGCTACGACACCGCAGACGGTGACACTGATGATACATGGAATGAAAATGGAGCACCAGTGGAATAAGATGGCGGGGGAAACCGGAGAACCCGGAGGAAACCCGCCTCAGCGCCGCTTCGTCCACCAGAAATCCCACATGTGTTGCCTGGGATCGAACTCGGGCCGCTTTGGTGAGAAGCGAATGGTCTAACCACTCGGCTACGGCGTGACCACACAACACTTTACCGTCTCTACTAGGCACTTACACTAAGTCATCGTTTTGAGACTCACTGAATCCAAGAAAGCTTTTGTAGAAAAATGTGTGAGCTGTGCGCATGTGTATCTGTGAATAGCATAACTCAAACACTAAAAGGCGGTTAAATACCAAACTTGTTACTTATATTCAGCGTCTTACAAGGATGCGACATGAAGATTTTCAAGAAAATCCCTCTCAACACAAACTACTCTTTACATGGAAAAGTTCTCACAACCTTATTATATAACTTGAAGTACGACTGTAAAAAATACATGAAAAGTCCTGTTCTTTCTTCGAAACAATGCCAACAGAGAGTTCAAGATAAAACTGCTCGATTAGTAACAGTGGTAAGCTTATCTATGTGCGAGCAGTTTTTAGTAGCTACATAAAAGTTAAGGATAGGGGTAAAGAAAATTGTGTAAAATAGCATCAGTTTTTATGTATGTTCTTATATAACTTCCATGCGGAATCAAATGTGTAGATAATTATCTCTAGAGTGATACCAACAGTAAATAAGTTTATCTTTGGTTGAGTGAATCAAACAGTTCTTTAAGCAAGTGGAGGTAAATTTCTGCAAGAGTATTACTACCTGGTAAAGCGACCAATCGCAATGGAAACCATTCCTCAGGACAGACAGCATTGCGTTTGTTAATCTGCGGGCAACGGAGGAACTACTCGTACTCTTGCCTTACCAAGGTACATATAAACACGATAACAGCGCCATCAATCCATGCGCTTTGCTAAATGTCCCCAGTAAAATATGCAACAGCAATGACGCTTACATACTTCTTACGTCGAAGATGGTCACATAAGTTGAAGTAAGTTTTATTCAACAAGCGCGAGAGATGATAATTATAAGGAGTATCATTGAAAATCGTATTATGACCAAAACAAAATTTTACAGGAGAGCCCGCCTCTGTAGCGTGATGGTTAGCGTGTCTACCTCACGTTCAAGAAGTCGCGAGTTCGAATCTCGCTTAGGGTAAGTTATCCAGGTAAGATTCTTTTTTTTTTTTTTCTTCTTTCTTCTTTTTTTTTCCGAGCTTTTCCCTTATCCTGAGAAGACGAATGTCGGGTAACTTAAAGCTCTATGGACCTCGGACTCATTTGAGCATCATTTCAGTCATTGGAGGACGTTAAAAAAAGTTACAGGAGAGGCCAAAAATGCATTGCAGCTGAAGTAAGGGAGGTGTTTCAAACTTAGAAGTTACAAAACTTACCTTTATTTAATCCAAATTGAGTAGTATAAGGAACAAAAAATTTTTGTTTCAAAATTCATGCTTGAAAATTGGATTTAACACGGATTTTTAACGTTACCAACCGATTTTAAATATAAAAGCAGTAATTTTAATTTGAAAAGCTTTACAGGATGATCATTATATAAACACACAAACTCTTCAATGGGACAAAATGAGATACATTCGTGTTGTTCTAATAACATGTCTATTAGATAAAAATCTGATCTGTTGTACTCACATGACTTTCTCTACTCTTGTACTAACCATTCTTACAAACTCTTATTCCTTATCTTCTTCGTGCTAGTTGAGATACATATTTATACAAATTATCTTATTGGTTATTTCCTTGTAGGTGTAAGGGGAATATTAGAATGCAGTAGGCTTTGAGCGATAGTCAAATCTTTTAAAGCTTTGAGATCCAGTTCTCTTTGCACGCTTCACATATAAAAATTGAACGATGTTCCATTGCACGAAAGTTCCAAGTTTTCCGAAACTGACACACAAAACAAGGAATATCTCCGAAATGGTTCACTCCACAAAAAAAAAAAAAAAAAAAAAAAAAAAAAAAAAATTGACACAAATTGTGTATTTTAGCAATATCTACATTCTTGTACATTAGGATTTTGTCTATCTCTTACGGTTTACGAGTTATTCAAAACTCATCCAGACTAAACAGGATTACATAGGCTATAGCCAGGAAATTCAAGATATACATTTCATTGTCATAAAAATATCTCAAACATATGGCATTTTAATCAAAATCGTTAGAGCCATTTTCAAGAAAATCAAAATTTTCCATGTAAAGGGTGGTTTAGGGTGGGGCTATTTTCTTCAAAATCTTCGTGTCGCATCCTTGAATGACATTAAACTTAAATACCAACTTTGGTTCTTAACCGACTTTTCGTTTTTGAGTTATGATGTCCACAGACTGACAGGCTGACAGACACACACGGACCTTTATCCAAAAATGCTTTTTTTTAATTCAGGGGACCTCAAAACATATTTCCGGTGAAATCTCGACATTGAATTTTTGCGTGGAATACAATACTTCCTCTACTTACTATACGTAGTAGAGAAAGTAAAAATGTGTGTATTTCTTGAACAAAAAGTCTGGTTATTTGCAATAACTATGAACAACGTATTTGCTTAGTGAATAAACAAAGAGCTAATATTTTAAAATATTTAGAAGAAACTAATAATAATTGCAATTAATCTAATACCTAGGAATATTGAACCTTTTCAACAGTCCTTACATTCTGCCCATACCAACCTCTTCAAATCACACAATTCTGCATTTTAATTTTCACAATTAAGTGGTTCTAATGCAGTTTATATGTTTGTAAAATAGCTCAACTTTTCCTCCTTAGTCCAATGATCACCGAACCATCATTTTCACTTTCTTTTTTAACTTTTGATAACCCACTGGTTACCTACATAGTACATGTACTGCTCTGACCCGGGTAATAACAGGAATTCTTAGCATTCTTTGTCTCTTTTAACTGAAAAACAAACTTTAGATACATTAAAGAATAGTTAACATTTCATCCAGTCATTTTAAACGATATTTCTCTCTCTCTTTCACGCACAACTATAATGACTTAATACACATTTTGCACAACTCAAGCATGAACACGTTTATTTGTTTCCGTTATCATAAAATATGTATGTTTGATAGGAGAAATTCCCGGCTAGCTAAGATGAGTTTGCGGCACGACTAATTTAAACCGCAATGAAATCTACCGTTCCTCTTTAATTATAGCTACATAATCAGAATTTTTAAAACTGATTGTATTGCATTTCTTTTTCGATTCCTACACCTTAACACGGCATTGGCAGCGTGAAAATTGTTTCCCGGCAGATGTACGTTCCAGGCGTGCACCCTAATAAATGTCTTCCTGTAGCATCGCTTTTGATGTCGTCTCCAATTTCTCCGTTGCTGATATTCTGTCGACGGCTGCTAGAGGCGAAATATGGGTTCCTTTTCTCCGGGTATGCGAGGGTGCGTGTGAGAAATGACAGCACCAGTTAATGGAGGCTGAACGAACTCCCTGAAGCAGGTGCTGACTATTTGAGGATTTAGAATTAAAGTGTTTCTGAATCTTAGTACGAGAAACGATGTATAGCTGTTAGATATGCTAACTTCTGACGTATCAATGTTTACGGTTAAAATATCAGTTGCAATGGTAAGCGTATGTTACCTGAGTCACTGAACTTACCCTTGCGTCATCCACGAATACCACATCCGAGTACCTGCGATCGAACCCGGGCCACCTAGGTGGTAGGCGAGTGCTCTAACCGCTCGGCCACGGCGCCGCCTTGTTAAAATATACAAGATGGTAATTATTAAAAAAGTGAGGCAATACCGTCCCTGTTTTGCCACGTAAGTGATTAATACTATTGGTGATTATAATTAGTTTTCCTTTCACACATGCAATGTGTAGGTCTGGGTTAGAAGATAAGATCAGACTGAAAAGTTCAATGCTATAGCCGGGATTTGAACCCTAGATCTTCGGCTTTCCGTGTCGTTGCTCTATCCTACTGAGCTACATTGGTAACGTGCCGGTACATTAAATTCTCCAACTGACTCTCAAATGTGGCGATTGTTTTCATTGCGTCTTAGCCTTTCTTGTTTAAAAATAATAACTGACAGCTAAAACTTGCACCGGCAACGACCTACAATGTAAAGATGTAGTAAGTGTATAGTTCCAACGACCTGTTGACAGAAACTTACGAAACAATTTTCTTGCAATCTGGAATGAATATACGTGTGTGATGAAAATAACCCCGCGAGACTGGCAGGACAGCGGCAAGTTCACCTGTAGCCAGGCAGCCCGGGCAGTCTGTAGGGTACCACCATGAGCCTAGCAAGTGCGTAGACCAAAAGCAAAATGCAATATCCCGCCTTTTGACGGCTCTAAGCTGGAACATTATGTCAAAGTTTTGGTTCTCCACTTTGTCCGTGGAATAGGATTCCTGAGTTAGTGTGCGAACTGTGGGCATTGTGCATATAATGTGCTCTCTTGGTAAAATCAGGAGCGTTTGCTTAATGTATGTTAGCCAATCCACACCGCGATATTAAGGGATGTTCACTGTATCTGTTCATAATCTGCGCAATGACGCACTCTCCAAATTATGGCCCTCTTTTACTGGAGTACTGAACGCGCATTTAGTAAAATGTAAGGGTATCACGATTATTTAACGACGCCTTCGTAGTTCGCTCTTCTTTCCCCCTCCTGACAGCAGTATTCATGCTACAGATTGGACTTAGTTATAAGCCCAATGACACGTCGGTGTGAAAGGGAAGTGTTGAGAGCTCACTAAATCGTTACTCAAACGTTGCTTGATTCACAGCATGACACGTGGCCAGAAGATTGGTCTGTGGCAGCGGTGTCAAGGACATAGCGAATAGACCTGTTACGTGCTTTTGTGAGCAGGAATGCTAAAGTGAACAGAGATGGTCAAACAGCAAGGGTGGACAAAATTGACGTTGCAGTCTATGCACAGAAGTGTTGAAACAATGCACCATACCACTTGGCTGTCTCTGTACTGGAGTATACTGATGTATCATGTAAGTGAATAAGAGCAGAATATGTTTAATAAATGAAAATAGACATTACCGAATTATGATCTAAAAGCTTGAAAGTTTGACTTAAAACTTAAAAAGAAAAAAGAACGAAAAAATCACTTTAGATAATTAAGATGCAATGCTCCATAAGCCTCTTAGCTTTCATTTTCAGCAGAGTTGCACTAGGCAATTGACAAGCAGTTTCAAATGGTCAAACTTGAAGGATCTTCGGTTGTCAGCAAGTGCATACTTGAAATTAGTTCTGGTTCATTTTCATTAAATTCTGATTCTGTGCCACATAGAATCTCAGCAATTTGCACAATGTTGTACTCGTAAATCTAGCACCTCTTTCAAGCACACGATGTAATTTATCCCTAACCTTTTCAGCTACTTTGTCCTGTGCGCTCAATAAACCACTTTGCTTCTTCACAATGTTTAATGGGCCACACAATTGCATACCCACAGTGTCAAGGCAAGTAATGGACTTTGGTATCACAGAGAAACTCGGTTTTATATAGGCTAAGTTTCTAGGTATGGTCGATGAAAACAATTCTTGTACATTTTTGATTGAAGATGAACACTTTTGTCAAGTTGTTGAAGGTCTGAATCTCACTGTAGTTCGTACAATAGTTATCTGCAACATCAAGCTAAGTCCCTAATTTGTCAGTCAGCTGAGGCACGATAGCAAATGTCTTGACTTTTTCAATGAATTTGTCCATCTAAGGTTAGTTTACTCTATCCTTTTCAGCTATTCTATGTAGGGCACGTTTCAGACAAGTTACATGCACCTTTTTGGGGTACAGAATCTGAAGACCTTTGAGGCTTTTACCGTATAAGAAGTAGCATTCGTCAATAAGACAAGCACATTCTCTTGTTCTACTTCACTAGCCAGAATAAATGTAATGCGGTGTTGAAAACAACAGCGGTGTAGGGATTGTTCACCCTACCCAACATCTGGCACATCAACTGATATGTTTCTCCAGACTGGTAATGTTTAAGAGCGCCAACAAGAACATTCAGCGCATATCTGCTATCTACGTCGATGGTTTCATCTATAGAGACCCAATTTTGTTGCTACCGACACTATTTCATATTTTCTTCATTGTACCATCGTAGTAAGAAGTCAGATAGTTCTTTCTGAGTGTGCAATCTGAGGGGAATGGGATAAGTCGTGTACTTCTCCATGAACTGTTTGAAAGAGGTGTCTCTACTTTATATTAAGGATGTTCGATGAAGCTATTTTTTCTAAGTCCTTAGAAAACTAAGGAGATGCATTGTACGATGAACTATTGTATGGTTTCTCAAACAACAATCGCTGACTGCTTTACTCGGCTAACACTTTGTTTACACAACTTCTGTGTTATGTGATTGAAATTCCTTTCTATCACTCCGCAGAACAAGGAAACTGAACATCGGCTAGCTAAAAGGGGCAAAAGAGAGAGGGGAAGAAAAGTAGTTATTTGTCAATTTTTCACGCATAATGAAGGGTGCCTCCGCTGTCTCAAATGGACTCATGCGCTACCTTTGACCCCCAGACTGTAACAGTATTTTCCTGCTAATTCCCGCTACCATCGAGTGAAGGTTGCTGAGTGAACTTCCTTGCGGTCAGCTCTACAAGCGTTATGAATGGATGTTTATAAAAAAGTGGGCAAAGCATAAAATACGACTGAAAGTATGCTCTTATTCGTATATTTTGGCCAAAATATGGTCAAATATGCATTTATGACCAATACAAACTGATTGATCGTGTTCACAAATGTCGGAAACATGCTTAAATCAATGTAGGCATGGAAACATAAGCCGGGATTAAAAGATGACATGTTATTAAACTCCCGGCGCCAACAGTTACCCAATACTATTATCACTGAAATGATACGTTGCCGAGAACAAGAACTTTTAATTACATTTTCACTTTTGTTAATTGAAATTTTCCTTTACAGTAAATGATTTCACCCCACAGACCCGTTACAATTACTCGTATTTTTGTTTCTCTTCACGTTTGTCCCAACATGATCCGGAATCAATTTTGGATTATCTGAGTATGCGCAGTAGCTCAGTGGCTTTCCAAGGTGACAGAATCAGTTCAGAGCTGATTCTGAATTCCAATTTGCTGTTCCAAAATATTTGGGAACTAGTTCGGAAACCGCGGTTCTTGATCAAGAGTAGGAATAGAAAACTCTGGACATGTGTAAATCGTACAATCTACAGCGTATGCTCAGATTATTCAGAATCAATTGGAACAGAGAGTAATTACGGGAAATGTGGTGTACTCTGTGTATTCAGCAGAAAAAACTCTAACTGGAGGAAAGAAGACGGCCATAATACACTTTGCGACTAAGTATACAGGACAAAATAATAAAACACATTGGTAATAACTCAACCACAAGATATCACCGTCAGCTCAATACTGCAATTTTAGAGCAGAGAAAAAGAAGTCAACCGCGTGACCTTGTGTGCAGCAGCTGCGTGTTTCCGTGTGCGAAGTGGAAAAACACCGCGCAGCGGTTCGGATGTCTTTGTGGCTCTCTGTACATAGATTTTAAAGTTCATTTCCAATATGCCTTTCGATGAATGTCATTAGGATTCAAACCAACTTCATTTAGTATATTTTTAGCTATTCTCTCATCCCACATGTAAATAGAGAATTTATCATCAAGGATATTCTGCATAAAATCAAACGTAATCGCCTCTGATACCTCTTTATCGTCCCCTTTTACAAGTTCCTCACATTTCTTCATGCTATCATAAAAAGATTGTGCTCTTAATTTATGAAGCTTTAGTTCAGTTTCAATTTTTATCTTTAATGTCAGGTTTGTTTCACCTGCTATTTTGCACTTCAATTTTTGACAAGAACCACATATATCAACTCGAGATTAACCAATGCCATAGTTGAAATGGTCTTTAAAGTGGTTATAAAAGTAGTTATATTTTACTTTTAGGTTAAACTTTTATTACAGTCATTTAAATTTAAATTTTAGTATATTAGAAAGATTTCAGACTCATGATTCTGAATGACGTACTGACAAATCAGAACACAAATCTCTCTCTCTCTCTCTCTCTCTCTCTCTCTCTCTCTCTCTCTCTCTCTCTCTCTCTTTTCCCCCTACATGATTTACCATAATGTGCAACTCTGTATGAAAATGATCCTCTGGTATCTTGTGATGCTGATTTTCTTCCCTCAATCATCAGCTGGCGAACACATACCCTTTAGGATCAGATCACACAGTATTTCTACCTCCGTTTTCGGGGCGGCTCCGTGGCCGAGCGGCTAGCGCACTCGCCTACCACCTAGGCGGTCCCGGGTTCGATCCCAGGGACCCGTGGTGGACAAAGCGGCGTCAGGGCGGGTTTTCTCCGGGTACTCCGGTTTCCCCCGACATCTCATTCCACCGGTGCTCCATCTTCATTCCATGTATCATCAGTGTCACCGCCTGCGGTGCCGTAGAAGTAAAAGCGGGCGTTAAACACTACAAAAACAAAAAATACCTCCGTTTAGCAATATGTTTAGAAGTTACTATATATTCTTCACTTTTCAATCTCCTATTCTTGAAATTTTTTCCAAGTATCGGATTCCGTCGTGTTTTCAAAAATAGAGCTTTGGGATTCATTCTCACTGATACTCTCTCCGTTATGATGCACTACTGACGATAATGGCGCGTCAGAAATTGCCTTACCAGAGCAATAATACTTCTGTGCATATCGAGAACTTCCCTAAAGATAGGTCCCCCTTTTTTGCTAAACATCTGAATTTGGGGATGTTCTATACAACTGACAAGTCTCATTTCAACGTTAAAAGATGTATAATGATGTTGTATACGACATAACTATACCATCATGGACAACTTCCCCTTTTGCACTAAGCGCTTCAATTTTATTTTCGAATTTCTTATTGTAGTGCGCCGGGCGCGGCGCACTACAAAGGACGGTCGGGGATAAGCTACTTCACACCACACAACAGGCCGGCGAGCAAGGTCAGGCAGCCTCGCGCGACTATTTGTGTATACGTGACTAACAATCAAGGGGCAACACAATGGATTGCTAGAACATTCGAGAGGCATCCGGCGGCGGGCGTGTTTGTAGAAGCTCTCGAAAAAACCAAGTGACGTATTCACCGTTATATAAGGAGGCGAGGAAAGAGCAGAGAGTTGCCGTTACAGGCAGTGTTTGAGTCAGTCAGTGCGTCAGAGAGTGTGAGACAGCAATTAAAGATACGTCACGTCGAAGTGAATAAGTTTTAACGAGTGTTGAGTAATTGTATCGTCGCAGTTAGTGTTTGAGAGACAGTGAAAACGAAGACAGTGAAAGAAGTGAGTCAAGGCAACTAGAAGAAAACAGTCGTGAGTTGTAATATCACGAAAGACTGTAAACTGTGTTAGCGTCAGTAGAAGGGAACGGTGTTTTTGTGCAGAAGTTTAGAAGAAAACTAAGCGATAGAAAAGTAACTGGTTTTGTCGTCACAGCGGTGTCACAAGTGGCATTTGTAAAACTGTCGCTTTTGTTACAATATTTTTGCTGATATTGATTTTGTTAGCCGCGAACTTTGTATTATTCAATTTATTTTTTTTCTCAATTATTTCAATTTGGTACTTGTGGGGAGCTAAATTAAATACACATCATGGATGAATATTAGCACAGGTGCTTCTCAGCGTGAGGGTTCAAAATATCTCTGCGTCCCTCACGGAGCTTACAAATTTTCCTCTACTCGGAGCTTCTCCACTTTTACTAATAATTCCACGGAATTAATGCTCTACTGTCTTCAAAATACCTCTAACGATTTCTTCTCTCTTTGTCTTCCTTTTAAGTCTTCTCTTCTGTGAAGATGTAGCGCAAGCCACATTTAATTTCACAATGGCGTCTGTTTTTCTCCTCTAATAACCAAGATGACTTGTTGATTTCTTCTTCTATGAGAACGGATCACTTTTCTTTGCTACGTTCATCATTTTTACTTTCTCTACTGGTAAGTAGAAGTATTGTATTCCACCCAAAATTCGATGTCGAATTTTTACAGAAAAGTCCGCGCGCGCGCGCGCGCGCGTGTGTGTCAGTCTGTTAGTCTGTGTGTCTGTGGACAGTATAACTAAAAAATGAAAAGTAGGTTAAAAACCAAAATTGGTATTTAAGTTTAATATCATTCAAGGATGCGACACGAAGATTTTTAAGAAAATATCCTCACCCTAAACTACCCTTTACATGGAACATTTTTCGAAAATGTTTATTTTCTTGAAAATAGCTCCAACGATTTTGATTAAAATGTCATATGCTTGAGATATGTTTACGACAAATGAAATGTATATTTTGAATTTTCTGCTATAGCCCCCGTAGTCCTATTTACCCTGGACGACTTTTATATAACTGGTAAACTGTAAGAGATAGACCAAATCTTACTACACAAAAAAATGTAGATCTTGCTAAAACACAAATTATGTCTGAATACATTTTTTGTAGAATGAACCATTTCGGAGATATTCCTTTATATATGTGTAAGTTTTGGAGAACTTATACTTCTGTCACATGGAACATCGTTATTCATTTTTTTATTTGTGTCAACTAAGATGAAGCAGATGCAGGAGTAAGAGTTTGTAAGAAAGATTAGTACAAGAATAGTCATATGAGTACAATACATCGGATTTTTTTTTTACATTTGTTTTTACGTTTTCTCTTCTTTTTCTCAGGGTGACTTTTTATAGCTATTTAATAGTTTCTTTTGACAATATTATGGCTTTGCCTTTATTTGTGAGTCAATTCAATTCTGATATAGTTAATGTATCTTTCAAATGAATGCATTAGCCTTAGTTCGTGCTTCAGTTTCTCCTCTTTATTGATTATGTAAAAAATAATGTAAAGGATGTCTGTTTATCTGACGGGATAAATAGGCGTTTTACCCGGAAAGCAATGTCTAGATGCCTCATGAATACAAATATACACGGTGTTCCTGAATCCCTGTCCGCTTCTTGAAGTTCTTTATAGCTGCAGTTGTGTACGAGTAATGTTGGATGTAGATATATTGCAGGGGTTTCCGAGGTAGTAAAAATCAGTTACAAGTTGTGGCTCTGTACATTCCTACACTACAGATATAAAACTCTACAGACGAGAGCAAAACTCGAGCTAGGGATCTCTTCATTGGAAATCCGCAACTGAAGTAGGTACTTGAAAATTCAAACCAATAATAAGGAATAGGTATCTCCACAAAAAATATTTAGCATAAATTGGGTGTTTTAATGAGATCTGCATTGTTTGGTAATAGTAAGATTTTCTCTATCTCTTACAGTTTACCAGTTACGCAAAAGTAATCCAGAATGACGAGTACTTTCAAGTTTTTCTCATATTTATTGGCTTAACAAATGACAAGGTGGAATTTTTATTGACGTGTAATATCATCATCTGTGAATGATGTAATGGATCAGGCATGAGGAAGAGGGGTGACAGGAATGCAATAGAGTATTTATCCTCTCCTCTTACACCATAAACAAATTCAGGCCACCTCCCCCCCCCCCCCCTCCCCAGTTCTGTTTGTTTAAGGATACACACCTGTTTACAAACAAGTTTCAAGACGTGCAGTGGTGGAACCGAATAGAAACATGATAGTTTTGTGATTACTTGATTGTGATTACGTTTTGTACATTTTCTTTTGGCATAGCAAACACAAAGCTGTATTTTTACTAGGAACTCAAGAGCACTTATGTTCCCATTATGCTTTGAAGTGTCTTTTTACCTTGTCATACGACCTTGAGGGAGTGACCGGTTCTCTGACAGACACCAGCGGGGGCGTGGCTTGATAGCTAACTGGTGTGTAGCAGAGTGGACGGGGTTAAAACCACGATGTAGGGTAGATGACACATAGTGTCAGTTTTCCCCATCTATGTAAGATATTTATACAAATAAATATTTATTATTATTATTATTATTATTATTATTATTATTATTATTATTATTATTATTATTATTATTATTATTATTATTATTATTAAAGGGTAGTTTTATTTGCGGGGATTTTCTCGAAAATTTTCGTGCAGCATCCTTGTAAGATGAACTTAAATACCAAGGTTGGTATTTAAGTGATTATTCGTTTTTGAGTTATTCTGTTCACAGATACACACAAAGCTTTCACAAAAAAAAGGGGGCCTTTTTTTCACTCAGGGGACCTCAAAACATGTATTCCGAGCGAAATATCGTATCGAATATTTGGGTAAAATACGATGTTTTCACTATCTACGTGCTAGAGAAAGTACACAGAGGCGTAGCTATAAATTTTCTTCCCTTTGTGGTTTGCTTATATGGGAAAAAGTGGCTGTGTCTTTGGACATAATGTTTTAGTAATATGTTTACGTATGAGAAATGCTGCTGAAAGTGGTATGTATATATCAACAGGTAGTCGATTGTTAGGTGAACTGTCAAAGATCGCTAGAATTTTAATGGAGAGTCAGGGCACGGAACGGAGACGAGGGAGCGTCCGGCGCCATTAAATGTCAACATCGATCGATACATCGGTTGCTAAGTGGCGCAGCCGAATGCTCGATATTTACGTGCTCTTCGTCTTCCACGGAGCGCTCAACTTAATTAATGGAACTGACCATTCCCTTTCCTTCAGGGCATCCCGCTAATGTCTCGTTACGATGTAAGAGCCGTTTTTGCCCCTATTATTTATTTCCACGGAAATATCGGACATACTTTACCTTAAAGTCGCCAAATCTGAAAATCATGTCATCAGAATTGTTACTAGTTATATATTGTTACTCTCCACTGCTTTGAAAAACAAAGTACTGCATTCCAGCAAAAAACTCGATACCGGAAATTTACCAGAAATACATGTTTTGAGACTCCCCGATTAAACAAAATGTATTTTTACTTTCTCTACTACACATAGTAAGTAGGGAAGTTATTGTATTCGACCAGAAAATTCGATGTCGAGTCTTCTACGAAAATTTGATGTCGAATTTTTACCGAAAATATATGTTCTGAGGCCACCTGAATAAAAGAGCCGTTTTAGAAAAAGGTCCGCGCGCGCGCGTGTGTTTCTGTGGACAGCATAACTCAAAAACGAAAAGTCGGTTAAAAACCAAAGTTGGTATTTAAGTTTACTATCTTTTAAGGATACGACACAAAGATTTTGAATACAATTCCCCCATTTTCTCAAAACTGCCTCTATTTTGATTAAATCGCCATATGTTTAAGATTTTTTATGACAAATTCAATTCAATGTATTCATCCTTAGATCAAATGATATTGAATATATCGGGTTTCTAAAACAAAATATTAACATTTATTGCGTCCTTTGATTATGAATATGGAATTGTCAAAATATGCATATACATAAGTATTACATAGTAAAAGCAGTATCAATCATATAATAAAAAAAAACTATTTTTATAAATAATGTATTTATATTAAACAAGAACATAAAATATACAATTCATTCTTTCAAATGCAAAATGTATATTTTTAATCTTCTGCCTATAGCCCATGGAGTCCTATTTACTTTTTTACTTTTGCATAACTGGTAAACCGTAAGAGATAGACAAAATCTTAATATATATATATATATATATATATATATATATATATATATATATATATATATATATATAGATTTCGTTAAAATACACAAATTATATCCAAATGCATTTTTTTGTGGAGTGAACCATTTCGCAGATATTCCCTGCGAGTTTTACAATACTTAAACTTTTCTCAAATGGAAGGTCGTTATTCACTTTATCTCTTGATCGTGCAAAGAGAACGGAATTTCAAGGCCTTAACACAGCGACCAGGTCCAAAGCCTGTATTCCCATATGCCCCTTGCACCTACAAGAAAATTAGCAATAATTTCTGCAAATGTTTATCTCGATTAACACGAAAAAGATAGAAGAATAAGAGTTGGTAAGAACAGCTAATACAGAGTAGAGAAAGTCATGTGAGTGCGACACATCCGATGTTTAGAAAACGGTTTGTGTGTGTAAGTGCATGAGTGTGTACAGCATAACTCAAAAACCAAAATTCAATGAATAGCAAACTTGGTATTGAGGATTCACAGATATTTTTAGAGAAAATCTCCCAGCAATTATTAAAAATACGTTTATGGCAGATATAAAATTTAATGGCGGCTCCTCGCTTACGATTACTATTCTCTTTCCTGCTGTGCAAATAAATGTTGTGGTCGCAAATACATTTATATCACCGGCGTTACAGCGTAGTTCCACTGTGTGTTTAATTATACAACACCGTAAGGTGTGCCAAACCTCTGATTGGATGTTGTGTTGAGATACCCACCACTAAATTTTGTGTCAGCCACAATTTTAGTGCAGAGGAACAACTCTTACAAGCTAATTTGTTTACTATCATGCATAGAACTTAGAATCAACTATTATTTTTTGACAGTTATTGGTTCATATTCTTATCAGACGATTTTAAGCAGCAAGGCGTAAATTAAGAACGCCAGGAGTAAACATTAATCCATAGCGGTCATTAAAAGAAATCCTTATATCAGCGCTGGGCGACTCGCGCGTTACCATGAGCGACCTTCATAGATTTTACCTGCTAAATCAGGCCTGTCAAACATCACTCCGAGGGTGTGAAGAGAGGAGTTCACCCCTCCTTAACTGCAGTAGCACGCGCTAGTAGAACCGGTTTTCGCTTTGTTTTTCTCGTTTTCCGATTTGAAGGGAGGGGAAATAGGGGAATATTTTCACACTTAGCGAGTGCTGTTTGACACGCCTGTGCTAAATGTACAGCTAACAGTCACGGTCGTGAGCAACCTGCGCTCTACGAGCACCAGCTGCCCAACCTTGCTTTATACAATTGGGGCATATCTTTTCAATAAATTACGAACCGTTACAAAAAGCATTTAAGAAGCAATTAAAAGAATACGTACTCTACAAATTTGGTGCACTTCGAGGATGAATTTACATGGTCAAGAAGGGCTCCAAAATTGCTCAAAGAGCAAAACAAAATAACCCTATGAAACAGTTAAAAGGTTAATCAAAAACATCTTCACAAAAGAATATGATGAATATCTTGCTTCTTCTGAAAAACTTAATTGGAAGGATCTCCAAAATAAACTTAAAACAATTCCAGATCTACCAAGAAAATCATCAGTTGCAATGTTCAGATTAATCTCGAGCCATGATTGAGTGGACATTTGTTCAAGATTAGATTAATGACTTCCCCACAGTGCTGTTTAGGTGGAAAAATGACTTAATGATCGTTGATCACTTAATTGATGTGAAATTCTCCAAAATCAAGAAGATCTGCTCTCTAAATATTGGGAGGCAAGAAGAATGATTTATTATAAAATTCTGAGCATTAGACACACACACACATTTTATATAATTAGGTAATCTAAGTGACTTAAATGTACTGAGACATTTAGGGAAACACATCGAAGTTTCTTTTAGCAGTATTTAACGCCCGTTGTTATTGCACATGGCACCACAGGCGATCGATACTGATGATACATGAAATGAACTAATTGAAAAAGAAACTTGGGAAGAAAGCATTCAAGACTAAGTTTAGGGTACCTCCAAGATGTGTTACAATAATAGGACTGAGGAGAAACTTCAAAATGTCTCAGTCAGAGAGAATGGACTAGGGGCGGTTAAACGCAGACACCCCGGTCCGTGCCCCTTAAGTGTCAGTCAGTATAATGATATCCCGGTTAATGATCATTTCTTATTTGTTAGACACTGTGTTTCCTATATTCTCTGTAGTAATACCAAGGGAGGGTATCATTTGAAAACCTTTAGTGCTATTCCGCGAAATAATTAATAATTCACTTATTTAGTACTATTTAATATTAATAGTGATTTAAAAGTAAACAACTTACAATAACATTCATACATTTTAATTGAAATTTATTTCACAGTTGACAACTAATCTAGTAGGCTGTGAGAATAGTAGCAACAATAATTTTAGCGTTTAATCCAGGGAGATGATAGACACATGCCGAATATAAATGAACTAATTTGCGTTAGTCGACTATTCATTAAAGGCTGGTCTGCTATATTTAAAATTACAGTTGTTTGACTTCGCCTCCAATTAAAATATTAATATCCTCACTAGAATATTCGTCTGCCATTTTGCCTGTAATTTTTGAATGGTCCGCTAATTACTGCATACGGATACTTCAGACGTTCAGAAACGTAAGAAAAGTAGGCGATAAAACCAAAGCGATAATATCACGGCCAAGAGGTGATAATCCAGCATGAGTAGAATAGTCGCAATGAAATTTGTAAATCTCTCACGCTCCCCAATTTAAAAGCTATTGATATAAGGGAAATATTATCGGTTATCTCGTTTCATTTCATTATTTTCTCAAAATGCTACAATATTAAAATAATTGAAAAAAAAGTCATGTGTTGTACTCACATGACATTCTCTACTCTTGTACTAATCATTCTTACAAATTCTTATTCCCATATCTTCTTCGTGCTAGATAAACATTTGTAGAAATTATCTTATTGCTTATTTCCTTGTAGGTATAAGGGGAATATTAGAATACACTAGGCTTTGAGCGATAGTCAAATCTTTTAAACCTTTGAGATCCCGTTCTCTTTACACGCTTAACATACAAAAAAATGAACAACGATGTTCCATTTCACCAAAGTTTTAAGTTTCCCGAAACTGAAACAAATAACAAGGAATATCTCCGAAATGGTTCACTCTACAAAACAAAATATTTGAACATAAATTGTGTTTTGTCAAGATCTACATTTTTTGTACAGAAAGATTTGGTCTATCTCTTACGGTTTTTATACAAAAGTCATCCAGAGTAAACAGGATTACATGGGCTATAGCCAGAAAATTCAAAATATACATTTAATTTGTGATAAAAATATCTTACACATATGGCATTTTAATCAAATTCGTTGGAGCCATTTTCGAGAAAATGAAAATTTTCGAAAAATTTTCCAGTAAAGGGGAGTTTAGGGTGGAACAATTTTCTTCCAAATCTTCGTGTCGCATCCTTAAAAGAGGTTAAACTTATACCATCTGTGATTTTAACCGATTTTTCGTTTGAGTTATGCTGTCCACAGACTGAAATACATAAGCGCGCGGACCTTTACTAAAAATGATTTTTCGTTTTTTGGATTCAGGGGGCCTCAAAACATGTATTTCCAGTGAATTCTCGATATCGAATTTTTGGCTTAATGCAAATGCTTCCTCTACTTAATATACATAGTTGAGAAAGTAATAGGCTAAAGCGTTTTAAAATAACTGTGCTACATAGTATCAGAATATTTCACGAGGATCCATATCCCCGCCCCCCTCCCTACTTTCTCTCTGACTAGAAGCACATGGACAATGCAGCATTTGCAAGAGGTTACCAGTACGAAGGACAAAAGACGACGACCATCGATTCCAGCAGCCACTGGTAAAAACCAGCGTAGCATGAGTGACGCGTTATTTAGCAGTTATGCAGAAACACAACAAATTAATAAACTTGACTAACTAGGTACCGAAAACAGCCTCTCCTCGTTAGGGCACTTACATTTCCAAACAAGTATAAACCTTTCCGCTACCAGCAGTGTCTGCTATTTGGAGGTTTCGGAAACCATCCACTATTATTAAAGTTTACTCATTAAGATCTTTTTCTGTCATTTTTGCTTCCACTGAAATACAAATCCTAGTGAAGGGCTCCTAATCCATTTGGGTGTTCATTTTATTGATTCCATTCTGCATCATAAAGTACGCTAGCACTATAAAAAAGAACTTTTGTTGCATACACATTAATTTCTCTGGCCGCTATCGCTTATTTTTATATAGAGTGAACAAAAAGTATGGAATATTGACCATCTTTTAAATGCATCAATAAAATTAAGTGCTCACTTTTGAATCTCATGGGAAGTAATGACCAGAGACGGGTTAATGGGGAGCCCAGTGGGGTGTGGGGGATAAACTTCAGAATTTCAAATGGAATCATGGTATAAACGTTAGATATCTGACAGCCCTTAACTTTTGTTCAAAATATTTTTTTCTAAAATGAAAGCTTAACAATTTATAGCTTTTGAGATGTTATTCAACATACAAGTGAACCAGAGAAACAGTAGAATAAAACATAAGAATAACATTACGCTGACTCAGTAGCTCAGTTGGTAGAGCACCTACCTGTTGTGCAAGGAGTCACGGGATCGATTCCCAGCTGGAGGGTGGGAATGTTTCTTTAATTAGGGTTATTCCCCGTCCTCCATAGAGTCTGAAAGTACGAATGTGTGTGAATGTAATGTTATAAATTAATCCAAAGTGTTGTTTCCTTAGCACGGTGGTAGGTTGTTGCTTCCCAAGCGGGAGATCTGGGTGCGATTCCCGGTACCGGTGTGAGGATTTTCTCTCACTGGGAGACCTAGTCTAGGGTGCACTCAGCCTCGTTCAGTTCCTGAGGCGCCAAATGATTACCTATTCGACTGAGATATAGCGACCCTTAGTTGCGAAGACCGGATAAGGATCGGGGTGTTGACCACGTCCCACCATCCAATACTGCATCCCACTCATGACGCCTATACTGGACAGAGATGGGGAACGCAGCGGCCGGGTGGTAAGCCTTGGCCCACAAAGGGCTATTGCGCCTCGGGTTACTTAATCTAAAGTAATAGAAACCCAAAAGTTCAAAACCACCGTTAAACAAATGAACATAATTGCAGTAAAGCAAATGTTCCAAAAGGTTAAAAGCTGCAATGGGACCTTCACTGTTACAGGCGATATACAAACAGAACATATGTGTTGCACTCACATGACTTTCTCTACTCTTGTACTAACCATTCTTACAAACACTTATTCCTGTTAGTTGAGAAAAACATTAATAAAAATTATCTTATTGTTTATTTCCTTGTAGGTGCAAGGGGAATATTAGAATACAGTAGGCTTTGAGCGGTAGTCAAATCTTTTAAAGCTTTCAAATTTCGTTCTCTTTGCACGCTTAACATATAAAAAAATGAACAACGATGTTCCATTTCACGAAAGCTTTAAGTTTTCCGAAACTGACACAAATAACAAGGAATATCTCCGAAATGGTTCACTCTACAAACAATTTTATTCAGACATAAATTGTGTGTTTTACCGAGATCTAAATTTTTTGTACAGTAAGATTTTGTCTATCTCTCACGGTTTTCGAGATATTCAAAAGTCATCCAGAGTATATGCTATAGCCAGAAAATTCAAAACACACATTTCATTTGTCATCCAAATACCTTAAACATATGGCATTTTAATCAAAATCGTTGTCATTTTCCAGAAAATCATAATTTTCGAAAAATTTTCCATGTAAAGGATAGTTTAAGGTGAGGCTATTTTCTTCAAAATCTTGTGTCGCATCCTTGAAAGACATTAAACTTTAATATCAACTTTGGTTTTTAACTAACTTTTCGTTCTTTAGTTATGCTGTCCACAGACTGACAGAGGCGGACACACACGAACCTTTTTCTAACAATGCTCTTTTTTATACAGGGGGCCTCAAAACATATATTGCATCCAATACATTTAAAAAGTTGGATACAACTTCAAACTAGTCAGCAATTGAAAAACTTGCAATATTACTAATATAAGTGAAGCGTTTAGTTGCTAACATGTTCTTATTTTAAAATATGAGTAGTTTGAGAGGTAGAACTGGAACTTAAAAATTCAATGCCACAACTGGGATTTGAACCACAGACCTTCCGCTTACCAGGCGGCTGCTCTAACCATTGAGCTATTGTGACAAACTGCCAGTAAGTTTATTGGCATAAATAAATAATAATTACCATATGAGTAGTTTGTTTAAGTGGGTGACTCCAGACAGAAACAACAGTTCACAGCGTTAAGAATTGTAAAAAAGTTCAATGAATCGAATCTAAGGAACAAGAGAAATTAATGTCTGCTCCGAATGACGAAAATGCTCTTAATCCGTTAGTGTCTTTCCAAGAAAACTCGCACATGTGCACGAGACATAAAACGTTTTGTGACAGGCTGGAACACAGTTTGGCAGTAAATGCTGCTCATTTTGAACCCTTCTGATTGTGAGAATTGATGCAGCATTAAATTAAAAGCAAGATGCTCTGAAACCAACAGTTGTCAGAAAGACATTTTTGTGCACTATTCCATTTATCTTTTTGTTGTTCAATGAAGTGTGTTAAATAACATTTCTATACCTTATAAACTCAAGTTTCTACAGCATTTCACTCCAAATTTCATTTTAACTCAAGTTATAATAGGGCATGGACAATTTCGAAATTATTTCATGAGATTTAATGTTAATTCAGACAGTGCTTATTATTGTGTTAAGAATATATACAAACATGTTTTATTGGATCGTTCCATAAAGGACTGCACCAAAGATTGCTTTTTGAAGAATGTGAAAACAATATGTAAGAACCAATGCTATTATAAATACTTTACACACTGTATAACATACATTCATAAGCATATGTGATACTTCAGTTTTGCAAATTCCCTATAGTTATTGTGTGTAAGTTATAACGCCCACATGCCCTTCCGGCGATATATTATGAGACTTAATAAATAAACAAACATTACGAAAGTCATAGGAGTTTACGAAATTACCTCGAATGAAAGCTTAAAACCGTTTTCTAAATCACTGCACAATGATTTCAAAGAGCCAGAGAGAAATTAAATTTCTAAGCTATAAAGCCACCCATGAAACGCCGGGTGAGCCAGCTAGTGTGCTATAACATAATCTAATAATAAGGTAGTTATGTAATTGTACTACTCAATTGTGCGAGTAAAGGCTCAAAAAATAAGCACAGGCCGGATAGTAATGCCTATTAGTGCAATTTGGATAATGTTATAAACGAGCTTCATACGAAATATTAATATCAATGCCAATACACAAATTCAGTCGCGCTCTCACACTCTCTCTCTCTCTCTCTCTCTCACACACACACACACACAAACACACACACACACACACACACACACACACACACACACACACACACACACACACACACACACACACACACACACAGGATGCCGGTGAGCTTTTTCTGTGCTGCTTTTTTTTTTATCTCCATTCATGATATGAAATAATCATATCAGATGATAAATTAATCGACCATCCAATGCAAAGTGTTGCCATTTGGCAACAACGATGTTTGGACAAAGTTTTAGAATATTGGAACAGTGTTTTTGTTATTTTCATTTTATATTGGCATTTAACCATAAAATAAAGGTATTGTTAGCCATTTATATAATAAATGTATATATTTATTTCAGCATTATTGCAATTTCTTTTTCTTTTTAAAAAATCAAGATCCATGCAGTTTTAGACTAATGTATCTGCGTACCATATCACTGATTAATTACGTGGACCCTCCCCATTCTTGACTACAGTCACATTTGATTGCAGTCGATTGGATTAAACTCAAGACGTTCTGCTTTGAATGTATGGCCAGTACATTTTCTCTGTCCTTTAACAGTCCTGCTTATTCGAATTGCTTCTTTTAAGGTGTGTATGACAGGGATGCATAAACCGGTTCAGGAATGAGAAGAAGAGTGGCATATGTAGCAAAGTAATGCATGCAATAGAGGGTTAAACCATTCTCCATCGCTACATAAGCTGCCCTTCCTCCAATTCCTAAAATCGATTTTATCTCCCTTTTACAGCACTTACGTGTAAGCGATTCGAACAGCCCTGATGTTAAGGGAAGACACCAGCGACTGCAGTCAAATCTGCCTGTGGTAAAGGATAGGCAGTAAAATAACCGGTGTGATAGCAAGCGTAAGTTTGGTTACGATGCATAGATTTTACTTTTCGTCAAAATACCGTACCAAAAGTCAAGACCAGTTATATTTCTATCACTTTATGTTCTTCTAAAACTTTTACACAAAAACACAGTTCTCTTCTACTGGCGTTAACAGAGCCTACAGTTTTTTCGTGATATTACAATTCTCAACTGTTTATTTCTCATAACGCTGACTCAGTCCTTTCACTCTTGGCGATACAATCACTTGACGCTCGTCAAATGTTCACGTCGACGCGGCATATCTTTCACAATGACCGTACCACACACACAGTTGTCTCGCACTCACTGACACACTGACTCATGTCTGTAACTCTCTGCTCTGCTGCTTCCTCGCCTCCTTATATAGCGAGGATGACGCAACACAGACCTTTCGCGAACTTCAAATAAGCCACCCGCCAAATACTTCTCGAATCATTTGGAGAAAACCCCTTTGGTTCTGTCGCCCTGATTGTTGTCACGTGTTTGCTCGAGTGAGTGGTGTAGAGAACCTTGATCGTGAGCCTTATTTACCCGCCGGCCTGGTATGTGGTGAGAAGCAGCTTGGCCCCGACCATCCTTTGTTGTGCGCCGTTCCCGGCGTCACAATATTGAAATAAATTAACATACTTATGAAATAAAATAGCTATCTACAAATACTGTATTTTATTGCTAAAGCCAACATCTACACATGGAACATGAGCATAACAAAGATCGCCTAGAAGCTTCTAGATATTTTTTAAAAATAGTCGCTTTAAATTGGACGTCTGTAGACGTCTATTAATCTATGCAATGAGAACCTTGACCCACATGAGATTCAATATTGGGCCTTCCACCAATTCAGGGTGGCCCTCAATTTATTGAGGCCCTCAATAAAAAAAATTTTTAAATAAATCTGAGTGTGTTACACCTTAACTGAAAAACGAAAAGTCAGATACATGCCAGTACTAGCATCTTCTAGGATACAATAATAAGATTTTCAAGAAATTCCTCCACTCCAAACTACCCTTTATGAGTAAATGCTCATATTTTTTATTTATTAAAAAATGGCTATAACGGTTTTGATTAAAATTCCACGTGTTTAAGCATAATAAATTGTTACGCTGAATTTTCTTCGAAGTCCAATTTTTATCACCAGTAAATCGTAAGCGATAAACAAGCTAGTACTACACAAAATATGTAATTTCTTTAAAACACAGAATTAATTTTAAATAATTTAATGCTATAGGCAATATTTGTTGTTAAATTTTGCTTTAAGTTTTCATACTTCGTGATATTTTAAGTGTTTTTATCATTCATTTGCTTTGCAATGTCATAGAAAGGTAATAAAATTCAAATTTAGTATGCAATTATCCAGCTATTAAAGATTTGATTATTACCTTAACCTTCAGTATCCCATTTACACCTACAAAGAAATGTGCAATAGAACAGTTTCTACAAACGAACATCTCGATTAATATACAGTAGATAGAAAAAGGAACTTTTACAAGAATAGTCTGTAGAAGATACATAGATTTAAACAATGACTGAAGTATGAGGTAAGAGTTCACCACAACGAGAACTTTTAATTAGACATTTGCATGCTTGTACAGTTGCAACAAATGAAACACAAGCCGCCTTCAAGATATTGCCATATGTTTCAATAGAACACCGTCACCGAATGGTATTTAGAATTCCGATTTGAAATATCAGAGCAGAATATTGCGTTTTTAATACTGTGACGCCGGCCGCTCGTCAAAGTGACGCTTAAGGTCAAGCGACCTCACACCACTGGGCCGACGACATGGAGTGGTCAGAATAAAGACGACTATAAGCGCAGCAGAACAAAACAGACCGTTGGAGAAACTTTCAACTTCCGGCTTATTCACGAGAAGTTCGAGAAACGGTGCATTTTCCATAAGTTTCGCCACTAATTCTCCTGGCCTATATAAGCGAGTTGGGACGGCGAGAGAAGCCAGTTTTTGCAGTTCGTTTTTTCAGAGTTGAGTATTGTATTGAGTTTTTTAAGTGTTGGGCCTGTGAGTGTATCGTCGGAGCCAGCTGTTTGTGGTACAGAGAGATGGAGAGAGTAGAAAGACAATGAAGTATGTGCCAAGCTTAAGAAAAAACAGAGCAGCTGTGAGTTGCAAGGTCACGACGAATTATAGATTGTGTTAAAGATGAAACAGAGAACTGTTTTGTGATTTAGTTTTAGAAGAGAAATAAAGTGACAGAAAAAGTAACTGGAATTTGTATATTGTCACAATATCTTAACAACTGTTTACTAACAATTTTTATAAAAACTTTCTCGTGAAAAAAAAACAAGGAAAATGAACAGTTACTATCATTATCGCAATAATAACATAATAAGTATTTATTGAATATCCAGAGGGCGACATTAAATTGCTGGAAAATACTACGTTTAATAATACAGAAATTAAATATGACTAAGCTTATTTCATATAAAACAAACGGAAAAACTCATATAAATTCATCATTTACATACCTGGGATGTAAGACTAGATCAGAACAGATGAGTAACTAACCTGAAAGCAAGAAATCAAACAATTACACATTATGTTGAGAGTACAAGAACAAAAAGAAACCAATTGTGCAAATGGGCGTAAAAAATATTTTGGATCAGAGGATGTTTGTATCAAACACTAATTATGATATTCTTAATTTAATTCTAATTATTCTTAATCTGGAGGTCCTTGAAGCGAACAGTGTACAATTTGGACATGAATGCGATACGTGTTGTTATAGATCAAAGATGAAGAGAACTGACACATTGTGTCATTTCCCCTACATCGTACCCCGTCCATTCTGCTACTCACGGTTACTTACCAGGCCGCCTCCCCCGCCCCCGCCGATGCTTTCTACTCGGTTCCGCCACTGCACGCCTTGAAACCTACCTTTGATTGTAAAGACGTGTGTATACATAAACAAACTGAAGGGGAAAAGAGAAGTGGCCTGCTTTTGGTGATGGGGTAAAGGTCGAGAGGGTAAATACTCGATTGCATTCCTGTCACCCCTCTTCTCCATTCCCGCTACAGATGATGGACCGCGCCGTTTGAAAGTCTGTGTGGCCTCCAAAGGACATTTTGAGTAGCTTACTGTTCTTTGTATTCACTTTATTATACTTAATAAATAGTATGAAAATATTTTGGATAGTACCATTCTTTGTTGTGCAACACATTTATAGTTGTGGCAGAACTTACAATACTTCCAGTAACTTACTCGGTACGTCGTACAAAAATCTAGGGGCGATTCGTTGCAATGCGGCTTTATTTTTACGAAACCCCTATGGAGTTTAGTGTGTATTCACAGAAAGTATATGAGTAGGAGCGTAGAGAAAGTGCTTGCAATGCTTTTGTTCATTTTTAGGAGTCATAACATGGCGTTGTGAGGCCACTGCCATATTATAGATTGCAGGAAGGTAATGTGGGACGCGTAGAGGTGAGATAAAAGCTGCTTCGAGTTACTGCTGCGAGTTGAAGTAGGCAAATTTAACTCGTTGTTCTAATACGTGACTCCTAACATTAATTGGCTTATGAGAGCTTTAATCACTTCAAGAACAAAATTTCCAAGCCCGCTTAACGCACAGCAATATAAACCACTTCTGTTTAGAGTGTAGACGGCTAGCTGGCGCTGTTGCCGACTCGATAGGAATCCTCACGCAGTGTTGCCAAGTGCGCACCATCCATCGCTATCTTGACGCTAGAACATTTTCAGAATGTCGCTAAAGAAATTTCAAACCAAAGGTTTTGGGTTGAGAATTTTCTTCCATAGAGAATGAAACTATGAATGAGAGTGTAAATGTGTGTGTGTGTGTGTGTGTGTGTGTGTGTGTGTGTGTGTGTGTGTGTGTGTGTGTGTGTGTGTGTGTGTGTGTGTGTGTGTGAGAGAGAGAGAGAGAGAGAGAGATATCTAATGTACTAAACGTTACCAACCAAGCAGCACGTTAATATAGCCCAGTATGCTGACGACAGTTGGTACCACACTTGCCTCTAGCGCGGAGGACCCGGGTTCCATCCCCGGTACCGGCATGGTATTTTTCCCCACTGGGAGGTCTGCTACGACGTGCAATCAGACTCGTTAGGTCCCTGTGGGGCTAATTGAGGAGATAACCTGATAGAAAGGTACTCCACCGTGGACTTGGCTGCGGCTGGAGGACGCAGCGGCCGGGCGATGAGGGAACCTCTGCATAGGGGAAACGCCCTAGGGATTATGCTGACGACGTGCTGCTATATTGTACAGAGATAGAAATCGCAGGGGGTTAGGTTGAGGGACCACAAATCTCTACTAATAATTCTATCCTGAAACACACTTTTAATTGTTCCCATCGAAACATCCCATCGTATGAACTGTTGCAGAATCATGTTGAAAAACGGCAAAATCACGCTCCCTGACTGTTAATCCTCTTAAAAAAAATAAAGGGGGCCAAATTCTATTCACGTATGTACGGGCGTCAACCGTTGACTCGAAACAAAATTGGCCCTTAACTCAGAACCTGATATTGTTCTTGAAATACCCCTTCATGACGAAAAAATTTGTGTATGGGGCGCCATTAGCCATGAAAGGTTCTCACCAACAAGCGATTTCTATCTCTGGGGTAACTTAAAACAAGGTATACAAGACAAATCCACACACCCTGAAAGAATTAAAACAAAATATCCACCAGGAAATTGACACTATTTCTCAACGTGAACTACGGCGTGTGATGGATAGTTTCCTAAAGAGGTGCCAAAAATGTATGTATTGGACAGTGACAGTTTCAGCATCTTTCATAAAGTTGGTTAGTAAAGCCTTTAAAAGTAGTTTTAAAAATGTTGTGTGGCTGCATCCACGCCTTTCTATGATAGCGGCAGAGGGCAATGAGAACCGAGCAGGCGGACAGGAAAAACAGTGCAGCCCGTTCGGAGGATTTTTCTCTCCCGGTACATTTAATTTTCCTTTTATGTACATATATCCCTCCTTTAACTGTCATGGGCGTTAACATTACCCCCTCACATACAAAAATCTAGTTCCAAACACCACGTGATATTGATTAGAGCTTCTCGGGTTACCAGCTGTGAAATATTTATGAAATTGTTCGAGCTTTCGGCTACATTGGCAGTTTATCCATGGAAATTTAAAAATTCAATATTCTTCTGATTGCTTTGATATTTTTTTTCCACACTCAGAACATAAAATATGTAGTATACACGATATTTCAATGTCCTATATCCAATCCTTTCCAAATTCTTAATATATTTATTAATAATAAACCACCTCTTGATATGATAGTATGAAATGGCCCTTGGATCCTACAGTTTCTTGTATCTCCCCTAAATGTTTACTTTGAGCTCAGTTGTATAAAGAAATTGTCACACAGTCATTGCTTAGATTTAATCAGTTTAAGAGGAAAACTGCTTTGTATGGAATTTATTGATAACTTCTATTTTTATTTTCTCTACTACGCATAGTACAGTAGAAGTATTGTATTCCACCCAAAAATTCAATGTCGAGATTTGAGCGGAAATATGTTTTGAGGCCCCCTGAATTCAAAAAAAAGCATTTTTAGAAAAAGATCCGTCCGTGTGTGTGTGTGTGTGTGTGTGTGTGTGTGTGTGTGTGTGTGTGTGTGTGTATTAAAAGTCGGTTAAAAACCAGTTGGATAAATTGTTTCGAAATACAATAGCTTATATTAAATAAACTAATAAGAAACTAAACCCTTATAACGTGGAATCATATAGTCCCTTTCATGTGTTTACAAATACGAGTATTCAGAAAGTACCTTTTGAAATTGTAAATAAATATCTGTAAGGTCAACAAAATTTTATTTATGCTTCTGATCATTGTGGTGTTTGATATTGTAACACTTTATATTTGCAAACTGAAATCCTGCTCTTGTAACAACAAATTCTCTCTGCCACTCTTCATGAAACAGACGTCACTACGAAACCACTGAATGAGGCGTGTCGGAAACTGAACAGCAGTGAAGGGGAGCGAAGGCCGGTGGATTGAGGCAAGAACGCGTTTTAGGAGCCGATTTTGCCCATGCCTGGATTAAGGCAACGATACAAAAAGCTGAAGATCCCTAGTTCAAGTCCCTGCTATCATTGAACTTTTCAGTTTGAGTCTTACCTTTCTAAAAGGAGTATGGATTGTGCTATAAAAATGTCCTTTGGAGGATCCCATTTAATTGCTGCGGTGCTTCGTTTCCACATATTGAAGACTTATTGAGCTCTTCCCAACTACTAGTTACTGTCGTTATCAGTATTTTATCACTGTGGGACGAAGCAGGAAGTTTTGTCGCCGACATACTGACGCTGCATGTATACAAACAGTGTAATGTGATTTTTCAAGTGTTCGTTTGCGGTCGTGTTCTTTCACTTGGATATCCGACAACCGATCTGGCTGGAGAATTTTTACTTTACTACTATAGTAAGTAGGAGAAGCATTGTATTCGACACAAAATTTCGGGGTCCAGTATATTTTCAGGCCCCCTGAATAAAAAAAGTTTTAGAAAAAGGTCCGCGTCTGTGTGTGTGTCTGTGAACACCATAATTCAAAAAGGAATGTTTGGTTAAAAGCCAAAGTTGGAATTTAAGTTCTATCCTTCAAGGATGCGACGCGAAGATTTTGATGAAAATTCATCCACCCTAAACTACCCTTTGGAAAGTTTTTCCAAAATTTTGATTCCATCAAAAGTGGCTCTAACGATTTTTATTAAAATGCTATATGTTTAAGATATTTTTATGGATAATTAAATGTATATTTTGAATTTTCTGGCTATAGCCTATGTAGTCCTGTTTACTCTTGACGACTTTTGCATAACTGGTAAGCCATAAAATATAGACCAAATCTTACTATGCAAAAAATGTAGATCTCGTTAAAGCACACGTTATTTCCAAATGAATTTTTCCTTGTATGTGCAAGGGGAATATTAGAATACAGTAGGCTTTGAGCGATAGTCAAATCTTTTAAAGCTTTGAGATCCCGTTCTCTTTGCACGCTTAACATATAAAAAATGAACAACGATGTTCCATTTCACGAAAGTTTTTAAGTTTTCCGAAACTGTCACAAATAACAAGGAATATCTCCGAAGTGGTTCACTCTACAAACAATTCTATTTAGACATAAATTGTGTGTTTTACCGAGATCTAAATTTTTTGTACAGTAAGATTTTGTCTATCTCTCACGGTTTTCGAGTTATTCAAAAGTCATCCAGAGTAAACAGGACTACATAGGCTATAGCCAGAAAATTCAAAATACGCATTTCATTTGTCATCCAAATATCTTAAACATGTTTAAGAGCCGTTTTCAAGAAAATCAAAATGTTCGAAAAATGTTCAATTTAAAGGGTAGTTTAAGGTGGGGCTATTTTCTTCAAAATCTTCGTGCCGGATCCTTGAAGGACATTAAACTTAAATACCAACTTTGGTTTTTAACTTTCCGTTTCTGAGTTATGCTGTCCACAGACTGACTGACACACACACACACACGGATCTTTTTCTAAAAATGCCTTTTTTTTTTTTTTTTTTGGACTTAGGGGGGTCTCAAAACATATATTTCCGGTGAAATCTCGACATCGAATTTTTGGGTGGAATACAATACTTCCCCTACTTACCAGTAGAGAAAGTAAAACAACGAATGACGTATTCTTGTTTGATGAAAGTCGAAATATTTGAACTTTCAAATCAATAACATTGAAATGGTTTGTTCAAAAAAACATTATTTGACAAATTGTGTGTATTAACGAGAACTTCATTTTTTTGTAGTAAGATTTGGTTTATCTATTATGGTTTACCAGTTATGCAAATGTCACCCAGAATGAAGAGGACTTCAGAGGCTATTCCCAGAAATTTGAGGATATACATTTCATTTGTCATGAAAATATCTTAAACATTTTATTTATTTTAATATCGTTAGAGCCATTTTTGAGAAATTCGAAATTTTGGGCAAATGTTTCATGTGAAGGGTAGTTTGGGGTTAGAGATTTTCCTGGAAATCTTAAGAGTTGCATCCTTGGAAGATTCTGAACCAAACACCACGTTAGGTTTTTAACCAAGTTTTCGTTTTGGAGTTACGCTGTTTACAGATTGCGCGCGTATCTACGATCCTTTTTCTAAAAATGATTTTTTTTTTTTTTTTTTTAGCTTCAAAGCATATATTCCCGGTGAAATCTCGACATCGAATTTTGGGATGCAATACAATACTTCTCCTGCTCAGTATACGTAGTAAAGAAAGTAAATAGAGGTGGTTACGCTGGCAGAGGGTGGGGCTAGATTTATCATAAATAGTTGCGTTCCATTATGGGTCACATTTGATGCGCGTTAGTATGCGATTTTTATAAACTGTAAAATCTCATCAATGTGATTTAATGTTTCAGTCGTTACGATAAGATTGCAAGTGAAATATTTTTCCGCTTCCCACAGAAGGAGGAAGTTGTGTCTGTCCTCGGATTCACGCAAGGGTTCCACCGCCACAACAGCCTCACTTATTTTGTCAGAAGTGGTGCAGGTGAACGACTTCAAAGGCTGCACGCAACACCGGAAGACTTATTAATGAAAGGGGAGGACGAAAGTTGACATAGGGAGAGTAAGATGGTAGTTGAAAAGAAAGCCCAAACTCGTAACTGCAAACTCAAGGTATTAATTTTCTCTAAAGTGTAGGCGTACAGTTTTTCCTTTTTCTGGTAAGGCTGTCTTCATTTTCTGCCTCATGAATATTGACTTAGCAATACTGAGTAGCATTGTACCCAAACATTTGATACCGAGATTTCACTTTATGTTCTGAGGCCTCCTGAAAATAAACCAGAAAAATCTGGCGTTATATTTACATGACTTTCTCTACACTGCATCGTTTATTAGCGGATGTAGAAAATTGGAAAGCTTATTTTTTCTATCTACTTTATTTAATTGTAATAAACGTGTACAGAAAACACATTACACATTTCGTTATACAGAACGAATAACGACAGTCAATGTTTAAGAGATGGGCGATATACACTGACGTTAAGATTCCATACAATAGTGAGAAACACCTGAATATCGAACGGGCCTTAAAAGAATTACTTAAGTATTGGACAATTTGAACTAATAATAACGGATATCTTGAAAATGGCTTGAACTATAAACAAATTATTGAAATAAATTGTGTTTTCAAGAGACGAACATTTTTTGTGCAGTAGGTATTCGTCTATCGCTTAAAGTTCACCAGTTATAGAAGATATACAAAATTTCTTTCGAATGAAGAGGACTTCACAACTTATTCCCAGAAAATACAAGACAGGTTTCCTTTTTCGTGTAGTTTTAACATATGGTAGATATTTTAATTAAATCGTAAATCCAAAATTTCGAGAAAAAAATCTACCACTTTAGGGTGGAACATTGTCTAGAAAATTGAAAAACCAAGTTTGATATCTATCCGATTTTTCCTTTTTTGAGTTATGCTACACGCACGCACGCACACACACACACCCACACACACGCGCGCGCGCGCAGTTTTAATCCAGGGAGTATCAAAACGTGTATTTCCGTTGAAATGTGGGTGGCATCGAATTTAGTGGAATGCAATACTTCTGCTTACGTCCCTACTTCACATTCTGATGTCTCTGATTGACTAAAATTAGATATGAATTGATTTCTACTGGATGGAAGCGGGATAGCAATGACCTCTACTCCAGCCAATGAAGGATGTGACG
This sequence comes from Tenodera sinensis, assembly GCA_030765045.1. NCBI lineage: Eukaryota > Metazoa > Arthropoda > Insecta > Mantodea > Mantidae > Tenodera > Tenodera sinensis. The sequence continues at coordinate 103,229,767 of CM060968.1, read as the reverse complement.
CAGGAGCCGTGACGAGATACACTGAGTATTTGCGGTGTTCTATTGTGGGATCTCAATCTAATTTTTAAAATGGACTACACTATACGTAAGCAGTAAAGTGGGTGAGCGAGCGAGTGAGTTAGTGCGTGCGTGAGTGAGTGGGGTTTACGAGCCCGTCGACAGCGGGCCCGAAGTCAAATGCTAAAGTAGGAAAACGAAGAAATCTGGGAAAGTTCTCAGTTCACATGTAAAACCGAAAAAGTTAAAACAGTGAAAAGTTAAAAAGTGGAAGCGAAATAAGAAAAGGTAAAATGATAAAAAGCTAAAACATCAGGGCAGGAAAAAGTGCACAAGCTTCCACAGTTAAAAACTCTAAAGTGAAAGTTAAAAGAGTTAAAATATTAAAAAGTAAAATCAAAATCACTTATGAGTTAAAAGGCTAAAAAGCTAAAACAAACACCATGCCCTGAAAGACTTAAGTTCCAAAAGATAAAATCCAAACTACACTTGCTTAGCAAACCCAATATTGGCGACGAACCGCAGTGCCCTAACTACAGCGACTGTTTCGTCGCCCTGAATTGAGCCCAAAGTAACACCCAGGTCAAGTGACTGGCGCTCACGAGCGTGTCGCGGACAATGGAGAAAAATATGCGACACCGAGAGGAGAACATCGCACGTGGGGCAGATAGGCAATCGACTCACAATGCAATGCGTAGCGCGAGTGTGATCTATGCGTAATGGCGTGAGAATAACTTTGGACCGCTGGGAGTCGCTACAAGAGGCTAGCCACGGTTGTACGGAGTCCTTGATTGTCCGCAATTGGGTGCCAGCGAACATGTCCCATGACGGCTGCCACACAGCAAATAGATGGCGATGAAATAAAAAATAGAGAAGGTAAAAATTCTGGGTACTGACTATCGATTCGGTTCCCTCTACACCTCTTGTACGTAGACATGAGTAATGCAACAACTATTTATGCAACATGAAGTAAATACAAGAATAAACTTTTGTAAAGATAGCTTTATAAACTATAAAACATTAATATCTTACTAGACACCCACCGGGCAAGTTGGATTCCCACCAACTGAAGAGCCCCTGCAAGCCCTGAGAGATTCTTCCTGAAACCACCAAGCGGCATTACCTACTTCAGGAAGAAAGGCTGAAGATGGTCATCGTACTGATGTACCAGCGAAGCTATTACATAGTGTACAGCACAAGCCACGCCGGGGTTACTCGGGACGTTCGTCTTGCTCCTTCGCCTGGAGAATGGAGCTAATAATTCGGTCATTAGTGCGTCAATTTTCCTGGGACTCCAGCATAAGCGGTAAGACGTTATACAAATGTCAACCTGACCAAGTCGGACGTAACACTGGTGGCGTATAGCAATCCAATGTGATCGTATGCTCCGGAGTGTCCGTTTGTGCACAGTACGAGCAGAGGTATGTGTCAACCAGCCCCATGCGGTGCAGATAGGATTTAAAACGGATTAGGTCAGTCAAGGGTCACATAATATCCGACATCTCCATACCTTCGAGATATCCAGGGAATGATAATGGGCAATGAAAGCCACGTGAACGAAGCAGGTGTGTGTGTGTGTGTGTGTGTGTGTGTGTGTGTGTGTGTGTGTGTGTGTGTGTGTGTGTGTGTGTGTGTGTGTGTGTGTGTGTGTGTGTGTGTGTGTGTGTGTGTGTGTGTGTGTGTGTGTGTGTGTGTGTGTGTGTGTGTGTGTGTGTGTGTGTGTGTGTGTGTGTGTGTGTGTGTGTGTGTGTGTGTGTGTGTGTGTGTGTGTGTGTGTGTGTGTGTGTGTGTGTGTGTGTGTGTGTGTGTGTGTGTGTGTGTGTGTGTGTGTGTGTGTGTGTGTGTGTGTGTGTGTGTGTGTGTGTGTGTGTGTGTGTGTGTGTGTGTGTGTGTGTGTGTGTGTGTGTGTGTGTGTGTGTGTGTGTGTGTGTGTGTGTGTGTGTGTGTGTGTGTGTGTGTGTGTGTGTGTGTGTGTGTGTGTGTGTGTGTGTGTGTGTGTGTGTGTGTGTGTGTGTGTGTGTGTGTGTGTGTGTGTGTGTGTGTGTGTGTGTGTGTGTGTGTGTGTGTGTGTGTGTGTGTGTGTGTGTGTGTGTGTGTGTGTGTGTGTGTGTGTGTGTGTGTGTGTGTGTGTGTGTGTGTGTGTGTGTGTGTGTGTGTGTGTGTGTGTGTGTGTGTGTGTGTGTGTGTGTGTGTGTGTGTGTGTGTGTGTGTGTGTGTGTGTGTGTGTGTGTGTGTGTGTGTGTGTGTGTGTGTGTGTGTGTGTGTGTGTGTGTGTGTGTGTGTGTGTGTGTGTGTGTGTGTGTGTGTGTGTGTGTGTGTGTGTGTGTGTGTGTGTGTGTGTGTGTGTGTGTGTGTGTGTGTGTGTGTGTGTGTGTGTGTGTGTGTGTGTGTGTGTGTGTGTGTGTGTGTGTGTGTGTGTGTGTGTGTGTGTGTGTGTGTGTGTGTGTGTGTGTGTGTGTGTGTGTGTGTGTGTGTGTGTGTGTGTGTGTGTGTGTGTGTGTGTGTGTGTGTGTGTGTGTGTGTGTGTGTGTGTGTGTGTGTGTGTGTGTGTGTGTGTGTGTGTGTGTGTGTGTGTGTGTGTGTGTGTGTGTGTGTGTGTGTGTGTGTGTGTGTGTGTGTGTGTGTGTGTGTGTGTGTGTGTGTGTGTGTGTGTGTGTGTGTGTGTGTGTGTGTGTGTGTGTGTGTGTGTGTGTGTGTGTGTGTGTGTGTGTGTGTGTGTGTGTGTGTGTGTGTGTGTGTGAAGCAACCATTAGCGTTTCTTTGTCCCATTATGAAATAATTGCTGAATCATCAGTGTCGGAGGGCTTAGCAGCAAGACAATGAAATAAAATGAGACAAATTATGAGGTGAAACAATTAAAAATGTTCTCTCTGTTATTTATGCTAATTGCTAATTTACATGTTAGTCACGCCAACAGTTTACTTTCCCATCCGTTCTTAATCACATCTATATTCACCATATTAGTTAAACTTGACCTTTGCCGTCCGTACAGAGGAAGGAGACAAACCTTTCAAGTGTTAAAAAAAGAAATAGTACAGTCTTTGCATAAGTACTTGAGAAGATGACCTAGTTTATAGTTTAAACGGGACTGCTTAAGAATGAGCAAATATCCTCATAACAGTTGGCAATGGAAGAGTGAAATGCAGGCTTGTTTGAGTTCCGGTTGTACATTGGTCTATTTTGTGTGTCTTGGCGCAGTGCAATGGTTTGGTACTAACACGTGAAAATTTTTTGTTTTACCTACACGAAAATAAAGAAACTGGCGACCTTTTCAATCGTCTTGGTTATAAGTGACTAGTTATCTGACAGCACTCAGTATTGCCAAGTTAGCTGTAGCTGGGCATCACTCTCGATCCTCTGCTTATCTATTCTTCAGTCGACACGAGTGTCTGTAACGAGTGTACGCGGCCGGTAACAAGACAAGATATGGCAGGCAAGATTCAGTGTGGAGACTGCAACATCATCACAGCAAATGTGTTCAAATTAAAGAAACAGATGTGTAGTTTATAAAATCGCGAAACCAGCCCTGGCGTTGTACTAACTGCTCTAAACTGCGGCGGGGACGTTTATGAAGGGATGAACATGCACATCACCCGACTATCCCATCTATAGGTGACTTATATCACTTAATTTTAAGGAGGCACTGCTTCAATTAAAGAAATCTAATGATAATATAGAGAAAGAACTAGGAAAATCTGATTTGGCTCATGAAAAATTGGATGAGAATGTCAAAGTAAACAAGGAACAATCTGAAAATTTAAATCCATGCCTGTCTAAAATTGAATCTTTAAAATAAAATCTGATGCTACGGAAGCAGTTAGATGGAACAAAGTTGGAATTAGATGAACATAATCAATATGGGAGACGTAACACAGTGGAAATATATGGAGTTCCAGAATCTGCAAACGAAGATACTTACGAGGTGATAAAGGGAATAGGGCGTGCGCTGGACATGGAGATCAATGCAGGTATGATTGATTGTCATCGTCTAAGAAGACCACCACACCTAACTGCAGGAGGCAACATTGTCAACTTCGTCCGACGAACTAATAGAGACTTATTTATCCAGCGAAGCAAAATAAAGAGAACATTGAACGCTTCTTCTCTGGGTCTAACCAGTAGTGAATCTATATATAAATCAGTCACTTACACCTTATCGCAAGAGTATCTACTCTCAGGCTAGAGCCTTAAGGAACTAAGATAAATGGATAAACACTATGAGCTTAATATGTATTATCAAAATGTAAGAGGTCTGAGTACTAAGATACGTAACCTTTACACGAGTGCTCTTATTGGTTGTTATGATATAATATTGCTTACTGAAACATGGTTGTCACAGACTGTCAATAATTCAGAACTATTTGTAGCAACCTATAATGTATACCGACAAGATAGGAAAACAAGAGAGGTGGAGCTTTAATTGCTACTCGCAATCATCTGTATACTAGGAAATTTGGCATCATTCAAGATAATTATGAAGCAATTGCCTTAAAAGTTGTACTCCAAGGTAAATCATATTATTTAGTAAACGTGTACTTCCCACCTAATTCAAAGTTGGAGAGCTATTTGCTATTTTTTTAACTCCAGTCTTCAATTATATACACTTGTAACATTCTGATAACCGGTGGTTTCAACTTACCCACGGTGAGCAGCACAAATCAGAATTTCTTGGATGTTGTTCCCCATGAAAGGGCATTAGCTTTTTATCGTTACTTAACATGACTTTAAGTAATAATGTTCAAAATTGTAACAGTAAAACTCGATCTAGTTTTAACAAACATGTGTCAACAAGTTAATGTATGTAGAGAGTTGGTACCTCTTGTACCAGAAGACAAACATCACCCATCTCTCAAGTTAAATGCCACCTTGAAAATAAATCAAAAAGCTTTCTATCACACATTTTCATTAATTTATAATTTCAAGAAAGCTGATTATAGTGCTATGTACACCAAATTAAAGCATGCTGACTGGGAAATTCTTTTACATCTTGATGGCGTTGATACAGCTCTAAGTTATTTGTATGAAAATATAAACTCAATACTTCATGACACTGTACCATTAAAAAGTATTTACAAGAACAAGTCATATCCTCACTGGTTCTCTAAGGATATTAATCAATTGAAACACAAAGAATGTTTCCGTGAAAGACTCAAATATTCTTCTGTTGATAGACAAAGGTACATGGAACTGAGAAGAGAGATCAAAATTATGGTTAATCAAGCATATAAAACCTTTATTAAAACACTGAAGAACAAATAAAAGGTAATCCCAAATATTTTTCGAACTATATCAAAAGTAGAAGCGCCAAAAATAATAGCATGATGATTACTATGACCGTGGGTGATGTCTGTTTAGATAATGATGAAAAGATTGCTGATGCTTTTGCTATTTATTTTAAATCTGTGTTTATATTTTCTTTGTGCTCCAGCGAAGGTTTTCGAACATATTTTGTACAATAGAATAATTTAGCATGTCAAATCTTATATTTCAGAATATCAGAATGGATTCATTAGCAAACGCTCTACTATCACAAGTCTCATTAATTTTGTACAGTATGTTTCCACAGGTTTAGAGCAAGCCTGCCAAATTGATACCATATATACTGATTTCTCATGTTTGCGTAACTTTGTCTTCAGTTCCTTTAGAGCGGTGTATACAGTTAGTTATTTTTTTGTTCACAACACAGTAGTGCATTAAATATATATTACGATATTTAGCGTTGTAAGTGTGTTTGTCCAAAAGTGCCTAAGGTGAGCAGTTTTATCATGTGCTGTATGGTAACGATGTTCAAACATCGTTTGAAAGCAAGTTACTTTAACCCTGTGATATTTGAGGTTAGAAATGCCTTTATTATGTACGTTGGCAGGGCTGATTTTTGGGGTACTTTCGTCTGCTCTTTAATGTAATGTCGGACATGTTGATCTCTTGGGAACAGCCGAGTCCTCTGTATAGGAAGCTGCAAGAAAATTTGGCGCATTCATATGTTTCTAAGATTAGCGAATTTTACTAAAAAGGTTTATCTCTTCCAACATACTCGTCAAATTTCAGAATGTCAAAATTTAAAAAAGAGAAACATTAAAGCGCTTTTATTTAAACAGCTTCATTCTGTTCCTCCTCGTCACACAAGCTTCAAAAGCAGTAATTAGGAGAGCTTATGAATGTATTTTCATCATTCCTTTCTGGCCACTCTCCATGATTTTAGATTTCATCAGGAAATAACCACTGTCTTGCCAAATTTCCTATAGTTAGACACGCACGAAGTTGCATTTCCGGCCAGAACACAAGTGGCCTAACATTTTTATCAAATACCGGAGTTTTGTTTAACCCTTCCAGGCACCAGTGGTTTCAGTTGGAAACCATTCCAGTA